>OY986438.1:195012961-195455461 GCA_963920525.1 Dichetophora obliterata
TATTCTAGCCTAAATATACAAATTACCGGCTACAATGTACCCTGGGCAAATAACGTAAAGTACCTGGGAGTAATTTTGGGTTCGAAGGTTCTCTTCAAAGATTATATTGGTAATATAATTAACAAATTTTATATTGCAATGAAAGTGCTATACGCATTAATTAACAAAAAAATCCAAGTTTTGTCATAATGGTAAAATAGTACTTGTCAAGATAATATTTCAAGCAATAATCTTTTACGCATGTCCGGCTTGGGGAGCTTGTGCCCAAGCATATTACAAGAAATTAAAGCAGTGATGGGACTGCCGACCGAAGCGAAAACTTATTTATAAAATATTAGTATTTCCTGGAAAAATTTTCATGCTAATAGAGAGTTTCGGGCTATCCTACATGTAGGATGGATTTGACAGGTCGGACAGACATGTAGGATGTGCAAAAGCTCATACTGCAGCCCGTCCTACATGTAGGATGAAAATCAACAAGTTCTAAAAGTTGCGCTATGGTCTTGTTCTTCTCTGTGCGTCCTTGTTTGTAGATTTCCTTGGTAATTGTTGTTGGCGCAGTTAGCTGGAAATTTTTTGTAGACGTTGTGAATTCTAATTGTGTAGCTACAGTCGGCATGTGAAATTAGAATTTTTTTGTTAAGAGGTTATAGCAATCTATTAAATTTTTTATATATTACTGAAACTATTTCTTGAAAGAAAAAGTGTTACCATATTAAAAATACATATAATTAAAGTAATTAATTTAAATTATTTTATTATTGAATTAATACAAAAAATTAAAGCTTATTTATTTCTATTTATATCATAACACTAACACAATATACATGTACACCATATCTATATTGCGTTGTGTATTAAAAATAGCATATTCTAAAGTTAAGAAATATCTCTGGCATATAAATTATACATAATTCATATAAGAAATTGATGCCAAACCGTTTAAAAAATAGAATGCTTAGAATAAGCAGACTTTAGTTATCCAATTACTACTAAAAATATTAATTATTTTGCAGGTTTATTACGTAATTTTTATTATATACATATACATAAATACTCTTTAAATTTCCTCAATGAGCTAAATTGTTCATATTTATTGAATATATATTTCCAATACGGTAAAACTTTTACTAAAAACAAATAGTTTTACAAATATTATATATACTCTTTATTCATATGTATATGTAAAAATTGTATGTATTCATATGTATAAATTGTTTTCTAAAATAGTTCGATGTCATATGCTGACTGTAGCTACAAATAAATATCTACAAAAAATTAAAGCTTACTGTACAGCAATAACTACCAAGCAAATCTACAACAAAAACGCAAAGAAAATGACAAGATCCCAGCGGTTGCGCAGCATTAGAGGGGATGAATCGAATTGGCGGCGGAAAATATACAGCACTTTGCTTGCTTTTTGTTCTGTTTGCCTGCTAGCAAGATCTCAAGTAGAGGTAGGCATTAAAAGAGACTTCACGACACTCAAACAAAATACAAATATGAAAAATTAAAATTTCATTTAATTTCAGCAGTTAGCTCTGAAGTCTCTTTTAACCCTTTGACGACCAATGGGACACCGGTGTCCCATTTACCTTTTTATTTTTCCTGAAAAAACTACTGGACCTATTTTTCTCAAATACGTATTATTTAACAGGGAATAAATGTGGGTTTAAAAAAGTTTTTAATTTTTTAGTGTAGGTGCATCCCTTTGCCTACCAGACCACCCCCAATGTAGAAAAATCTTAACTTTTTTCCATCTATTTTCTTGCTGCAATATAATGGAGGGTTATGGAGCTACAGGTCCAAAATTTTGACAGAAGTTGTGGACAACCTTATTCTTTCCAACAACCACAAAAAAAAAGATGGTGCACTTCGACCACCCACACCATCAACCAATCTGATGGGACATATATGTCCCATTGGTCATCAACGGTAAAAATCTAAGAACTTTTATAATTTTGTTCACGAGTTCATTTATTAGTAAAACAAAAACAATTTGGCTTACATTTTGAATTATTACATGAAAAGTCATTTTTTGTGATACATTTCAAAACAATTTCTTTCATTATTGAAGCAAAATGGTTTTTTGCATATGGCACAAATAGAATTTGTTCGATTTTCCTTGCCTTGTTTGGAGCAGACAATACATCTCTTACGTCCGGTTTCACTTTTGCAAAGATAATGGCCGGACAATGTGGGGACTTGCACAAGTTTGACTCGTTTAGATCCCTCTGTTACAGAAGTAGGTGGTGGTCTCTTGCGACTGCTGAACGAATCGATCAATTGAGTAGCCAGCTGCGCACGGAATTCCAATGCACTGACAGAAAATGGATCATTATTCGATGTCGAGATTTTGTTGTAAACAATGTATGCATTATGCACACTCAAATCAAAAAGATCATAGAAAAGACGCAAGTAGAATTTGGTTTTTGATTTGCGATCGTGTTCGTAGTAAGACTTAAATAAAATAAAAATACAAATTAGAATTTAATTTTTGGCCAAAAAAAGAAAAATCGACCAACCTTTTTTTGATCCATGAGATCCACTCCGCCCATTCCTTTATTGTAGTGCTGAATTGCAACTGGACATTTGACATCGATCTTTGTGGCGGATCCAGCTTGGCGTCGTTTTACGTTGACTGATTCAAGTGGGGGTAGAAAATTAGATCCCAAAAAAAAGGCACGATTGTCCATCCACTTCAGCACGGCCACATCATTATCTACCATGCACTGGAATTCGCCACGTTTGAATTCCTTGTCTCCATCAAATTTAGGCATTTGTTTACGGTTGGAGCGAAGAGTGCCACAGGCTCTCATGTCTCTCTCTTTTAGCGTGTAAGCAATTTCGGATTGTTGAAAAAATTATCGAAATACAATTCAATACCCATGCCATCGAGACCTTCCGCCATATCCAGAACAATTGACTCGCCAATGCCTATTTCTTTTTGCGATTTCTTGCCTGTGTATATGTCAAATTTGTGAAGGTAACCAGTCGCCGAGTCACATCGGCAGCACAATTTAAATCCCCATGAAATTGGTTTATCCTTCATGTACTGCTTCATTATGTTACGTCCTTTGAATTTTACCATATGTTCATCGATGGCTTGGCACTTGGTCTCGCACATTGCATTCGCGAATGCTTTGTTGAAATGAATGATTATTGGCCGAATTTTGTACGCTCGATCGTACGATGGATTATCTCGAGATGGCTGTTCAACATTGTTGCTAAAATGTAAACAAGAGCGAATTTCTTCGAATCTTTTTCGGCACATTACATTTGAAATAAGTGACACTGAGTAAATGGGCAATGTCGACCAGTATAGCCTAGTGTCTGGGAGACGGTGAATTGTCATGCACAAAATAATGCCCAAAAATGCCTCCAATTCAGCCAAAGAAATAAAGAAAACTTTGCCTTTTTGCTCAGCGTATATTTCCGACTGTCGCTTGATCAATTTAAGCATTGTATCTAGGTTGGAAACTGCACTAAACACATCGTAAACACTCGGCACGCCACTGTCGGGTGCAGCAATTGGCAACAAGACTTTTCCGTATTCGAAATCTGGATCAGTAAACTTTGGTAGAGTGTAGTTAGCCTCCGCATTTTTCCACTTGAAAGTTACTGGTTCAGTTGATGGTAGCTTCTCGCATGTAACTTGCGGTAGTATTGCTGACTTTTCACGCGCAGCAGCGCTAGTCGACGGTTGTTAATTCTCAGCAAGGATATCATCGATTACGATTTCTGTTCCGGGCTGTAGGGTGGCAGCATCCTCTTCAAGAAAAGCAATATCTTCTTTATCCAACTCTAAAGCACGTTCATCGTCATCGCTATCATCGACATTCAGCAATTGAATAATTTGTTCCTCAGTGAGGTAGAAACGGCGCGATCTCATTGTGTAACTGCAAAATTGAACCGACAATATTTCTGAAGCACGAACCAAAAAAGGCAAGTCACTTACCAAAATTTTATGAAATTCCAAACAATTTGATATGAAGGACTGTTTTTCACTTTTTAAAACGCTCGCGTTTAACAACTACTTTTTCTAACTGAACGAGACACGTACAATATATACAATAATGAGAATAAAAGAACCCACAAACAGTAAACAAAAAAAAACCAAAACGAAGAAACAAAAAAAATGCAGTAAGCTTTGCATTTTTAGCATTCAAATTTGAATTAGACCGTGTTTTTGCATTTTTGCATTACCAACGTAAAAAAAAATGGTTCATAAATTTTTACCGTTGACGACCAATGGGACATATATGTCCCATGATTTTTCACACCTTTGCAGGTGGAATTATTTTTTTTTCGCATCACCTTTGTTTAGTAACATGAGGTCTCTGAATACGAATCCGGTGTCAGATTTTTAAATTTCCCAGCGGTTCAGGAGCGGTCGTCAAAGGGTTAATGCCTCCCTCCACTTGAGATCTTGCTATCAGGCAAGCAGAAAAAAAGCAAGCAAAGTGCTGTATATTTTCCGCCGCCAATTCGGTTCATCCCCTCTAATGCTGCGCAACCGATGTCATACTGCTGTTCCCTGTTTGTCGTTGTTGTAGATTTGCTTAGTAATTGTAGTTGTAAATGTATTTCATTTCAGCTACAGATCTGCATATACATAGAAGGAAAAACAGAAAATAACCTTCATGATTATTTTATGAAAAAACGATTTGTCAGCAGATAAACTTATTGATGGTTGCTTGCTGCATTTGCTGAGCGCCTGGTAGCCAAGATCCAAGAGCGTGTATTTGGGTTTCAAAACCAATATAAAAAACATTTGTAGTTTTATAAATGTCGCTATATTCTCTGACTGGGACCATGGTATAATAAGTAACAGGTAGGAGTGACATTTCGTGTTTCGACCTTCGAATGTAAAACAAAAGAAAACAAAATAGAGAACGTGTGTCACACATCTTGGCCGCATTCAGAGGAGTCGTCACCTGTTGTAAATGAAACATTTCATTGCAAAGGTTTCTCACTCAAATTTAAAAAAAACGATTGCCAGCGATTGATTCCGCTGAAAACTGTCAATTTGTGTGACACACGTACTTTATATTGTTTTCTTTTGTTTGAAATTCGATGGTCGCAGCTCTTGAGAAAACAAGTAGTTGTCAAGGCTAAATAATAATAATTTTATCATGAATTGGACTGCATCGTCCAAAAATTTTTGTTTCTTATTTCAGCTACCATGAGCCTATAGTATATTTTTTAAAAAATATAATGCAATGCTTAATGACGCAAGCAGTGAAAATAATGTAAATGAAATACAATAAAATTCATGTAAGTACATATTCTTTGTATACGTATTTTGAAATTTTATTAATTATTTCAATAAGTTTAATTTAGATATATATTTTTTTTTTGTTTTAATTTGTTTTTTTATATTAAAACCCATAATTTAAAATACATATAATGAAATGATAAAAGACGAAAATAATGTGCATTAATGATGAACCGGATGTACGGATGAATCGAATCGGGGGCAGAAAATGAACTGCACTTTGCTTGCTATGTTTTCTGTTTTTCTTGTAGCAAGATCTCAAATGCAGGCATTAAAAGAGACTTCAAGAGCCATCAAACAAAATATTATATATAAAAAAACCAGAAAATTAATTTTTTTAGCTACAGCTACATACACATTGAAAGAAAAAAAAAATTAAATATCATTTTTGATGATTATTTTTCATTCAATAGTGCTACCTGTATTTTATTTTTATATCAACAATATTCCATTTAAATGTAATAATATAGTTTGGTGTAATTGCAAAATAAAAATGCTATCTGAATAAAAAATATTTTGAAAGAAATAATCAAAGGCTAAGAGGGTGAAAATATAAAATTTTTTCCGATTAACACGAAAATTATTTTATAGCAGTAAGTCGGTCCGTAGCAGGACAAAGTCTTTCAGGGAACATTTTATATATAGGTCGGCAGTCCCCTCACTGCTATACTTTTTTTTATTTTTATTATTTTGTTATTTTTTAAGTAAGTTTACAATATTACAAGTTTACGAAATAAGTTGCAAGCACAAGCACTCGAATTAAATATGTCGCAAATTGAATAAAATGCAAATGAAATAAAAATATTTGCTCTAAAACAGGACCGAAATGTGAAACGTCAAAATTTGTAATTGTCCAAATTTCATCGTCCATTTGACACAGCATAAAAGTCAAATTTATTTCAACACACACAAATTTTATTCAACTTGATATTTTCTATCCTGCCACGACTGAAAAGTTTCCTTTTGACATACACCCTTAAAAAATGATAGTTGACAACTCTGAAAATAAAATGCCGCAGTGGTGAAAACAAAAATCCACTGACAAATACAACAAGTGTGAAAATTGTCAAACTTTGTTTGACGATATATAATAAAATAAGAGCATGCATGTAATTATTTGAATTTTCAACATATTCCTTTATTACAACTTAAAGATTTAATTATTAAAACACACAATCCATACATTATTTTTCTTGTTTGCAAAATAAGTTCCAGCAGAAAAAAGCAGAAAAGAAGAAGATCGTTTCATTTTTCAATCTCACCATGAATAGCGGGGGTTGGAGTAAAAGCAAAATTTTCAAAAATGTTGACAAAAACAACAACTGAAGGCATTTCCAAACTTTAAAAGCATATATAGACCAATATAAAGCGAATTAATAATATGTTTTGGTTGCAAACATATTATTGCAACCTTACTTAAGTGTTTATATACTAACAAGCAGATTACATGCATTAATTTCGGGAGTTGCCAAGTGATTTCTTTGTGAGCTTGCGTCCGATTAAAAACAAGATTGACGATCATTGTTGATTTTTTTTATGCACAAATACATGCAAACATTTTTTAAGGTTATGTTTTCTAAGTTTCCTATCTTGTTATCTTTGCTCTGTATTGATGACGAGAGTTACTAGGAAAAAAAGAAGATGACGCAAACCAAAGATTTACCCTCTACCAAAATTATTCAATGCGCCTAAAGAAGTTTTCACTTCAAAAAAATAAATTTCTGAAATAAACATCTTAAAACGGATGAATTGATTTTTTACATTCGCAACTAATTTATACATTTCATCCTACCTCAGTCTTGCGTCCGTTTAAAATTATATCAGATAAATAACAACAATGCAATAACAATCTACACAATTTGTAACCTTCAGCATTAAGTCACAAAATTTTATCTCTAAAGTGTTTGCATGCCTTTAAATGTATTCAGTGGTATAAAAAAAAATCAATAACTACTATATCAACTACAGTTTTCAGTTATTCCACAGAGCTAAACACATACAATAATAAATTTGCCATTTATGAACAAAAAACTATACCTGCATTATCATTTTTAAAAATTCCATTTGCTACCAAGGCTAGTTAGCAAGGTAGTTAGTTATAGCATGCTAAAAGCATGTTTGAGTATAACCAATGCATGAATTCAGTGATAAGTGGCAAAGCGAAATAACTATAAATACAAATATTTATGTGTGTGTCAATATGAAAGACAAACAAAAATGTCCATATATTTCAACAATGCATCCATATAGATAAAAATGCCTGACAATTAATTCAAAAGCTAAGCCTTGAACGAAGCCTATGATTGAATAATGCATATCAATATAAAATATTTTTGTAACTTATGTTGACTTTATATGATTTAAATACAAATTCTAAATGTTTGATAGTTTAAATCATACTTGATTTTAAATACAAATTCTAGTTGTTTGACAGTTTAAAATCGTTTATCGAGCTTAAGGTCAAAGTTAGAAACAATTAATTGTTCTAACGAATTTTTCTAAAGAAACAACAACAACAACAAAGTTTTTTCAATATGAAAGGAAAAAAACCACTAGCAAATTGATTTTATTGTACAATTTCTGCGTGCTAAACGCGTCATCAGAAATCTTTGTGATTGCCCGTGCAAGCGCGTAGACGCACTGCACCATCGGGGCGATGAGATTTTGAAGCTTCAATTTCTCATTTTTTCCCTTAATTTCATAATGCCACATTTGTTGCTGTATTTCTGTTTTACTTTAGTTTCTATGCCTATATTATATGTAGTCCAACAGCCTGCTGGAATTCTGCACTAACAAAGGAAAAAACTTTAATATTTTTGTAACCTTTTGCCTTTTTCACTATTTTACAGTTTTATTTGCAGCAATTGTATTCATAGCAAATGTCATTGTTATTTTATGATTTGTAAATAATATTTGATTTATTTTCTAAACATTATTTACATCTAATCTGCATGCATAAGAATGAGTGTGAGTTGAAGGATAGAAATGTCAATGGTTTTTATATACAAATTGTAGCAATATTTTGGTATTTTTTATGTTTAAATATTACTTTCTGCTATTGCTGGCAGCTTTAAGTTATGCTGTAATTTTGTAATGCGCAATTTTGAAAAAAAATTATGCAAAGTTTTTCTGACGCAGTCTAACCTAAAAATCCTAATACCTTGTTTAACAATGTATTTAACACTACAACGGGCAATTATTTCTTAGATCACTACGTCAATTAAGATACAATTATACTTCAAAAGTTAAATTAGTTCAGCCAGACTAAATTACTCTCAACCCATTTAACTTCATAGAGTTAAAAGAAATTACAGATAAGTCTAAAGATTTGAATGCACATTTATTTAAGCGAGTGAACTGTGAACAAAGACCAAATTTTATTGCCAAGTCATAAAGTATACGAACAATTCAAAGATTTATATGTATGGACTTTGAACTTTTGTTTACGAGTCTGCTTTAGTCAATTCGCAAAAGACGAATTGCGCATACCAATCTTTGTATGCTGATTCTTGTGTGTTGGTATTTAATAATTGTACACAAAAGAACCAAGATTTGGATCTACATGCACCATTATGACCTCGAATGGGTCACTTTTGTGTTAATAATAAGCTTTACATGGCATAAATAGTTCTCTTAGGCCATAAGGCCATAACAGACCTGTAGCCAGACCAAGAAGACTGAGGAGGCAGGCATGAATCTTGGGGGGGGGGGGGCAATTTTTTTTTTCTTTAAATAAAAAAAGACAATTTTCTTAACGTGTGAAATAAATACATTACACATATTTATTAAAAATACAGTTAATTTTATAATATTTACATGGATATGTAATCTTTTTATACATGACATAAAAAATAATATAAAAATTAATTCAAGACTTTGTAATAAAATGAAGGTAAAAATACAAGATTTATTTAAAGTGTCTAGAAATATAAGAAAGAGTAGCAAAATGGGCTAGCATATGAGTAAGACATTTTTTAAGTAAAACAGATAAAAAAATGTAACTAACCAGCATCCTTCGTTTGCATGAAATTAATGCAAATTTTTTTCAGATTTATATATTAATACAAAATATGCATGTTTTGATTTAAATCTTTTGCTTGTTTAAATTTTTCCTAGAATTAAGATTTGCAGTTTTTCTTATTTTAAAATTAATAAACATTCATCGTGCATAGAAAAATTTAAAATTAAAAACATTTCAATGAATTATATATTCGTTCTGCATCTACATCAAATTGGAAAAGCATCAAAATGTGCTTTTCATTCTAGAAAGTTCCTATGGATGCGGCTTAAAAAATTATCAAAATTCAAATCTAGTTTTTTGGTATCAAATGTTGGCGACCCAGTAGAAATTTGAAAAATTGTAACAATTTATCTGAAATGTTTTGTTAAATAAATTTCATTTACAAATTGAAGTTGTGAGAAATAAATAGTTTCATGTTGAAGATAATTTTAAAACATATATGTTTTATATCTTAACATATTCTATTTGGTTGCACACACCCATGTCAACGTTAGCCCAATTCGCCGTAATGCATGTAACTATAGAGAAATGTCAAAAACTACCACGAGATTATCTCTAAAATCTACTGCGTAAATCGAACATTGAAACTTTTTCTGACTGCTTCCTGTCTTTAATAAAACAACCCAAGTACAGACCAGACTTGGAATACAAAGTTAAAAATAAAATTTCTTGAAAAGAAAGTTATGAGAAAGTCTGCTTAATCTAAAAAGTGTTCTAAATTAATTAAAGTATTAAAGGGGATTTAATGGTGGTATTTAATTGAAGTAGCGCCAGACAAAATAAGCCAACGACGGCAAGTGATTATAAGGCGGTGATCCAGCATATAAGAACTGGAAACCCTCGAAGAGGTTAGTTCCTCTAGTTAACTAATCATGAGTTTTATTTTAGGCATTATATATTTCAATTTTTAAAGGGTTTTTGCGAAAGATCTAGCTGTCCTGGCCAAATCGCTTCTAACCTCAAAAGACGAGCTGTTTGCAAGCACTAGTACTCCAGTTTTCCTGATTTTGCCATCGCCATCGTAACATCAACTCAGCAGCAACAACAATAAGACAATCAACAATGTTTTGCTGATGCTAATATAGTTGAAGATTCTTTTAGTTACAGTAGTTTAGTTTCAATCTTATTAGGTTTGCACTGAACCAACGAAAAAAAAAAAAAAAAATTTGATAAGTCAATTTTTGGAAAATATTCGCGGTTTGCTTAAATCCGAATTATGTCCAAGGCTACTTAAATGCGAACAACAAGCTGTGCTTGTAATTTATCCAGTGCTTCTCATTGAAGCCTACCTATGAATTAGTGGGTCTACATAATAACACGACTTTCATTCTTAAAACCAAATTCCGCCGTATATCGTCATAGTTTGTGTAGATCAATTTCATTAAAGTAGTATATTTCTACTTTTGTTAAAGTAGCATTTTACAAAATATCCAAACTCTATGTGTTTCAAATTAAATAATATAAATTTATCCATATATATATATTAGTAGAAACTTACATTTAATATTAAAATACTGGGTCCTACCTTTTTTATATTGAAATAATTACTTGATAATCAGTTAAATTAAATTTTGTTATTAAACAACTTCATTTTCTAAACTTTTTATAAATCTACTCGCGGGCAACTTTTCTCTACTGGATAGCTAAAGAAAAACAAAACTTATCGCCTATTATCAATTTTATAGGGAACGATTTGCATAGTTAAATATTTAGAGCATAAATTCATACATCATAAATTTGTTTTTGTTGCAGTTGAAATTCTGAAATCTTCATATACTCCTGAAAGAAACATAAATTTAATTCTCAAACAAAACAAAAAAATTTTATTTGTATTAAAGAAATAATTAACAAGGGTAAACGCAAAAGTAATATCAAGCCCTCAACTAAGTTAAGAGAAAAATATAACCCTCTCTTCTCAACATAGTGCACTCTTACCGAAGCGACTCATCAGGCCTGCTGACATCGCCGGAGCCAGTCAGGTAAGTTTTATTTTTGTTTTGTTGGGAAAAAAAAGAATAAATATGCATTAATAATTTACTCACAGTAGCTTAAATAAAATTACTTAGAGCATGCTAATAATTACTCAGAGTAACTAGAAGAACCAAAACAAAGCCGAAGTTGACATTTTTATGATCGATATTTTCCTGATTACATAAATGTTTTTTTTTTTTGTGTAATTGATCTTTGTTTTGCTAACCTGTAAATATAAAAGAGATTTTCTGTTTGTTTTGTTTCAGTGGCTTTGTTTTGCTACCTCTTTTACTTTAATCGAGATCAATATAAAATGTTTTTTTTTTTTTGCGTCGACACAATTTAGGGTGCGTGTATAGAAACTTTGCGTGGCGGCGAGAACAGACTTCATATATTCATTTTGGTTTATAAAGGGTTTAGAAAGTTTATAAAATATGCACAGTAATTTAATTTAGAGAGAAAAAAAAAATTAATACCTTTAATTCGCTGTTTTATTAGAATAGTATTGGCAAATAATTTGTTTTATTAGAATAGTATTGCCATTATTAATAATTTTTGCTTTGTATTAATAATATTAATGAATCGCTTATTAAAATTTTATATTTTCGTAACAATAAAACCAAAAATGTTTAGCCTTAGATTCTATAAATAAAACGTTGAATTGTTATCTGGAAAAAAAAACTATTATGAATCTTTAAATTTGATTATTATTCGCTGGGAAGGGCAATATTATCAAAGGTTTAAAGGGGCTAAGGGGTTTAATAAGAGCTCATGAAATCTATTTAGACATGGGAAGCTTGGGCGGGTAGAGACCTGGATGGGATTAACACCTTCTTTCCATCCCTCGAACTCACACCAGATCTGCATTCGTAAATAATTTTTTTTTTGTTGTGGTTTTCCTTTCGCTTGTTTGTTTGACTCTTTTCCTTAACCTTCTGCACCTACTATGATTCCTGTAACCCCCTGTATTCCTGCGGCCTGAAGCAGTCCCACTCCCATTTTCCCTGAGCTGCGACCGAAGCACAGCTAGGCGTGCAGAACCCACTTCAAGGTCAAGGGACTTGGTCGTTTTTCTATCTTGGCCAAGCGCAGGGTAACCGTTCCGTTACAAAGTCATGAATAAGATGAATGTGTATATTTTTTGTTATTGTAAACTGAACTTATTTTAAAGCAATAAACAAATACATCTACAAAATGCATATTGATTATTCATTTAAAGTTTTTCATTGTCTGATTTGGCCAAGGGGAAGACGGTTGTAGTAGGGGGCATGCGCCCCCTTTCCCCACCCTGGCTACAGGCCTGGGCCATAAGACAAGATGTAAAGAGGCAGAGAAGAGTTTCTCCAAAAAAACAATCCTTTTGCGTACGGGTCTCCTAATTTTTAGACATTTATCTGTTAACTAGCTGATATACCCGGTGTTACTCGAGAGTAATTTATATAAAAATTTTAATACACACTTATCGATTAAATGTTTGTTCAAACCTTGGAATTTTGAAAAATATGTTGAATTTTAAGTTTGAGACCACTATAAAAAATTAGTTAAAAAATTTACCGTGTTTTTTTTTTAAGTAAGGAATAATTTTATCAATATTTTTCACAATCCAAATTGTTTTTTAGTTTCAAACTGAATTTACTGGTTAATGGTAAAAATTTTACTTGCACTTGGCATATGGAAATCAAATTTGTTAAAAAAATTGAAAATGGACACCAAACTTCTTAAATTTTCTAGTAGTTTTTCCATTTGGAAAATGGCAATTGGTTTGTGTCTAAAATAAAAAATAAAATAAACTTAGTCTGATAGTTAAAGTCTTAAATCTTCAGAATTGCCTTTTTATGCGAAGAATTGTATAGTCATTTAGTTTAGTTTAGTTTATTTATTTAATTTCGTTTCCTAATACAAAAGATATAATAATCTTTGTATAGTATTAGTAATATTTTGGTTTTAGATCAGGCGATATAATATAGTATTAATTAATTAATTCACAAAAATTAACTTAAAACAAGTACCTATATGTATAAAAAAAAGGAAAAAGCTCATGTCATGTCCAGCAAGCCGAATCTGATTTTGATTATTAAACAAGTATTTAAGAATCTATAAGTGATAATAAAAAATATTAAAGATATTACAACAAAGAAAAACAATTATAAAGTTTAGCTTTGAATTGCTCGGGATTATTAAGAGTTTTAATATTAGTAAGTAGACAGTTCCACAGACGAATAGAATTAATATAGAATTGTCGCTCTGAAATCAGATGAGTATGCCTTAATTGTATTAATTGAGTAGATTTATTAGATCTGGAAAAGCGTAGTCGGTCATGTAAATATTTAAGTTCTTTGTAAACAATTATTTTCTGTAAAAACACAAGTGTTTTGATTTTTAAGAATTGTCAAAAATCATACTGCAAATTTGTCTAGAAAACATGGAAATGTGATCAGATTGCCTAATTCCAAAAATATAACGTGCGATGTTATTATAAATAACGTTAAGTTTATGTCTGCTTAACGAGTCACAATTAGCAAATAATTCACAACCATAAAGTAAAGTAGGAATTAAGTATGTTTTTTGCTAAGAGAACTCTAATTCTGTGAAGAGTAAAATATTGTGTAACCCAAAGTGTACGGAGCATGCCGCAAATTTTACCAACGGTGCAGTTTATGTGATTGTTCCAATACAAGTGTCTATTGAAAATAATTCCAAGGTTTTTCGCGGTTTCGACAAAACCAATCTTCGATTCATTTAGAGTCTGTGAAGCTATAAGAGTTAGATTAATTTTCTTTTTATAAATGACAATGCATTTAGATTTTAAACACAATTTGTTTTTAAGAGCCTAGTCGTTTATTTTGCCGAGGTCAGCATTTACATTTCTTAATAAAAATTAGCAAAAAGGTGTAAGTTAAGAAAGCAGTCGCTTTTAAATTTCCAATTAAAGCATATATAGCACCCTATTACAATATTATCTACGTAAACAGTTGATCGACATAAATCCAGCTAAAAAAACAGCAATAACCGTGGAAGAATTGCCATTATGTTTTTTGCTGCTGAGTTTAGGCAGAGTTCGAAAGGAACTAAGGCTGTATGCGAATTGATCTAAATGTAACTTTTAATAAATAGTGTCAATAAGGCAGTGCTTTCTAATTCAGGAAGCATTTAGGTAGCTCGAGAATTTCCTAACTTATTTAGGAAGCACTGCCTTATCGACCCAATTTCGTTTAGGTCGCATTTAGACCAATTCGCACACACCCTAAATTGACTAACAGTTACCGACTTTTCTAAATTATTGGAACCGTGTTAGTAGTGCAGTTCTTGCTTCTAATTTAAAACATTTTCCAGCATACTTTTCATGACTAAAGCTTTGTATGCTGTAGGAATGAAAATTTTTAGGCATTTAATTCTATACGCAAAGTTTTGGTGTAGACTCTACACTAACATATACTTACCATAACGTGCTTGTTGAATGTGTTATACAGAAAAAACAAATTTAATGAACAGCATACGTTAAAATTAATTCATTGATTTTAATGAAAAAATCATTGAATTTTAATGAATTGCTCATAGTTTTTAACGTACTGTTCATTGAAATCAATGAAGTTATATTCATTAAAAATGTCTAAATAAATATCAATAATTTGTTTTCATTATTTTAATGGATTTTTCATTGATATCAATGAAAAGTACATTGATTCCAGTTGTAAATCAAATTTTAACGAACCATACATTGATTTTTAATGAACAGTTCATTGAATTCAATGTTTAGGTCATTAAATGCAATGTATAGTTCATTAAATTCAATGTATTCAGTTCATTAAATTCAATGTATGCTAATTTATTCCCTTCCCAATTTTGTTTGAAGTGAAACGCGAAGTTGTGAAGACGTGTGGCAATTGTGTGTGTAAATTTTAGATAAAAGGTGATAATAAATTAAATTAAAAGTGAAGAAAATGTTGTGCTTTGAATGTAAAAGAAAATTTAAATCTGTTGAATTACTATTACTATTAGTATTAGTATTAGTATTTCCTCATAGGAAATATACCTGGCATTTTAAGTGACTGCTGCCATCATTTTCAAAAAAATTTTACATTTTTAAAGGATGAAAACCACATAAAAGATAAAGCTGTGCGGGCAAAGTTGGCAGAAATTGAAGATTTCACTAATTACAGTGGTAAGCTTAATTTTTCTCGAGGCTAAATAAATAAATAGTTATTTTTTCAATAAATATATTTCCAGACAGTACTGCTATGAAACTTCTTTGGAGCCTTCATGGGTATTTGGTGCCCACTCAAAAAGTATGCAGTAAGGACAACTTTGGAAGAAAAACTTTCCTAAAGCATACAATTACCAGTTCCCAAGAGGCATTAGTTTTTGTTGGAAGCAGCATCCAGGAAGTCGAAAATATTCAACCAGGCGAAAATATTCAACCATTAATCCTTGCTGTTGGAGAGAAGAACTTCTCCTCATTCCTCATTCATGAATTATGTAAAATTTCAATTTGCTCGTTTTATTAGAGCCGTAGATGTGTGCTTTAAAATTTTTCAATTATTTCAATTAAAATATCCTGCGGCATGCACTCTCCTGTAGGAGTTTATTGCCGTATATTTTTATAAATTTAAAAACTATTCAAAATCTTCGAAAATTTGTACATTAATTGACTCTTTAAATAAAAAATATTGTTGAAATTGTAATTATTTCCTTATTTTAAAAATGTTTAGAGAGGGATTAACAAATAATTCTTCGAATTTAATGTATAGATCATTAATTCCAATGAACTAAATACATTAAATTTAATGAAATATACATGGAATTCAATGAACTGAATACATCAAATTTAATGAACTGTACATTGAATCCAATAAATTAAATACATTAAATTCAATGAACTTAATACATTAAATTCAATGAAATAAACATTGAATTCAATGAACTATAATACATTGAATTCAATTAAATATACATTGAATTCAATGAACTTTAATACATTGAATTCAATGTAAGGTTCATTGAACTATACATTAAATTCAATGAACTATACATTGAATTCAATGAACTATACATTATTCAATACTATACATTATTCAATGAACTACACATATACATATACATGTAAGAATCATTGAATTCAATGTATAGTTCATTGAATTCAATGAACTTTACATTGAATTCAATGAACTTTACATTGAATTCAATGAACTTTTCATTAAATTCAATGAAAAAATCATTAATTTTGGCATTTTTTAATGAACGTGTTCATTGAATTCAATGAAGTGTACATTGATATTCAAGGAACCATTCATTGAAAATCACTAAGTTTAATGAACTATTCATTAAAGTATGAAGAAAATTCATTGAAATCAATGACCACAGTTCATTGGTCCAAAATCAATGAATAATTTATTGAAATTAATGCACCTTTTTATTAATATAATGTACCTTTTTGGTTCAGTGTAGTTGAACAATATTGTTGAGTGTCAAATTTACACGCCAATTAAATGTATCGACTTACAGAGGTGGACAAAACACAGCACAGATTTTTTTTCATTTAATAAGGTATATATTAAAAATAGATTGATGTTTTAAAAAATCTTATTCTATGAAAAACTTATGACTTTATTGTTTATTTAAAAATAACAAAAAGTAAACAGAATTTAATTAAGATTGTAAGCTTTAGATCAAGTAAGTTTTCAAGAAGGCAACAACAGCAACAACAACTCTGTATAGAGTCAATCACTTAGCTGACTAGACAGGCTGTTTCGGAAATCGCTACATTTTCCTCTTCAGTAGACTTTGAGTGATTAAGCTGTGATCAACTCACTGTTTAAACTAGCATATGAATGTGCAGATTTTGGAATTCATTCATAAGTAAACAGAATTGTTTTTCATTAAATGAAAAATAGCATTAAACAAAAGCATCTTCCGATTTTAAAGGGACAAAATTATTCACACATTCCATTTTCACAAAAAAATATTAGGTTAAAAAATATATTAAGATATAGTTGGAACATGGCGAATAATAAGTTAGGGTAAGTAGCTTTGACAAGACCTATTGTTAATGCCAAAGTGTGTTTTAGAGTTGCCAGTTTTCTTTATTAATGTTATTTCTGGGATAAACACATGAAAAAGTAATTTTATGAAGGGTAAATAATATTAAATAAGGATATGTGTATTTTTTTATCGTTTGCTAATGCAATGGACAAACATAAATCTAAATTTTTTTTATATTGAGATAGTGCTCAATTTTAAAACCATTAAACTTACTTGCAACGACGGCCATGCATTCGGCTTCAAACGTTGTTTTTTGCAACATGGACCACTTTGTACCAAATGACTGCACCGACGGCACTGCAGCACGAATTACGTGACGAGTTGATGAAATCGGTGTCTGAAAAATGTTTTTCACAAAAATTTCCTGTAAATTTCCAGTCTAAGCCACAAGACTCTACCCACTTTCACCTCTTCGCATCATTACTTTGAACATTAAAAAACTTAAATTTTCTTTATTCCACGTTGTCCGACAAGTTTCACCACTTCTTTTAACATGATTTAAAATTTATTAAAATATATGAAACTTCACAAAAAATCCTTTATAGAAAACCACAAATACACGCTTATATAACCAAGAATAAATTTGAAGTAGAAGGTTCTAGCTGGATTATAACATACAAAAATATTTCGCAGAATAAGTCCGCTTTAAGCTTGCTTAAAACAACAAACCTGTACTTCCCCGTTTTGAAGTATTTTTAGTAAAAGATTTCATCAGAAACACTTAGACAAAGTATGGATTTTTCATTGGATTTTAATTTGTAATATGGCAACACTCTATTTTATGATTTTACCATTAACATTCGGTCTTGTCAAAACTACTTACCCTACCTCATTATTCTGTCATGAGTTGGAATGGTTTTTTGCTTGATAACTTCGTTTAATCTATTTTGAATGGAGTGAACCAATTTTTCAATCACACTTTCGTCCAAACTCTTCCATTCCTATTGAAGTATTTGTTTTAGTTGGGCTTTGCTGGTTCTGCTAATATAGCGACACGCCTATCGTCTTCATTCCACAAATTTTCGATTCCGGTCCATAATACCGTCAATAATACAAGATTCCCCAAACCGGCCGCTAACATTAGCCCCCAACCAATGACTTCCCCAACCAGTGAATCCCCCACCACCATGTTTCACTGTACCAAGTGTATTATTTTTTTGAGGTCAGTGTTAGGTTTTCACCAGGCTCCAATCCTTCCATCCGATTGAAAGATGTTAAACTTACTCTTGTCGCTGAAGAATACGTTGCTCCAGAAATAAAGTTGCTTTTCTTTATATACCTTTGCGAAATCTAGCCTCTTTTTCTTATTGGCTTTGCTAATAAGAGGTTTTTTCGCGCCACTTGCGTTCTATAAACGGCACGTTTTTTTGCCCTCTGAACCGTTTTCGGATGAATTACTTTATAAATTTCTTCTAGAACTTCTGCTGCAACCTGTGTTGAAGTAATTTTTGGTTTCTTTTTAATTTTTCTTATTATTTTGTACTCATCAAAGGTGGTTAGTTTTCATGGTCCACCGGTATGATGGTGGATTTGAGGATTTCCCTTTACTTCAAAACGCTTTATTATACAATAAATAGTAAACGGTTTCCATTTTATTTTTAGCCGATTTCTGCACTTGATTTATTATATCCATTGTGCAGATGTAGAATTTTTTTAGCTATACTTGTTTCTTTTTGTTTACGACCCATTTTTAACTCGAGATTAATTTTTAACGACGCACACGCCAAAGCCAAAAACGTAAAACTACTAAATAAGTAGAATTTTCAATGCTCGCATTCAAAACAGCACTTTTCCAAAAGTATAAGTTGCTTTGTTACAAGGTAAAATCAGTTCAAATTTCGAAAAACATGCTTTGTGAGAACAATTTTGTCCCTACTCACGTATGACTTGTTATAAATTTTATTTAATTTTCTTGTACATAAACATGTTTTTGTCATTTTATTATTGTATTAAGATATGCCATGAAACAGCAAATCTAAAGTATTAACATAGTATTAGTGCAATGTTTAGCGATTGGAAGATATAAAGTCGGATATTTTAGTATACAATATGTGTGAATAATTTTCTCCGCCTCTGTATAAAAGACAGCAAAATTTTGACATTTAAACTCTCCAATCATGTTTGTAAACTTGGCTGCATTGACCAAATTTTACGGTTCAACAGCGTACTAACCAACAAAAAAAAAATGTCGCTAACTTTTCGCTGTCAAAAACGCAATGCATTTCTAACGGAAGATATCCCTGCAGTGTAATCAACTAGATTTATACCAGTCAACGACTAGTTGGAAATATCCAACAACTAGTTTGATTTATGTCCTATTCTCATAGAACCAACTGGTATTTTTTACGTGGTGATGTTATTGGAAAAGACAATTGTCTTACTATAGATAAGGTTTTAACTAGTTAACAACTCATTTTTTATGTAAAGTAAAGTTCTAGTTGGGTTGTGACTAGTTTTTAACCAATATAGTAATTATCGAATTAAAACTAGTTCGTAGGTTCATATTTTTTCAATAGTTCATAGGTTCAAAGAACATATATTTTTACAACAAAATATTAGCTAAAGGCTAAAGTTAAAGCTATTTGATGAAATACCATGTTTATGGTATACTACATGTTTTTAAATTAGTTTTTATATGTTTTAATTTGTTTATTATTAGTTTGTTCCAATGGGGTACCCAGCTCGAACTGGTTTTGGAACTGGTTGATTTTGATAATATGTAGTATAGTTTGATTTTGGCTAGTTTTACAACTGGTTTAATGTGACTTGACAAAAATTAGTTGGGTTTAAACTACTTTTGCAACTAGTAAATCGTGACAAAATATAAACTAGTTTGTTTTGACTAGTATAAATACTACTCATGTTTTAATGCTGACTAGTCTTACACTGCAGGGATATTTTCACGTCTGCTTAAAGCTTATAGCTTAAGACTTAGTATGCTGTATTAACGAATATTTTTATTCATTTAATTTTCAATTACAGCCAATGTAGTTGTACATTTTTTTTGCTGGTTAGTATGCTGTTGAATCGAAAAATTAGTTCAATGCAGCCAAGCTTACAACCATGATTGGAGAGTTAAAATGTCAAAATTTCGCTGTCTTTTATATGTCGGTACATTTAATTGACATGGAAGTTCCACTTTCAACAATATTGTTCAAATAACACATTAAACATGAAAATATTAACTTTTACTGCATTCTATTCATGGTCATATTTTCGATGAAATGGTGATATATATACAAAAACTAAAGTAGCATTGATAAAGAACAGGAGGGGGAAGTGGTAGGACCGCAAAAAAAAAAAAGACGTGCTAATATAAGGAAGATATTTTAGGATAAGGAATTTTAATATAGCTGGATGAGAAAATAGATTTTAGCCATAGCTTTTGATTGGAAAGAGACGTTGGAGTATTTTTTTCACATTAATTATTTTTGAGACTTAAATTTTTTTGTAAAAAATATAAAAACAACATTTTGGGAAAATAAATGTCGTGAAAAAAAACAAAAACCCTTGTCGTTTTGATAATAAGAACAGTAAAATAATTTTTGCGCTTAGCTGGAAGTACTTTTGCTAACAAAATCCTATGCTTAATGAAAGGTAGCCAGATGTGCAATTTTTAATTGATTTCGTTTTTACAACAACAACAATTTTTGAGTCATTTTTTGAGTAAAAAGTCAATATTTTTGATATTTTTTGACATAATCATAAAACATATATACGTAAACCTAACGGTACAGTTCAACCTATTTTTGTGAAGTGCTTTTATTTACTTTTGAACAAAAAAAATTTGAATGAAGTATATAAATGGATAGCGGAGATATTTGCATCGAAGCACCAAAAATTGATTTTCATGTTGTTTTTTTCTCATTCTTAGGTAACGATTTTTTATGAATATTTCTACAATTTTTAATTTATGCGAGTGTTTTTAATGTAAAAATAACAGAAATTTTTTAAAATTAAATACACAAAAACTTTTATACAAAAAAGTATTATAATAACAAAATAAACGTTAGTTTAATAATTTTGGAGGGGGCGTGGCAAAAACTAAGTATTTAACATTTTAAGTTGGAATGCACTTAAACGTGTATTTAGTTTGAGTGAAATCCGTTAAGCCGTTTAGATTTGTATAAAGGCCAAACAAACAAACAAACAAACAAACAAGCAAACAAACAGAAAATGAGTTTTATTACTATAGATACAGTCACATTCTCCACATTGAAGAGACATTTTTGCATTTTTTTTTTTTTTTTTTTTTGTGAAAAATTTGCTGCTTGTCTTTACCAACTAGTTTGATTATTTAAAAAAATTTAATTTTTAAAAAATGTCTTACAAGTTATCTAAAAAATCAAGTGCCAGCCCCATAAGAAAAATTTTACTCCTACAAAAACAACCTGAATCTATTTTGAATGGCAAAATTAATTCATTGCATTATTTTTAATCACAAAAATTTAGCTTCAGTTCATCTCTTTCTAGATGAATGTCATAATTATAGGCTTTATATTAAAAAAGGACTCAATTGAGTTTTGTTAATGTTTCTTTTAGCTTAATTAGTCGACTCAAACTCAGTTAATGAATTCACTTCATGCAGCTAGGTATATTTTCAAACAGAGATATTTCTATTCATATGGGATATCAGAAGATATTAATACTACAATCTAATTATGTTTGGAGTTCGGAATATATTTATTTATTTGTTTACGATAAATATAATTATGTAATACTACGATAGATATCAAAAATTCTAATGAATAATTAATCTTTGGATAATAATTGGATACTGAAAGGAGCACAACATGTGATATAATTGCATAGAATAGCTAATAAATACATACAAGCATTGAATACTTTACATATAGACAAAATAAATTATTTTAAAAAGATGTGTGTGGCCACGACGCACGGCAGAAGTGAAACTTTTACCCAAAAAATTTAAGATATTTGAATGGTTAAATTGGTTTAGTTTTCTCAACTAACTGCTAATAACAAAATTTTTAAATTTCCATGCAAAGCTGGCTCTATAAAAAATTCTATTATGCAGATATAAGAATAACATTAAAGAACAAAATTTGTTCGGTTTTTATTTGGCTTTTGAAAATACGTTTTTGATATTTTTAGCTTTTCAGCTGCTCTATAACCCTAATAAGTCCTTCTCATTTACAAGTTTGTTGAAAGTGAAGCTGTGTGAAAAATTTCGCTTATCTTTCTGACAACTCGAGTTCGAGTTTGACTCGAGCTAACGAGTAAAATTTGCTTTCATCAGTTGATTTAATCAGTTTTCTGGAGTCTTTTGAGATGTGCGATGAAGAAGGGTTGCGTTTAGAGTGAGCTGCGTCGAAGCCGATGAATTATTTGTTTTCATTATTTGTTATTAATAAAAATATTTTTAAAAATTAATTAAAAAAAATGGTGAATTTATATCTGACGGGAAATTCACTTATACCGATTCACAAATCTTTTTCAAAAAGTGAGGTTTCAAACTATCGCTCGATGTGTAAAATACCTGCGATCCCCAAACTTTTTAAAAAATTGATCCACAGTAGGCGGATTTCTTTAATGAAGGAGGTTATATCACCGCTTCAACATTGTTTTATTAATGGAAGATCAACAACTACAAATTTGGCAATTTTTACTAAATATATCTTAAACAGCTTTGAAAATGGATATCAATGTGATGTTATTTTCACGGATTTTGACAGAGTTCACCATTACTTAATTTTAAAAAAGCTAGAATCCATTGGATTTCATTCCAGTATTCTAAAATGGTTTGAATCATAACTTTTAGATCGGACGCAATTCGTTCGAATAAATAATTTAATGTCAGATGCCATAACGGTCCCTTCAGGGGTTCCCCAAGGCAGTCATTTCTGGCCTCTTTTGTTTCTGTTATTCGCAAACGATATTCCCAATATTATAAAATTTCCTCGGTGTTTAATGTATGTCGATGACATACAAATTTTTTCTACAATAAAAGACAACAATAACTGTATGAATCTAGAGAGTAATTTGTTTCAATTATCACTTTGGTGCAGTAATAATTTGTTGCCGCTAAACATATCAAAATGCCAATGTTTTACTGAATTACTAAGAAGAAGGATCTTGGAGTTATAATTGATAGTAAACTTCATTTCTCAGGGCACATAGACTACATAGTAGCAAAGGCAAATAGTATATTAGGCTTCATAATCAGAAACTCGAAAGAACTTTCTGATCCTTTTTCCTTAAAAACTTTATATTTTTCCTTTGTGAGATCTGTTTTAGAATATTGCTGCATAATATGGGACCCATTCTACACTTGCTCTCCAAGTAGAATTGAAAAATTCAAAGACGTTTTACAAGGTTTGCAATAAGTCACTTACGATGGAGTATTGAAATGCCTTCACATGAGGCCTTCTTCTTGGTATTCAATCCTTAGAAAATCGTCGTAAATATTTTGCCATCATGTTTGTAAGAAATATAATATGCTCGGATATAAATTGTTCTCTTTTGCTTTCTGAAATTCGCTTTCACATACCTTCACGTGCGCTAAGATCTTCTAATCTATTTTATTGACCTTTTCATAGAGTAAATTATAGTATGAATGAACCTATTACTCGTTGTTTAAGACTTAGTGTGTTGTGGAATAGATTTTAATCTTGGTTTAAGTAGAAGTGCTCTAAGAACACTTTACTTTTATATTTAAATAGTTTACGAAATAACTCTATGTGAACTATCTTATTTGTATAATATTTTTAACGTACTCCAGAGAACAGCAATGAGTATCCGACTCAAATCATACCCGAGTGTCCTGCTGTTCTCAACTCTAACCATTCTCAATAAAATGTGCTCAATAGAATTTTTTCGGGTATAAGTACTGTGATGGTTGTCTGCCAATAATCTTCTTGGTAAGAAAATCTACCATGTTATGTCAAAACATAAACATGAAAGCGATAACATCCCTGTTATCTTAACTAAACAAACTAAACTAAACATATACCTACATTCTTTTACAAAACCCAAGCTTGAAGCTTTATGAGAAATATAAAAAAAAAAATTACATACTTCCGGAAGAAAAAAAGAATATTCCCTCTCTTCTTATCTGGATCTGGTGCCGACAACTCTATGGCTAAGTGTAGCTAAAGTTTAATTTTAATTTAATAATAGTTTGAGCAAAAGTAAACTATCTAGTTTTTTAAAGTATTAAAGTATTAATTAAATATCATCAAAATTAAACAAGCAGTTTTCATTCAAGTATTCCCACCAGTAAGAATACTTCTATATAATTTCCTGCCTGGGATTATTATAGTTTAATTAAACTGTAAACTATAATTTAATCCACTCATCAATTGGATTAACTCTCAAACGTGAGACCTTTCTCCAGAGATTCACCGTTTGGCCAAAGTCCACGACGACTAAAACAAGCTGATTTAGTTTATCGCGCCGCTCACAAGTATAACCACGAGGTTTTGGTCTACATAAAATTGTGTTTAACTTAAAATAAACGAAAAATATTAAATTATTTTAAAATAGTTGTTAAAGTTACAATATAAGTAAATGAAAGAAGATACTTTTATAAGTAAAAGTAATTTTTTGATTAAAATAAGTGTAAGAAAAGAAAGTAGCTATATCATTATGTATATAAAGCAAATATGTATATAGCTGTCTTTATGTATATATATTTAATATATACAACGACCAAAGAAAAAAAAAAACATAAAAAGTGTTAGAAATGAAGTTATAAATTTAAAGGTAAAATAATAAATAATCTTAAATTTAAAGTTTCATAGCATATAGAACACATAGACATAAACATGCATACTCCACGTCATACACAGCAACAGGCCTGGATGCAGCTTATGACTTGGTAAGTCTCTGTTTTTTTATTACAACTACACTTATCTTATTAAACTATTATTCTACCTGAAAATGAGATAAAACTACATTAAATTACTCAAATATAATTTTCAATAACGTAACTACTAAAATATTGCATATTAAAGACTTATTCATCTAACTAAAACAAAAAAAAAATGTATATGTTCTTATCTAAAAGATTCTTGAATAAATATAAATTTGTTACAGTAAAGAGCTACTCAAATACAGACAATAAGCTAAACTTAACATATATGTAAACATATAGAAAGTCGTTAACAACAACAAAATGTATTTATAATATAGGTATAAATCCTTATATTTTCTATAACTAGCTCTTAATAATTTTGTCAAACTTTTCTAAGTAACGCTCATTTATATTGCCGATGGTGCTCTTATTTAGTTAGTTCTTAGCATGCTCCACTACATTGTTCCATTTCTCTTTTCGTTCCGAAGAATTATGTTAAATTTGAGAGCGCTGCAAATATTGTGATGGTAATGTTAATCTCATTTACATTTTCTCTTATAATTAGACCTTGAACTTGAAATAAAAATATTAAAATTAACTTGAAGTAAAGTTTTTTTTATTTTTTAGCTTAGCCAAAGCAGCTGATTAGAACCGTTAGGGGTTCCCAAATCAAAATGTTAGATTATGATATTTGGGGACATGGTTGGGTAAAGGGTATATTGAGATAAAACATCTAAATCTCGTGTAGTATATAAAAATTGGTTGCGATGCTTTTAGTGACTTTATTTTAGATTCCGATTCTCTCATTTCTTCTATCTTCTTAAAATCTACCTTTATACTTAATCTATAAGCAAGTATTTCTTTTGTGAATGGTGATTTTTAGAGTATGAGTAGAAAGATCCCCCCCATCCGGCTAGTCCTAGCCTAACCTATTTACGTGCTGACCACTAGACTGAAATAAAATAAAATAAAAATCTTTTAATACCGAAGCACCACCATCATTACAGTACATTCTCATATCCGACAGTGGCGTGATTCGATCCACTTCGAGCCGTTTTCGAAGTGCGTTGAGTCAGTTTATTACAAATGCACTCGATCCGAATGTATTTTGAGTGAACTCGAGTACTGCTTCTTCTCTAGCAACGTCTCTTAGCGTTAATTAGTTTTTTTTGCGTATGCACTTTTCGTAAGTACTTGTCTGCAGGCCATGTGAGCTCTAATTTTTTGTTTATTTTTTCTCGAAAACTCGTTCTTCGTATTTTATTAATGCTCTCTATGGAGAAAAAAAACAATAACAACGCTTGTGATTTTGGTTTGTTATAATAAAACAAAATCAAAAGGCTGGCGCACAGAGGTTAAAAGTTGGAAATAAATACCAAAACTGATAATCTCTTTTTGTAATTTTTTTTTTTCTATGCGTTGTAAAAGAATATTCTAACCAGCATGATTCCAAAATATTTATCAGAAATATATATAGGTTTTCTGTGCAGACGCCTTAAAATACGATTGAAAATGTTGAAAAAGTTTCGTAAAATATTGATATTTTTTAAAAGTTATTACAGAAAATTGCGAAAACGTATTGCACTCTGGTTTTTTTAAGTACAAAAAGCATTATTAAAAAAATTTTATGCATACTTGAATTTTTTTTTTATTTTTGCAATAAATTTCTTATACAAAGTTGATATGACAAAAACCGTCAATTTATTTTTTTGCAGAATAAAACATAATGATCTTCGGATATCGACGATATTTCAAATAAATAAGTGCTTTTATTGAACTTTAAGTTGAACGATTAAAAAAAAACTGACAGATTTTTTGCCTCCTTGAACAACATTTGGTAAAAATTTAATGCGTTTCGAAGAAAATATAGATTTGTTCAGTCTTAAGGTTTATTACTATAGTCATTTACTATAGTATGATTTTAAGCATTTCTTTATTTAACGACCACTTCTTACAAAAGTGTGGCTTATTAATATATAGGTATATTTTTTTATTGAAAATCGTTAAATTTTTAATGTAAATAGTGAAAGCATTTACTTACTAAATACGATAAATGGTTTAAAATGTTATAATTCTTCTTTTGCAAAACTAGAATATATTTACAGAGTCCTTAAGTATTATATAGTGTGTTTCACAGTTTATTAATTTGCTATGTTATATAGTATATATTTTTTAAATAATTACACTTAAATTGAATTAGTAAAACAGTAATGTGATATATATAAAGTTGAATTAATTCACATTATCTTAAAGCTAACTATGAAACATTTTAATGAATTTCGCAATAAAATGCTTTCAAAACTATTCAAATATTCAAATTTCCTTGTCAAGAAATGTTCTTCAAACATCTTCAATTAGCTGAAAGTGAAATATATATTCTTTGATATTCTTTGAAACAACAGAGTGAGAATACGTATGCAAGCCACGTTTTTATGCTACACGACCGTGCTCACTTTATCGCAATGCTAAAAAGTATTCCATTATATTTTTTAACTTTTGATAGTATCAAATTTTACAACCAGCGCCAATTTGTGGCAAAACGCGTGAGGTTCACTCCTTTTTTTGGAATAAAAACGAAACGGTAAGCTTTTCTTTGATGATTTTTTTTTTTGTTTTTATAAAAAGCAAACAAACAATATCTTTGAATACTATAAACCACTAATTTAAACAGTTTTGATGCTGCGCTTAGTTGAAGTTGGAATTGGGAAAAACACGTGAAGTGAAAAATTTCGTATAGGAGGTGGGCGTGGCAAAAAAATACTTTTTATATTAAAAAAAAAATAAAGTGTTTTAAATATTTGTGTTGTATGCGAGGTAGGCGTGATTGAGAGTGGATTTAAAAATATTTTTTTGTGTATTCTAATAAAGCAAATTCCAAAAAATACACAAAATTTAATTGGTCTACGATGAGTCCTTCTATTTATTGATAACTTTTGTATGGGACTCAACCACTGTGCGGCGCACATGTCTGTTTGCTTATTGTGCGTAGGCACGTGCAATAGAAGTTTAATTTAAATTATGCGCATGTGATTTGGCAACTTAAGGTTACAGAAAAATAAAAAAAAAATACTTTACAAATTTCATAATAGTTGCTGATTGCAGAAAATGAATGACGCTAACGATACTATCGAAACTGCGTATTATTTTTAAGTCTCAACAACCTTACCTCATGCACAGCTTTCACTGAGTAAGATAAAAACAAAAAGCAACACAAGAACAACGCATATGTTATACAGCTTTTACATATGCTTAGGAAAGAATAGCACAAAATAATTACAAAAAACTCGCTCACTATTTACTGCTGCACTCTACTGCGCTCTCCTTCATATCTGTGGCAGATGATCCGAGTGATTCGGCTACTTGTGCCGATTATGAGTATTTCGGCAAGTAGGATAAGTATCAGCAAGACGTGAACAACCATAAGTGTTTATGAATCGAAAAAACCCGATCTTTCCCGATCCGACTCATGACTTAGGATACTCATATTTATTTGAGCCGCCGCATTCTAGCTTCGTAGAAGAGAATATGAGTCGAGTTGCGTGCGCTAAGGGTGAGTAGGTTTTTGTACTTATTTTTTTCGGATATACTAAGAGTCGCAAAAAAGCTATCCGTTGCAGATCTCTGACGTACTCTAGATTTATCAATTCTTTAAGTAGTCAGCAAGATATTGAAGATCTGTTTGATGAAGAATATAATAAATTAAATATTTAATTAATTTAAGATTAATGAATAGTATAATACTAACAATTTGTAACTAATTAAAAATAACATGAAATACGTAAAATTTCTGACATTTATTTTATTTATCTCTGAAAACAATGTGCAACATCGAATGGACACACCAATCATTAATTTTTTAAAATTTTTTTTTAGAGTGATATTTTTTTTATTGGGGTGAAAAATAATACTTCATATATTGCACAATATCGAAAAAAAATATATTTCTTTTCAACGAGCTGTTTCGTGTCCACTGGAAATATCCTAAGGAACTTGGTAAAAACTAACTTCTTATTAAAACCTTCGTGCCCAAAATCTGAAGCTTCCAGGGTCATCTTTTTTTTTGTGCAGAAATGCTCTAAAGACTTTTCTTATACTCGTTATATTGTGAAAAATCTTAGATTGCACAATTTTAAAATAAAACCGTATGATATTTTTTAAAAAATTTTTGATTTAAAAATCTAAAAGAAATTTGATGTTTTTAATATCTCAACTGTATCAAAAGTAACAGACTTTTTTCCAAAAAAACTACCATTTCAAACTAAGATTTTGGTTTATGAACTTTTAGGTTACGTGGCTGGTACTTGTTCAAAAAACATTACTTAAATATCATACATTCAGTTTTTAAACCTGACCATGGCAGAATAATACGGTTGTTGCAGTAAAAACATGCTCTATCTGACTAAAAACAATAACAAAGGCATAGGTATATTGTTAAAATATATTTAAACACGCCAAAGCAGCCGTATATAGCGACAAAAATAAATTGATTACTAAACAATTGAAGTAAGGAGTCAAATGAAAATTTAATTTAAAGTTAACTTTTATTTGCTTTGTTCAAAGAAAATTTACAATTTATTCTGTATTATATCTTAAAACACGGCTCAGCTTATTTAATTTATTTAAAGTTTTTGCTAAGTTTTTTTATATTGTCACACATAAAAACTGGGTACTCAATTGCTTTATACGATTACAAATAAATTAAACCTTCCCATGGCTGAACGAGTAATCGTCAAATGTGAAAAGTGACATCATACGAATACCTCCGCCTTTGCTTTGCTCTGTCGTTTTTTGTTCTCCGAATTGCACCTACCTTATTATTCTGCAATGAACCTGACCATCTCTTTTATCAACATTTTTTTATTTTTATTTATACATTTTTTAATGACATATTAAAAATAAAATCATATTTGAAATTGAAGGGTTTATTGTAAGAACATGATAAACCACACAAAAATATTTTAAAATAATCGACTTAAGAGTTTTGAAAAAATATATTTTTATGTGAAGAAATGGAATTGAACACGAAAACTTTTACAAATATTTTAGAAAGTTAATACGAAATAGCCAATATGTCTTCAGTGGTTGTTGGCAATGCATTGAGTAATGTATGCAGCCTAAAAAGTTGATTTTTTAGATCAAGTGGCTAATCACGTTATTGCAATAAGCCCTTCAATAATATTTAATGATTGAATTCTTTAACAGCATTAAAAGTCAAAACAAACTCTTTTGAAAATAAAACTCTGTTAAGATTATAAGTTAAATTTATTGAAAGCATTTTGAAATTTCTTCCATTTCACCATAAAAATAGATTCTTAATGAAACGGTAGCGAACATTTAGAATGGAGACAGCAAAATAAAAAATACAATACAAAAAAATTTGAAACTGTTCAACGGTTGCAACAACACTATACATAAAAAAATGGCAATAAAAGGGAATATAAAAAAATGTTCATTCGGAAAATTTGCAAGAAAGCAACTAAAGCAAATGATGCCAATGAAGCAAATAAAGCCAATAAATGTGTTATGTCGTGGATAACAAGGACTAAAACTCGTAACAAACTAAATTAAGTGCTAAAATGTGTAACTAAGTGTGATGAATGGAGTGGCGTTGTGTGAGTGAGTGAGTGCCTGGATGTGGCACGCAAAACAAATGAATGTCATTTATGTGCGTTTCTTATTGCAGCACACCTCACTTTATCATGAACATGCTGGATCTTCAGGACATACAATCAAATGTCACTGCGTTAAGTGAAGTCAATTAAATACATATCATACTATATGTTTGCATGTGAATGTGGACAACAGTTAGCTTGCATAGAATTAGCAAACATGTACATTAAATTGCTTTTATTTGCACACAACAGAAAAGTTGTTATTGAAATACATATGTACTTGTACTAAAAATTTAAAACTAATTTATAGAAAAATGCAAAATAATCCTGGATGAGCAGCATAAACAAACACCGTGGAAAAATATAATCTGCATATTAAGTGATATTGTATTATGTGAATCAAAATAATTTTAACTGTCATCGGAAAGTGTCAAATTGTAAGCACTATTCAATGAGAAATAAATTGAAGAAAAAAAAAACGGGGAAAAAACATAGATCCCATTACAACACAAACACAACACACATATATGCAATGATTTGCACTTCAACTTGCCGATGCTTTGAAATCCATATTTATTGTGAATGTTCAGATATAATAAAATATGACAACAAAACAACAACAACAGTAGCAGATTAAGCATGCAATATTTTCAAATCGCTATACACAAACAATTGTTTCATGACAATATTTATGCAGTTACTACAGACAAACTAACACACACTTATACAAACATACCCTCCCCCCCACCTCCCTCAATGTCAATATGTCAATAGCTATAAACATATATTACCATATGTCATGCTTTGCAGCACGATCACAAAAAACGATCACATTTAAGTCAGGATATAATGTGAAAAACTTACTGACAATAACACATATTTTTAGCATCAAGCTCCAAGGATATACAGCAAAAATAGCGCGCAAAAATGAATAAATACCTAGGTTATGGAAGTTTGTGGCAACTAGTCATGAAGAATGTAATGGCAATGCGCGGTGGGAAGGCAACATTTATGGCGACAGTAACTAAGCCAGCAGTATTTAGTAGATATAATGTGAAGCTGTGAAGAAAATTATTTTTTCGATGACATGAATAGAAGCTTTACGATGTGTGTGAGAATGTGTCATTGTTGCGTTGTGCAAATATATCACACAAATATCTGTCATGATGTTGATGAATGCAGGAAAATAACGTGACACATTTCTCATAACTAGATACCAATGAATAATAACACAGCTCAATACAAAACAAAATTAAAAATAAAGTGAATGCTATCTGGGTACCTCTGCGGCTTGATATTATTACATAGGCTGGTGCATATATTTTAGGCTCTGACCACGCTAATGTCATTTCAGTCATACTGACTTTTCCGTTGGAAATTTTAACATTTTTTAGCTCAAACGCACTCACAATTTGGAATATTGTGTTGTTTAAAGTACATTTTTTTTTATTTTTTTTTTTTATTTGAAACTCATAAATCATTGTACAATAAGATTTTTCTTTTAAGTAGTACAAATATAGTTGATTCTAAATCATTACTTTTTAAATTATAATTAATTTATTATTAAATTACATTTTTCATAGAATTAAAGACAAAAGCAATGACTCAGGATCCGCGGGATCCGACACTCCATAAGGGAATGCCCTGCGGCAAAGTTAAACAAAACTAAAAATTTAGACAAAATTATTTTAATATGTATTAAAAAAAATGAAAAGACTTAAACATATTCTTTTAAAAATTACTCAGTAAAATGACAAGAAAACTAAAAAAATTAAAATATTAATAAGGATATTTAAGGAAAATATAACATACTAGCTGAAACCCGGCGCGTTGCTGCCACTCTCCCTATTCAAACGCCCATAAAATGTTATCAGTTAAACAGCATGTCTAAATTGAGGTCAAATACTGAATTCCGAGACTGTGCGACCTATATCCACAAAGCTATTCAATATAACAAATTTGGGTTGTATAGGAAGTGCAACTCTCTCTTCATCACCGCTAATAGAATGTAATCAATTAAACTGGATGTCTACATGGAGGGCGAATACCGAATTCAAAAACTGTGTGACATATAACTCCAAAACTATTCGATAGCACAAATTTTGATTGTATGGGAGGTGCCACTTTCCTTTTCCCTACGCCCATAAAATTTTAGTAATGAAACTGCATGAGTACATTGAGGTCGAATACTGAATTTTGAGGCTGAGTTACCTATAACTCCAAAGCTATTTGATATCGCAAATTTGGGTTAAATTGGAGGTGTCACACCCCCCCGACAAACTCTAAAAAATTTTATCAGTAAATCTGCAAGCGTAAATTTTGGTCGAATACTGAGCTCTGACGCTGTGCGACCTTGAACTCCAAAGCTATTCGATATCACAAATTTTCGTTGTATGGGAGGTGCCACTCCCCCTTGATCAACGCTCATAAAATGTAATCAATGAAACTGCATGTGTACATTGAGGTCCAATACTGAATTCCAAAGCTGTGAGACCTATAACCCCAAAGCTATTTGATATCTGTAATTTGGGTTAAATAGGAGGTTTCACGCCCCCTTGACGTACGCCCATAAAATGTCATTAATGAAAGTGCATGTATAAATTGGGGCCGAATACTGAATTCTGACGCTGATATTCGATATCGCAAATTTACGTTAAATGGGAGGTGCCACGCCCCTCTTACCAATGAACATAAAATTGAATCAATAAAACTGCATGTGTACATTGAGGTCGAATACTGAATTCCGGCGTTGTGCGACCTATAACTCTAAAACTATTTGATAGCACAAAGTTGGGTTGTATGGGAAGTGCCACTCCCCTTTGCCCTACGACGACAAAATGTAAGTATTGAAAATGCATGTATAAATTTAGGTCGAATACCGAATTCTTACGCTGTCAACCTATAACTTCAAAGCAATACGATATCTCAAATTTGGGTTGTAAGGGAGATGTCACGCCTCCCTGTCCAACGCCCATAAAATAAAACCATTGAAACTGCATGTATAAATTGAGGTCAAAAACTGAATTCCAAAGCTGAATTCCTATAACTTCAAAGCTATTCGATACCACAAATTTGGGTTGTATGGGAGGTGTCCCTCCCCCTTGTCCACTCCCATAAAATTTCATCACAGAAACGGTACGTCTAAATTGTGGTCGAATACCGAATTTCTAAGCTGTGCGACCCATAACTGTACAGCTATTCGATAACAACAATTTTTTATTTATTTGTGGGAGGTAAAAGGGGGTGTGGCATTTCCCCTTAAACCATCCCGTACTCAAAGCAAAGCGTACTTACAAAATTTGAGCTCAATCGGACCAATGGTTTCGAAGTATTTTGATATTTTCTTAAAGTTAGGCGTAGATGAAGTGTGACCACGCCCATTTTTTTCAAAGTTAATGATAGTTATCATACGAACTTATTTACCAAATTTTAATTTAATACGACCAAAACCGTCTTAAATACAGCATTTTTATTGATTTGTGGGCGACAAAAGGGGGTGTGGCACAAAACGTGCAAAGATACACACATGTAATTTCTTATGTGCACCCTCCACACAGACCCCAATCACCCCTGAAAATTTCATTGAAATCGGGCAAGCCATCTAGGAGGAGTATGCGAACAGGAAGTTTTGCCACTTAATTTTATATATATAGATTATTAATTTATAGATTTATATTTATATTTTATATTTTAAAATAAAAAGAAAACAAAGATGCAGAGAAAGAAAGATATGAAGATACACAGATATGAAGGCACACAGAAGGTTTTTAGAGAACAGCTGAAAGGTGTTTAAAGAGTTTTTGCTTGAATGACAACAAGAGTGCATCGATGAAATCAATTCGATTTTTGGCGATGAAGCATCATTAAAAACCATGCATCATTTAGTATGTCGGTGGAACACAGAATTAATGCCAGGTCGAACTTCATTCACTAACGAATTTTGTTAAGGACGTGGAAAATCTGTAGTTGCATCACGAACATTGATGCTGTGCGCAAACTGATAATGCTTGATTGTTATGTGGCATACCGCGAGATTGAGGCCATCTCTGGGCAGTACTTCCATTCGCATACATATCATTTTACATGAACACAAAGTTGTGAAAAAATTGGATCACGTTGGATTTCACTTCATTTGACAATTACTCAAACATAAAAGCTCCTGTCGATTGATGCAAAGAAACAATCAAGAAACACAATTGCGGTGCTTCAAGTAGCATTTCAAGACCGTGACTGGTGATATATCGTGGATATGGACGTGCTCAGAGAAGTAGAAAGGGGAACTTTCCCCCCTAGACAGTGAACTTTTTATACAGGGTGTTGCGTATTAAGAGGACATTCCTGCTGCAGTTGATTCCTTGGGTCAAGAAAAAGAAAAAAATTGTATGACAGGTGGGGTCCATCTCTCCCTGTTCAGACTTATAACTCTTGAAATATTCCTGAAAATCACTTAAAAAGATGTAATCAGCTCTACGCTTATAACTTCAAAATTAGTGAAACTAGGAAAAAGTTAAGGACTATTTTGGAAAGGTAATTAAATAAAAAACTCAAGAAATTTTAGTCTGTCAAAACATTTTTAATAATTATGATGACTTTATATGATTTAAATACAAATTCTAAATGTTTGATAGTTTAAATCATACTTGATTTTAAATACAAATTCTAGTTGTTTGATTGTTTAAAATCGTTTATTGAACTTAAGGTCAAAGTTAGAACAATTAATTGTTCTAACGAATTTTTCCAAAGAAACAACAACAACAACAAAGTTTTTTCAATATGAAAAGGAAAAAATCACTAGCTGATAAGATTGCAATTTCTACTCTGCTAAAAGCGTCATCAGAAATCTTTGTGATACCCGTGCAAGCGCGCGCTAACGCACTGCACCATCGGGGCGATGAGATTTGAAGCGTCAATTTCTCAGTTTTTTTCTCAATTTCATCATGTCACATTAGTTGTTGCATTTCTGTTTTACTTTAGTTTCTATGCTTATGTTATTATATGTAGTCCAACAGCCTGCTGGAAGTCTGCACTAACAAAGCATGTTTACTGAAGTTGTTTTTAGAATTTTTGCTGATTTTGTTTTCAGCTGTTTCCGTTTGGTCGAGCTCTACCATTTGATTAAAGTTTTTTCTAAATGACCTCTATATTAATTATGTTGACTTTATATGATTTAAATACAAATTCTAAATGTTTGATAGTTTAAATCATACTTGATTTTAAATACAAATTCTAGTTGTTTGATAGTTTAAAATCGTTTATTGAGCTTAAGGTGAAAGTTAGAACAATTAATTGTTCTAACGAATTTTTTCAAAGAAACAACAACAACAACAAAGTTTTTTCAATATGAAAAGGATTTTTAATAATTTTTTTTAAAAAACTCAATATTAAAAATTTTTTTTCTTTCAAATTTGATTTGAACGAAACTTTGTCTAAAATTTTATTTTTTCTAATAATGCAGTTTTAACCTCCGAAGCATTGTTTTCAAAGCTCTTATTAAAAGTTCTTACGTTTAGGCAGTAACTAACAAGGAATTTCTAAATTTTTTATAGTATTTATTTAAAAATATTTTAAATTCATAATTGCTCAAATGCCCTCCATAAGCACGAATGCATGCTTGAGCTCTGTTTTTAATGTTTTCCAATACATCAAGCTGGGCAATGTTTCCCTAATGTGAGTTGCCGCAACATTAATTAGTTCCATCAGCCCTTCGCTGGTGCTTATTTTCTTGGAATTAACTAAATCCTTCATTGCACCTCAGAAATAAAAGTCCAACGGTGTTAGATCTGGAGATCTCGCTGGCCAAGCAATCGGGCCATTCCGGCCAATCCATCGACCAGTAAACGCTTCAGTCAAAAAAGCAACTACTTGCCGACCTTGGTGACAAGGAACCCCGTCTTGCTGGAGAAACATAATTTGTCTTTAAAGCAAAGGAACGTCTTCCAGCAGTTCTGGCAATTGGTTGCTGAGAAAATCACAATAGCGGCTGAAATAAAGACTTGGGGGAAGCACTTATGGTCCAATTAAATGGCCTCCGATAATCCCAACTCACAAATTAGCACTAAATCTTCTACAAAAGACAATTGTAAACAGTAATTGAAACTGAAAACTTTTTTATTTATCTTACATCTGAAACGATGTTGTATGCGTTGAATTAGGATTACTGCATTTCCACTCATGTAAATTTTGAAAATTTACAGCTCTGTCTCGATTAAATTGTTATTCATCCGTACAAAGCACATAATTTAAAAATTCGCGATCAAGTTCGATTTGACGCAAAAGCCAATTACAAAATATCACTCGCCTTGGCTTATCCCCTGCAAGTAATTCTTGGACGGGTCTTAAATGTTATGGGTGCATGTGCTTGTTATCCAAAACTCTATGAACCCTTGTGGCTGAGGTATTTAATTGTAAAGCTACTCTGTGCATGCTAATCCTTGGATTTTTCTCAACCAATTGAACAATGTTGGATTCTATTTCCGCTGACCTTCTCTGTCTGCCGTGGTTTTCTCTTCTTCCAGAAGTAAGAGCTCCCGTATAGGAGGCGATGATATGCTTAAAAAATACATTCCATACTTGATGGAATGCGGCGACATGGATAAAGTCGATGGTACTCAGTTTTTGCTTGAGTTGCCATTGCAAGAACCGTAGACAAAAAATATTTCGGCGTATTCGCGTGTAGAAAAGCTCATGTTTTTGAAGAGAAACTTTTTACGGCTCGTTTTGTGATTTGCTTGAGTGAAATCTGAAAAACGACACTTTTTTCCATACACATTTTTCTTAGAATTGTTGTTGTTTTTTACTTGCGTCTATTACAACAAGAGTATATAAAATTAAAAATATTTTTTTGCAAGTTAGCAGTGAGAATGGAACTCACACTCTCTCGATCGAAAGTTCTACACGAAAACCACTTGACCAAAACCCTACATATTAATATTGATGTGATTCATTCAATATTAAGTATTAACTGAAGCTATGTTGCAATAGATGACAGGAATTTGTGAAAGAGATTGTGCATTAGGTACTCTACATTTTTTATTGTAAATGCGTGAACCTATAATGCAGCAGATCACAATTATCGATCAAATACTACGTTTCTATGGCGAGTTAAGTTGGGGTTGACTCGGGATTAACTTACCATGGAAACGCGAGTTGAGTTGAATTTCGTCAAATCCCCAAAACTCCACGAAACTTCTTATATTTAACAGAGTTAGGTTCGATGCGTTCAGAATATGAAACAGTTGCTCAACTGTTGAACGAGGTTTTATTGATTATTTGTTATTTTATTTTATTTCTGCCACTGCGCTGACATAAAATGTAAGAAACCATTCAGCAGGCACACAAAGTAGCGGAAACTAATACTGATTAAAGACTCAACATGTTAAGTAAATTTTTTACCTTCTGAACGCACACATTTATACTAAGAAAAAAGGCGAATAGAATGGCCGAAGTCCAATTCGATTCAATGGCCGCATTGCTGCCGAAAAAGTGCTCAGGTAGCGAAGTAGCATAATGTGATACTTTCTGCTGAATGGTTTTTTTTGCAAAACGTCAAACGGCAAACAACTGTTCGCCATTCGTTGTTTTTTTTAACATTTTAAGGACCAAAACTTTTGCAAAGTTTTGCCCTACATGTTTTAATAATAATAAGTTTCATTTCAGACATCGTTTCCGGCTGGGTCGTACACGGTCGACTACACACAAAAGTCCAACCCAAAATTACCCAGTGCGGAGATTAGCCATGCGAGGGCCACTTCAAGGGTGGTCAAGACCAGGTCTGGCAGAAGACGGGGGGTGGTTGACCCAATCTTGGGGTTTAGATTAGGTTTAAGTAGGCTAAGAAAAACATGAATTATAGGCTAAGTTATTTCTAATATTCTTTTATTTACTTTTATTTAATATACTTTTATTTAAATTTAATTCTTATTAAATTTTATACTTATACTTAGATTTATATAAATAGTATTTATTTATATAATATAACTAATAAAACAGGCATGAAATTAAACCATACCTACCATGACATTCTTCATCTTAATTTAGTTAGGCAGGAACCACTTAGTCATGCCAATAAGGTGTGCCCCCTTTTTCTCACTGGGATGCTGGAAAGCATAAAACACATATAGTTAAATTCCATATAATTGTTGCTTCGGCAAAACTTAATGCGTAATTAAACAACAGCTATACGATCAGGCGATAATTTGATGTATTTGCTTTTTTCATTGCATGTAACAACGGCACCATCGTACGATGTTACTGAGAAACGAACACCTGCATGAGATGGAGCATAACAAGCGAGGGTATACCAATCTAGAATCGAGATGAAGAAGTCAGTCTTGTTTGAAACGCGAAACCGAGAAGTTCATCAGTAAAAACCCAGTCTTATTAAAACCGCGAAGTAGGACAGTAAGTCCAGCGAGTGAGCAGAAGCTACAAGCAGCACAACTTCCTTTACGACAGCTACGCTAAGACAACGCAGCAGCGACATCGACCGTCAGGACGACAGTGCCAGAGCAGCGCAGTCAACGCAGGCAGCGGACGTGAGTCAACGGTAGCAGCGCCATACAGCTCTGCCAGATCTACCGCATCCTGCCAACAGCGACAGAGCCGCATAGTTGAAAGAGACTTCGGCTTGAGCAGCAGGATAACTGCGCCAACAGTGCAGTATTGATCATCGACACCGACGACAACAGCATCAGAACCGTACAGCCTAGCGGGCAGCGGACGTGCGTCAATGGTAGCAGCGCCACTAGCGCTGCCAGATCTACCGCACCCTGTCAGTAGCAACAGAGCCGCACAGTTGAAAAAGACTTCGGCTTGAGCAACAGGATAACTGCGTCAACAGCGCAGTATTGATCATCGACACCAATGACAAGCAGCACCAAAACCGTATAGCCAAATCGGCAGCAGCAGTGCACCAACGACGTCGTAATTAATCAACGACGATTAACAAAGTCGACGTCAACAGCACCAAATTGCAGCAGCCACAGCGTCAGCACCAGGAAGACGTCAACAGCGACAGAGACGGAGGAACGCCGGCCATACCAGGACAAATCCTGAAGTCAGCAGCAGCAGGACAATACGAAGTATCATTTATTCTTTTTTTTTATTTATTATTTTATTGATTTTGTAGAATTTATTAATAATAATTTTCGTAGATAATTAAACACATTTTTAAATAATTTAATATCAACTTAACGTAATTAAAAATATAAAATTATTTTTCTAACAGATATTTAAATAATTTAATAATAATTTGAGTGAAATTAAATAAATTACAACGACCAAATTAATTCTTCCTCAAACCTTATTCCCACCTCCTACGATATTAGTGAGAACGCGAACTCTCGGATCCGCTGTCCAAGGTCAAGCCCGTACCCAAGGTAAGCTTGGTCTTTAAACCTAACCTAAGCATCCTTTTCCTCGGCGAATCACAAGCTTTGCGTGAACTGCGACTTGTGACCCGATTGCATTTTCCTTGCCTCAAGGTTAGCGAGAACTGCGACCCTTTTGTACTTCTAACCATCCAGTCCTTTCTTAATCCTCCAAGAATCCATTTTCCTCCAACGAGATTAGCGTGAACGCGAACTCTCGGATCCGCTGTCCAAGGACGAGCCCGTACCCAACGTAAGCTTTGTCTTTAAACCCAACCTAAATATAATTTTCCTCGGTGAACTACAAGCTTTGCGTGAACTGCGACTTGTTGCCCGATTGAATTTTTCCTTGCCTCAAGGTTAGCGAGAACTGCGATCCTTTTGTGCTTCAAAACCATCCTTTCCTTTGGCATTGTAACGCATTCTCCCCGGCTGATTAGACAGTTGGGAATTCAAGGACAATATTTGAACCTACAGAAAATCACAAATAATATTTAAATTACCAAAATTATTTAAATTACAAAGCATTATTTAAATTACAAAACATTATTTAAATTAGGAAACATTTATTAAACTACGAAACATTATCTAAATTGCGAAACATTATCACAGATCAATTTGAATAGGGTAGCTCTAGGTAGATTTAAGTTAGATTTAAGCTACGAGTTGTGAATAAATATTGTCATTATTTGAAAACCCTTGAGTTTGATTTAGTGTTTGCAATTACTAAATTCTTGCAACGATCCTGGTTCCGGCGAGCTTACCTCAGCCGTGAGAACGCATCGTTACAACATCTAAAATTTGTTTATACTTTTGTGCATTAGTTTCAGACAAGAAATCATTAATTAACAGCTTTATTGAAGAATGATAGAATAATCTTCTAATAATTAATAATTATTTATTTTCACTTCACAGCACAACTTCAGCAACAATTAACAATTTGCGGCCATGTTTTCTTTTTTGCTGTCAAATTGAAAAGAGCATAAGCAGCTCAACCAAAGTAGCATACAATTTTTCGATACCTAAGATGGCGACCGCTCGGGAAGCATATTGTTTGAGCGAATTATGATGCATAACATTCAGCCCGAAAGTTGTGGAACAGCTACGTAGCAAATTTTCCGCTAAATGGTGCCAATGTTGCGCATGGAAACACTATCGAGCTAGAAAGGCCATTTTGTCAACTTGACGAAGACCCAACTCAGGCTCAATTCGCCATGGAAATGAAGTAAAAAGCATTGTGCATTAGCTATCTATAACAACAAAAGTAGCAATGTTCCATTGAATGGGTTGAAAATTATCACAAGATGCCAATTGTTTTAGGTGTCGTTTTTAATTACGAATTCAGACATGAATGTTTACAGGCACTTAAGGCAAGACCGGTGGTCTAGCGCTCGTAAATTGAAGGTATTTTTAGGATTTTTTTAAAAAGTTAAAATTTTGAACAACGATATTTAAGCTTTTAAGGTATATTGTAACAGTTATTCATCATAAAAAAAATATATATTTTTTTAATATAAAAAATTGTTGATCTGGTTCAAAATGGCGCTCAATGAGACGCTCTCAAGGAAAAGGGGCATGGACGGTGTTGTAGATTTTGACTTTTCTATTTATCTGATAAATAAAAATCAAAAATTTTATTAAGCACTATGAGTGCACTAAAGAGTGGACCTTATTTAAAAAAGATCTCACCAAGGGCTCAAACTGTTGTAATTGGTGATAAATTTCATGATGATGATGAAATCAGCGCACCAAGATTAGTCGAAAATAATACAAATATTGCTGGGAAAATCCAAAAATTAAAATTTTGTCCCATGAAGTAATTCAAGTAGTTTGAGGTGATACCCTTATTAAACTGAAAATTTTTTGGAAAAAACAAAAAATCTTAACTATTTTATTAATTAATTCTTTACCGAAAAATAGAAAATTTTAAGAATATATAGATTTATCCAATCGAAAATCGAATAAAATATTAATTTGTCTAAATACATTTGACCTCGCGCTTGAGTGCACCTTTGTTGTTGCTCCACTCGTAACACAAGCTCTGTCTGGTTGGTGAAATTACCTTGTAGGTGCATTTCACGCATTCCCTTTTGTGCGGTATCCGGATGGATCGCTTGCTTTAACGACCCCACAGCTGTGCGGGGTCGGATGAGTTCTTTCGTGCATGCATTGGTATTTTGTTAGTGAAAATGTGTTGGCCAATCGTGGGTGTTATTGGATCGCGTCGAAATTCGTCCTGGTCAATGTTTATGTTTTTGTTGCTCCTCGCGCATCCATACAGGTACGTAAAACAAAATAAACATACAACTTATATAAATCGCAATAAGTGAAAAAATAGCAGATATATATTGTATCACAAATTAATTAAACGAAGATTGTATGCGTCAAAATTTATCTTAAGATTTGCATCGTCATAACCTATCATAGATCATCGTTATAGCTTAAGTACGCTTAAACAGGTTAGCACATATTAATATTGCAGCGTTTTAATAAGCTTTTACGCAAACCAAATTACCTAAGCAAGCGTCTGGTACCACGATCAGTGCGACATGTATAAACATAAATTAATTTATCTCTTAAAGTAATGCAGATCCCACTCTGAAATTTTTACTGTGTTATTAATATACTTCAACAAATATTTTGAAATTAAAATAAAAAAAAAATAAACCGGCTAAATTAATAAAATTTGAATTTTTAATTTTAACTTCCGCTCTTCTAAGAGAAAAAAATCAAAAAGTTTCAAATTGTATTTCATGATAAAAAATAACCGTTAAATTTCAATATAAACCACTATGTTTAATATTTTTTTAATCATTTTTTTTTTCGAAAAGTGCTTCAAAAAAATTCGTTTTTCATATTTTCGAATTCTGTTAAAGCCCATAACTTAACAACCAGGTCTCATAAAAAAAATTTTGTGTGATTACAATCACTTTCCAGAAGTACACTTAGGCGGAATGTGAACAAATTTCAGAATACAATTTTTTTTTTGTTGTCCGCTCATATGAAACTCCCCCTATATAAATTACGTTTGATATTTTAGATATTAAAACACAATTATTTCATTAACATTTACAAAAATAATTAAAAATTAATGCAAAATAGTAATGTAAGGTAATAATATTTACTGGTGGGAAGGACACGTTGGGAAGCAGAGTGCGTATCATGCGGAGAATATGTAGCATGCGTTTTAGTTACAATGGATCGTAACATCTCGGAGCATATAATGGAGATGAAGGTATTGTTTGAGAAACTTGAGGCATGAGGGGAACAGTTTTCGGAACGTTGGTTGGTAGCAATGCTACTGTGCAGTCTTCCGTCATCGTTTGACACGTTGGTGACTGCATTGGAAGCACGGAAAATTGAGGATTTGACGCTAAGAGTTGTTGAAACCAATTTGATCGAAGAGTATCAGCGGCACGCATTAAAAGCAGAGCCGAATTCGGCTATGAAGTCATCCGAAAGAACCAATAGAGGTATGAAATATCATTTTTGCAAGGCTACGGGGCACATCAAAAAGGATTGCTGGAAGCTAAAGAAATTAAAAGGAAGTAATCAAGCAAATGAAGCGCAGAATCAAGAAGAAGACCAGAATGGTAATCAGTGTTTCTCGATGGTTAACGAATACGGCTCATGGGTAGTTGATTCCGGCGCAACATGTCACATAAGTGCACGGAAATCAGACTTTTTAACTATTGATTTATCAATTCAAGAAAAAGTCACTGTAGCAAATGAAGAAATAGTCATTTCTACCGGGAAAGGGCCTTGCCGTATAGCCATAATGAATTCTTTGGGAAAAATAGTGAATCTTGACATTCCAGATGTTTTATATATTCCTTCGTTTCAGGGTTATCCTTTATCCGTTAACAAGATGCTGAAAATTTGATATAATTTTTTATTTAAAAACACGTTGTGCATTATTTATATGAAGAATGGAAAGGAAATCGGCATCGCGGACGCATCAAGTGGATTATTCCGTCTTCGGCAACAGTCAGTACAAAAGGCGATAGTATCAGAATGTAAGTTGCAGAATTGCCAGCATTTTTGGCATGAATTATTCGGACATCGAGATATTGCCGCTGTTAAGGCAATGCAAGATGGAAAAACGGTAAGCGATTTTCATATTACTGATTGTAAGGTAAGAAAATCCTGTGAAGTATGTGTTAAATGTAAGATGACGAGAATACCGTTTAACAAACATTCACAAACAAAGTCAGATCGTGTACTTGATTTAATCCACACGGACGTCTGTGGACCTTTGCAGACAGTTACACCAGGGAGAAAACGGTATTTTCTGACCTTTATAGATAACTTTAGTCGTTAAACTATAGTTTATCTGCTTCATGACAAATCTGAGGTATTTGACAAGTTAAAAGATTTTCTCGAGCTCGTTAAGACAAAGTTTTCTAGTTACCCTTGCATCATCCGGTCTGACAATGGCGGTGAATATACTTCACACAAAGTTCGTAGCTATCTTGAAAGCAGAGGAATTAAACATCAGTATACAGTACCATATTCACCGCAACAAAACGGAGTAGCGGAGAGAAAGAATAGGTATTTAGCTGAGATTACTCGATGTTTACTAACTGAGGCAAAATTACCAAATAAGTTTTGGGGTGAAGCGCTAATGACAGCAAATTATTTACAAAATCACTTAGTATCCAGTTCTATACTATGTACTCCTTTTGAACAATGGGAGAGTAAAAAGCCCGACATAAGACATTTTCGCATTTTTGGCGCAAAGGTTTATTCGTTAGTTCCAAAGGAAAAACGTCGTAAGCTAGATTCAAAAGCTGAAATTTTAACTTTTGTTGGTTACGATGACAATACTAAGGGCTATCGCTTGCTTAATGTAAAGACAAAGAACATAACGATCAGTAGAGATGTAAAATTTATTTATAACGATGGAATGAAGGACACTATTGAGCCACGCGCTGATACCGACTTGAGTCTTCCTGTCGAAGTACTATGCCGAAAAAGGACTGAAAGCGGACGAGACGGCATCGTAAATTGCGATATAGAGCCTTCTCTAGAACTTGATTCAGAAGATGATACATCGTTTTGCAGCTTAGATGACGCCATGGAAGAGCTTTCTAACATTGGAAGCCCTGTGAGTATAAGTCCGGAAATCGTTGTTAAACCATTACGTAGGTCAGATAGAAGCACGAAAGGTAAAGTGCCAGATCGCTTGGGATGGACGGTAAACTCATTTTCAATGGAGCCAAAGACGTACAATGACGCAATTAAGTCTGTACAGAAGAAAGAGTGGACTATTGCGATGAAGGAAGAAATTGCTGCGTTGAAGAATAATCACACATGGGATCTAGTCGTTCCCCCAGGTAACGTCAACATCGTCAGCTGTAAATGGATGTATAAAATCAAACGAAATATCGACGGGAAAGTACAACGTTACAAAGCTCGATTAGTTGCTCGTGGATTTAGTCAGAAATACGGTTGTGACTATGATGAAGTGTTTGCGCCACTTGTTCGGCAGAACACACTAAGAACTTTGTTGTCAGTAGCAGGTGTCAAAGGTATGAATGTAGTTCATATGGATGTAAAATCAGCATTCTTACACGGAAACCTAGAAGAAACCATTTACATGAAGCAACCGCCTGGTTTTGAGGAAGGGAATTCTAATCTTGTTTGTAAGCTCAACAAAAGCTTGTACGGTTTAAAGCAAGCCGCTCATGTTTGAAACAAAGCTTTGCAAAATGTTTTGATTTGCGGGGGATTTGTTCAAGGAACATCCGACCCATGTCTCTATACAAAATGTACCATCGAGGAAGGGCTTACTTATGTTTTAATCTACGTTGATGACATTTTGGTTGCAAGTAAAGATAAAACCAAAATTAAGGATGTTGAGAAGTTACTCAAGAACAATTTTGATATAAATAATCTCGGTGAAGTTCATCACTATCTAGGTTTAGAAGTTTTTAGAGATCAAAATTCTAATTTTAATATTCGTCAAAAGCAATATATTGATAGTTTAGTTAAACAATTTGGACTAGAAAATGCAAAGGGTTCGAAATATCCTCTGGATCCAGGATATGGAAAAACCGAATCAGAAAACCTAATTAATAATAATAATTATCAAAAACTTATCGGATCACTTTTACATTTAGGTGTTTGTTCTAGACCCGATATATCTGCGAGTGTTTCAATTTTAGCAAGAAAAGTCAGCTGTCCGAACAGAGAAGATTGGATAGAAATCAAGCAGGTTCTACGATACCTTAAGGGCACCTCGAATTTTTGTTTGCGTTTAAGTGATGAGAAAAATGAAAAATACTATTTAAAAGGCTACGCTGATGCTAATTGGACTGAGGACAGATTGGAGCGAAAGTCGAACTCTGGCTATATTTTTCAGATTAATGGCGGTACAATAAGCTGGAGTTGTAGGAATCAGACATGTGTCTCGTTATCATCTACAGAAGTTGAGTTTATAGCATTATCTGAAGCATGTAAAGAAGCTATTTAGATTCTTCAGTTGCTGAATGATATGCAAATAAGCCAGACATCGGCAACAGTTATTTTTGAGGACAACCAGAGCTGCTTACGGTTAATCAAGGAACAAAAATTTAGTAACAGAACAAAGCACATCGACACAAGAATGCACTTTGTGAAGGATCACGTGGATCATAAGAACATTAATTGTATTTATTGTCCAACTGAAGAAATGATTGCAGATATGCTCACCAAACCACTCGCAGCCTCCAAACTGGAAAAATTCAGAAACAAAGCTGGGATACAATCCGTTTGAGGAAGGGTGTTAATGATACCAGCAAACTACTTGCAGTTTTTCCACTTTACCAAAAAAAAAATCAAATTAGTTTTGTTCAGATATTTTATGTGTCAAATATTTTCATTTTAAATTTATACTCTTAAATAAAACTTTATAACGTTCAGTTGAACTGCTCCCTATTTTTAATTCAATCTGCAAGAATATCTTCATATTAAATCAAAAAAGCCGTAAGTTTAAATTAAAAAATTTTATGAGAAAAGCAGAAACTTTCTAAATTCTAAGTTGCGCTTAAATTGTTTTCAATTTTTTTTTATAATGTCATTTTAAAACCTTCAAAAATAATGCCTTAAAAGGATTTTCTAAAATTCGAATTATTCTTAGAGGAACAGAGCTATATATATGTAGTGGGATGAATGATGGTTCATTTTTTTATTTAATAAACTTTTTATTTTGATATTAATTTTACGTTTAACTTTTTTACAACGAATTCAATGAATATTGAAATAATAAGAAGCAACTAGAACATATGACTACCTTGGTAGAGTTGATGGCGGTGATCTTTAAATAGCCTACTGCTTTAAAATGTCATATGATAAAGTAACCTATTTAAACGTTACATATAACTCAAACGAATGAATTTCAAATGTGTTAAATCATATATAACTTTAAACAGTGAGTTGATCACAACTTATCACTCAAAGACTACTGAAGAGGAAATGCAGCGATTTCCGGAACAGACTGTCTAGTCAGCTAAGTGATTGACTCTATAGGGGTCGTCCATAAACTACGTTACTGATTTTACGGTTTTTTTACCCCCCTCCCCCTGCGTTACTTTTCGTAGTGCGTTTCATATCATCTGTAAAAGCTATTCCATCTACGATCCAAGATTCGATGCTCTCAATCACTGGGATAGAAGAAGCTGGTAGCTTTGTTGAGGATTCTTCAAAATAGAATTTTTCATCGGATTCTATGTCGACCCATTCAGGTGAATCCTCATTTCTAACGCAAAGAAATTCACCTGGTCTTTGACAGAGTACCCTTAAAGGCTGCACCTGAGCTGCACCAAGTTCTGTGTTTTTGTGTAAATGCTTTCTGAAAATTGATTTATTTAAATAGTATTTTTTATTCCGATTTATTGTAAACGATATAATACAAACTAATGGCAATTCATAGAAGTTTTAAAAACGAAATACAAGCCGCAGGTAGGACACGACCTTGAACCGATTTCTTCTTTCTGAGAAGGACAGTACATGTCATACGGTATCTCCTTTGATCAAGAACATTCAGGCCTTAACGTCAAAGCCTGTCGCAAAAGTAAAGACCCAAATTTTTCAGACGTGTGCTGAGATGGTGAAGGAATGTCGGTGAAGGAACCAAAAGGTTCCTGTGTCGAGGGAAAAGGCGGTGGAAGAAATCGTTGAAACAAAAGTTAACCATCAATTTAGACGATCAAACATAAACATGTAAGGTTAAAAATTTTTTAAATGATTGTGTTATTAATTAGAGGTTTTTCGTTGATTTTTTAAATTTTTGGTAACGTTACAATATCTAAACACCTCCCCCCCTACCGTTACTTATCGTAGTGCATTTCAAAACCCCTCCCCCTCTAAATTGGTAACGTAGTTTATGGACGACCCCATGCAGAGTTGTTGTTGTTGCTTTCTTAAAAAATCTTACTTCATCTAAAGCTCACAATTAAATTCACGTTCTCATTTTCTAAAAATAAATTGGAACACTTTGTTTATTATTAAAAACTTACTTAACTTTAGCAAAACCTTCCCTTCCATAATAAAAACATAATGAAAATAAAATAAATTGTTGAATAAAGCAAAACCAAAAATTTTCTAGCATTTTTTATGTCAACTCCTAACTTTTGAAATGGTGAAAAACTATCTTAAATGCTTACTGAATTTTTTTTTCACCAATATGTTATAAACAGTGAAATCAGGTGAAAATAAAGTTTATTGAAAACAAATTTTCACTGAAAAATAATTAAATTTCAGGAAATTACCTTGAACTTTTAAACGCTTTATTACATTTATACATACACTTTTTAAAAAAGTTTATTTTCCACTTGCTCTGAGCTGATTTCTATTAAAATTAAATCAACTTAATTAAATTTCTTTGAATTATGCATTCTATTTGAACATCATGCATTTATAAATGATGCATTATTAATTTTATTTGGTTTGCTAAACTATTCAGTAATCAACTTTCAACTTCACTTGAATTCAACTTTATTTAAGTTTTTATACATTTATGTTAATGTGATATTCCACTAATGGCCAGTAAATTTTTAATTTCTATTTAAATTGCTATCATGCTTATGAAAACAAAATAAAATACATGTAAAATAAAGGTTATTAGTGAAAGTTTTATTCTGCTAAATGTTTGAAAGCCTACTAACACTTAAACAGACTTAAAAACGTAATGGCTTGCATAATTAAAGCACAGCTTGTACAAAATTCAATTTGCATATGTATTAGAGAAACACTTAACCGCACGAATACATGCATGGCAGCCCCAAATGCAGCGAGTAACATGAAGAAAAAGCAGAAGAAGGACAAGAAGCATGTCAATAATACTTACGCATTTAAAACTCTTGAGTGCAGTTTAGGAAAAGTAAAAAGAATTTTCTTAACGATGCTTAAATCTAATGTATGCACAACAGAAAAGCAAGACAGGCAGACATACTCCTACACATCCAAGCACATCTACTATGCAATGCACACAAACAAAGTGAGCTCTATTACAGCACCACATTCTGTGGTGCACAAACAATACAAATAAAAGTTGAAGCCAAAAAATGTTACTGTGAATGTTGAAAGTCATGGTGTCATTAATGCTTATTGCTACTCTTGTACATTTGCTGACTACTGCCTTTCATCTGCTCTCTTCTCTGTTGTCCTGCTTCTTGTCTTCAAAATCTTCTTCTTTTTTTTTAGTTAAATTGCAATTCTTATTACTGTAGCTTAAAGTTTATTTAGTGGAAGTACATTTTTGCAGTACCTTAGCAGATTTTCATTTGAATCTGTAGCTTTTTATTGCTAGTGCTGTCACGCCATTTCACGCCAAAATAGATTGAAGAAGGTGCAAGAGATAGTAGCTGAAGAACATTTGTTTGTTTGTTTGTTTGTTTGTTTTCCCTGATTTTATCAGAGAAATTTTAGTCTAAAGGTAGAGTAGAGAAGATTGTGTGACCTTTGAATGACAACAGAAAAACAAAATAAATTTTATTTTTCTTTAAGTCTACTGTAGACTATAAATTTCCTTTGTACTCGCAGCATGATAGAATTTTCTTATTCTGGTAGCAAAAATAGACTAAAGTATTCTAGTTTATTGAAGTTTATTAAAATGTTTCTGAGTTAAAAAAAAAAATCTCTAAAAGCCTTACTTTTAGTTTTTGGTATCTCAACTGTAAACAAGAAATATTTTCCCTTGCTTGAAGGCCACTTTTAATGGTTTTTAATGCATTTAATTTATTTTATGTTCCGCACTGCAGTGCAACACTTTTAATGTGGCATCAAGTCAAGACTCGCATCCAAGAAATAAACACTAAGCGAATGTGGCATTATTTTGCAGCTTCTGTCAGCATTTATTACCGTAGGTGTTGTGCTGCACTTTAAATTGTAAGGATTTTACTTGTGGAAACTACTCAAAAGTTTGTGAAAAGTATTTTTTGGTTTACTGAAAATATTATTGCTTTACACTTGAAGCCCTTTGAAAAAGATCTATTAACCCTAGAACCATAATGTACGTAAATTTTACGTGTAGGAAATTTTCAAATTCCGATTGCACAAGTGTGCGGCAATCTAACGGGATCAAACGCCAGCAGTGCTTCAATTAGTCATTTTTGAGTAAACAGAAGTGCTGAAGCAGCAACATTTCAGTCGTCTACATGCTCTGAGCGCGAGAGAAGTGAAAGTCTGTACGTAAAATTTACGTAGCATTAGTGTTAATAGTATAAATTGTGTGCGTAAATTTTACGTAGTGTTGGTATTAAAAGTATAAAACTTGCACGTAAATTTTATGTAGGCTTATGGTTAGTGATTAAAAATGGCAGAACAAAAACCGTGTTATTCATAGCGTAATCTTAATTGTGAGGATGTAGAGGCTATTTTGAACGCCAGTGACATCAGTGATGTAAGCGATACTGCTGTAGAGGGAGAGGAAGAGGAAGAGGAGGAATTTGATAGCGATGATAGTTTGGCTGATCGAAATTATTACCCTGCTCCAATTGACGAAGCAGAATTTGAAAAAGAATTGCAAGAAGCCTGGAATACAAAACGAAAAACATCTTCTATATCGGAAAAGAATAAGCTGCAAAAAATGAGCTTACGGACTGTTTTCTCTTCAGAGTTGGAACTACCATTAGATGAAACGATTTGGGATCCACCTGATACAGCAACTGCTTCAGAAAGTTTGGAGAATAGCACAATCTTGGGCAAGAATGGTCATATTTGGAACAATGTTCCAATAGGTCGTGAATGCGGTAAATGCGCAGCAAGAAATATTGTATACATTCGGCCAGGTAAAAAAATTTTAAAATGATTATATAAAATGATAAAGGTACATTAATAAGAAATTCTCCTGTTTGAGCAGGCCCATCGAGCAACGCCACAGAATTAACGGAGCCAAAAGATGTATTTAGTCTCTTTATGAGTGACGAGATATTGGATACTGTTTTGTATCATACAAACGTCAAAATCTCTCAGGTAAGGGAGAAATATAAATTCCAAAACTCCACGACTTCAAGTACGAATTTGAAGGAATTGAAAGCCATGTTGGGTTTATTGTTTTTGTCGGCAGCCTTAAAAAATAACCACCTTTCAATTGACCTCTTATTTGACACTTCTTATTCGGGAGATCGATATAGAGCGACAATGAGCAAACATAGATTCGAGTTTATACTAAACGCATTGCGTTTTGATGATTGCACCACAAGACAAGAACGCAAGAAAACAAATTCATTTGCACCAATTTCTGAAATTTGGGCTACTTTTATCGAAATCTGTACAAAGAATTTTAAGCCTGGTTCCTATGTTACCATCGATGAGCAACTAGTTGGTTTTCGTGGCAGATGCCCATTTAAAATGTATATACCGAACAAACCCAATAAGTTTGGAATAAAAATTGTCATGCTCTGCGATGTTGCCACAAAATACGTTATTAACGCAGAGCCTTATCTTGGTAAGTCGACTAATACTCAAGGCAAACCATTATCCAATTACTTTGTCGAGGGACTGACGAAGCCTTTACAAGGAAGCAACCGGAACATAACGATGGATATCTGGTTCACCAGTATCCCACTGGCGACAAAGCTATTGGAAAACCCCTACAATATGACGATTGTCGGCACACTACGTAAAAATAAAGCTGAAATACCACCTCAATTACTTGATCTTAAATCACAGCAGTGTGGTTCTTCCCGGTTCGTATACAATGAGAATATGACTTTGGTATCTTTCAAGCCAAAACAAACTAAGAATGTGCTTTTACTGTCTACGATGCATTTCAATGGCGCGCTTAATAAAACTACAAAAAAACCGGAGATTATTCATACATATAACTCGACCAAAGGTGCAGTTGACACATTTGATCAGATGTCTCAAAATATGTGCTGCAACAGAAAAACCAGACGTTGGCCGCTTTGTTTCTTTTACAATATGTTAAATATTGCATCAGTTAATGCTTACGTTATATACAGTCACAACGTAGTGCAACGCGGGCTTAAAGCAATGAATAGGTCAACATTTGTGCTCAAACTTCATGAACAACTTACCCGGCCGTGGCAGGAAGAACGAGTACAAAATATCTCAACCATGCCCAAAAAATTAAAGGAAAATATAACGGAAGTGCTGAAGATAGGCAAACAAACAGGCTCATCAATATCTGACGAAAAACCTCACCCGGAAAAGGGGAAAAGAACCTACTGCACATTTTGCAACTACACAAAAAGACGATTGACTACAACTTACTGCTTTGTGTGTAAAGCGTCTGCAATTTGTGGCGAACATCAACTAAAAATTTGTCAAAACTGTTGCAGCCTTGAATAAATGATGTTTATTCATTCAACTTAATTTTTTTTTTTGTTTAAAAACCTGAAGAAGAAATTTATTTTATGTTTGTTTAAGAGTAACTAATTCAATAAAAAACAAAAAAAAACATATCAGACTAAAAAACCTGAATAAAATTACTGTACGTAAAATCTACGTATAGTTAGTATTAACGTAGTATAAAATAACGTTATGGTTCTAGGGTTAAGAAAAAAAGAGAGAAAAAATAAAATTAGCTACTTCATTTTAAATTGTCTTAAATTAAAAGTTTGTAAATAAAAATTCTTCCAATGATGTAAGTGCATTAAAACTTTCTATTTATTTCCATGCAAATCACTAGCGAATAAATCTTGTGCAAAAAGAACTACAAGGCAATTTTACAGTGAACGTATATTTTAAAGTCTTACAACTAATTTACAGGATGTTTTGTAAAACTAAGTAACGAAGGGAGAATAGAAAAGATGAATATCAAAGTGCACTAAAGGCTTAATATATCTTATAAAAATATTTTTCTAAAACTTTTCCTGTAGATCTGTAAGCCAAACAATTATGTAAAAGTCATAAATTTCAAAGTTTCAATGCTAGTAAATTGCTCAATTTAATGTAAAAATTTAGTTTTAAAATAAAACAATAATTAGTTAATTTTCCAAAGCTTGATTTTTTTAGAGCAAATTGTACTTCTGTGAAGATAGCCCAAAATCTTCAGCCCAAGTTTTTGTCGAATTCGCCCCACATCATATCTATAAATTATAAATTTGGCATCTCTTCTTCAAACTGCCATCAATCGTCCTTTATATTACAGCTTCGAACTAAAAAACTTAGTTAAGGTAAATTTTTTTTTTCTAAAAACGAAAAAGTAATGGAAAATTAAAAGGTTTCACCCTGCAATTTTTGGCAAAAAAGTATTTTGATGTGCCAAATCGAATGGCACTATGCTCAAGTCCTGCTCTATCGTCCTTGGTACCTAAACTTGGGCTTAAGTGCACAAAATCGTGATTTTTGTATGAAAGTAAGAATTGCACACTCCAAAACTTGCCCCAAAACAAAAAGTAGCATCCTGGATTTCAGATATATGATAGCTGATAGTAAACTGAATATATTAGTTCTGAATCCCAAAATTGCTATCTATCGTCCTTCATACCGTAAAATAGTCTTGAAGTGAAATACTCCGTTCAGAAAAGAAAAAAAAACTTATTTTTAAAACGAAAAAAAATATAAAAGATGAAAAGGTATCACTCTACATTTTTGCTCAAAAATGTGTTTAATCGAATGGCACTATGCTCAAGTCACTCTGTCGTCCTTGGTACAAATATTTGGGCTGAAAAGCAAAAAATGTTGATTTTTTTATAAAAATAAGAAATTCACACCCCAAACTATAAGGTTCCATCCTGGATTTAAAATATATGATAGCTGATATCAAATTGAATATATTTGCCCTTAGTCCCAAATTTTTGTCATGCTATTATCAAAAATTCAGGATGGAACCTTTTAGTTTGGGGCAAGTTTTGGCGTATGAAATTCTTACTTTTATAAAAAAAAATCAAAATTTTTTGTACTTCAGCCCAAATTTAGGTACCAAGGACGATCGAGCGGGACTTGAGCGTAGTGCAATTAGATTAAAAGCATAAAAATAAATTTGTGAACAGAAATTTAGAGTGGAACCTTTCCACCTTTCATATTTTTTTTTCGTTTTAAAAATAAATTTTTTTTTCTTTTCTGAACTGAGTATTTTACTTCAAGATCATTTTACGGTATGAAGGACGATTGATAGAAATTTTGGGATCAAGGATTAATATAATTAGTTTGCCATTTTCTATCATTTTTCAAAAATTCAGGATGGAACTATTTAGTTTGGGGCAAGTTTTCGGCAAGTTTTGGGCAAGTTTTGGGGTGTGGAATTCTTACATTCATAAAAAAAATAAAAATTTTCTGCATTTTAGCCCAAATTTAGATACCAAGGACGATAGAATGGGACTTGAGCATATTTCCGTTAGATTAAACACATAAAAATACATTTTTTAACAAATATGTAGAGCGGAACCTTTTTGTCTTCTAAAGTTTAATTCGTTTTAAATATAAATTTCTTATCTGAACTTATTAATTTATTTCAAGACTATTTTACGGTACCAAGGACGATAGAGCGGGATTTGAGCATATTGCCAGTTATTGCGTTACATTAAAATACATTTTTAAACGAAAATGTAGAATGGAACCTTTTCTACTTCTTTACTTTTTGCGTTTAAAAAATTTTTAAATTCTGACTTCCACACAAATATATTTATTTTTTGCACTTCAGCCCAAACTTTACTATGTAGGTTGTATTTTTTCATTAATTTCTTCCTTTCAAAAGAAATTATTTAGCTATTTTTTGACACTTTAAATAAGCTGCGGCGAATTAAAATGTATGGGTCGAGTTTTACGGGGAATTCAAAAGCTGGGCTTAGTTAAAAATTTGGAATGAAGATTTTGGGCTAACTTCACGCCGGTCAAATTGTTACTATTTCGAGTATAAGTTTTTGTTTTTCAGCTAAATTTTGTTTTTTTACCTACAGTGTTGCGCAAAATAATAGCAACAAAATCAGTACGCTGCTACAAAATCGTGTATCTTTTTAAATATTAGGGACACACAAAAATGATTATAGGAACCAAAGCATATATTCATACATCATATTAAAAACAAATCATATTCCAATATGGTTTTGTTTTCTTTATTTAATTTAAAATGGATGTGACTGCATTCAGTTTGTTTGAGAGCAAAACAAAAGCAACATAATAAATATTTGGTGTAAGATTCATTACTCTTGATAACAGCTGCTCATCTGAGCGACATCGACTCTATTAAATTAGATATGTTGGTATAAGGTATATGCTCCCAATTAAGTTTCAGGGCTTCATACAGTGCAGTCTTATTGGAAAACCTTTAACCAGAAAGTTTTACCTTCAAAAACCCAAAAAGATTTTCAATGCGATTCAAGTCATTGTGACTGTGCCGGCTAATCAAGGACTTGAATCCCATTACCTCTAATGTAATCTTTGATTCGCTTTGAAGTGTGTTTCGGGTCGTTGTTGGGCTGAAACGTTCACTGAAGCGACATATTCATCTCTGAATGTGGTTGCATCTTGCTTTCTAAAATGACATTATATACAAATCGATCCATAATTCCATTGATTTTTTGAAATGGTTCAACTTCATTATAGGAAAAACAAGTGCAGACCATAATGCCTCCGCCTCCGTGCTTAAAATTTATTTTGCAGTTTCGGGCTTCAAGTCGTGTACCTGGGTGGCACCGTACCGTGCACATCCCATCTGAATTAATCAAGTTTAACTTTGATTCATCGCTGGAAAACGGTTTTCTATTCTTGAATGATCCAATTTAGGTGCTTTTTTGCAAGACTGAGTCTAAAAACTGTTAGAACCATTTTTAGCTACAGTAGCGGACACAGAATTTCAGACATCAAAAAAATCGTGTTTTCACCTGTGTTATTTTTTTACGTCTGAAAAAATAAACAATTTTACTACGGAAACGAGTTTTTATTTATATTATCTTCCTGAAATAGTTTAAAAATTGAAAAATGCGCTGCACTCTAAAAGTTGAAAATTAGAATTCGTAGAAAAGCCATTTTATTACATTTTTAGAAATTTTAGTTTAATCTTCATTTAATCATAACATAATCTTCATTAACATAAATATACTATTTATTCATTAAGACATAAAAAAAGAAGACAGGTTGAAACAAAATTGTTTAAGTTTCCGGATTTCTGTGTCCGCTACTGTATATGTACATATTTCTTTTTACTTTTTGAGCCAAAAAAATTTTGATTTCCGGTTTGGTTTTATTTTCAAAATAACATCTTCGTATGAAATTATAACACTTACAGCCCTATTCTATAATAATCAACAAGTATTTTTAATATTTCTATGTGTTTGTTGTATTTTTTTTTTATATCAAAACAAAATTCCAAGCTCAAAAAACAAAAATTTTTAATGAAAAATTTAATTTTTTAATGTCACTATCTGAAAGGCAGTTTACGATTTTTATCAAAATATTTTATTTTTAAGCTTAAAATTTTGTTTTGAAATAAAAAAATTGCAACAAACACATTGAAATATTAAAAATACTGGTTGATTTTTGTCCAGTTGCCAGAATAGGGCTGTTAGTTGAGTAAAAAATTGTAATATATTTGTTAAAATTTTTAAGTTCAACACAAAATTTGATCATAAAGCCCGTATGATACTTCATTGTTTTGTCCAATTTCAAAATCTGAAAACAAGTGGCGCCTAGCTAGACAGATATATATTGTTGGAAAAGGATGAAAACATGCATCGTGCCACTTTTTTACATCTCTGCAACGTGACTATTTTATCTCTCAGTTCTTCTTGGCTGCGGAAGAAAGAGCTCAAGCTTGTTTTTGACACTTAATATTTGATCGAAACTGATCGAAACTTACGACGAACGAATTTAGAGAAACGTAAAAAACAATGCATTGAAAATGCTGTCCGTCGCACATTTTTTGTTCAATTCGTACTATATGCGTATACACTCACACTTCTTGAATTTTAGCTTTAGTTCTATTTCAACTGCTCTAGTTTCATTTTCAATGAATAAAAATTGGACAACACAATGAAGTATCATACGGGCTTAAGTGAGAAAAAAAGCAAAATAGCTTATTTTTTAAAAATTATAGATTAAACAAGGCTTAATCGATTTTCGCGTTTGAGGTATTTTAAAAAGACATTAAAATTAATTGTTAAAAACAAATAAAAAATTGTTAAAAACAAATAAAAATTTGAACTTCATACATATAAAATATGAATATCTTGAGATTTTTAGCAGTTTTGGAAAAACTGAGTATGCCACTAAATCCTAAGATCGAAAATGAAGTTTATGTGTCTCGGCGTATTTTTGTGTCTTTTTAAAAGTGTAATTGACTTATGGAAAAATTGCAACAGATATTATCATGGGTATATGTATAAAATATTTATGCACTGTTGGAGGAATACTATACCAGGGATACAGTTTCACAAACAATCTAGCTGCATTGCAATAGAAAAATACAATGTACATACATTCACATTTCAATATATCATATATGTACTACTCTCCAGCAGCCCCCAACAAATTAATTCTAACTACAGCACTGGCACTTTTCACTTTTAAAAACAGATGACCACAACAGCAAATATTGTTTTGCATTTTTTTTTTTTTTTGCTTTTGCCTTTATTTCATTTTTTGAATTAAACTCTTGTAAACATTTATGTGGAGTGTGCTCTCGCATGGGCATTTCCGTAGCTACACACGTGAAAGTCGTACGACTTTAATGAGTGGAAAAACAAAGCAAAAATAAGCTTGCAGTTTTCTTATTTTGATTTTGCAATAGTATACTAAGCGCACTCTACAAAGTGTAAGAACTAAGAGTTGTCAAAAGTTCAACTCTTAGAGAGAAGCCACCAAAAATGATGCGTTACGTTACACCAACTACAAATGAGGTGTGTGTACCAGAGTTTTTTTAAGTATTTTTAATATAATCTGGAATTCTGTTTTCTTTTTTAATTGTTTTTATACAAATCATAATATGATACATCACGTAATATACGTTATGTGACAGATTTTTTTCCTTCAAAGAAGTAAATATTTATAGAATATTTTGTAGTTTTATTTATTTAATGGAACTAGAAAAATATTTAAAGTGAAATTCGGGACCGTAAAATAAAATACTTTCGCTAAAATTTTTTAACTGTTGTCACCATTTTTGAACTTTTGTAGCCATTCATCATGTTTGCTGCCATTTTTTAAATTCAAATTCAGATCAGCTCTCAGTACTCTCACAATATAAATTTTAACATTTTTTTCTCTATTATGAAAGTTAAAAAGAATTTTAAGTAACATTTAATTTTTCAGTCGCGGTAGACTTTGGAGGAAATTCCTATATCCTTTGGATATATTCGTTAGAACAATTAATTGTTCTAACTTTGGCCCTAAGCTCAATAAACGATTTTAAACTATCAAACAACTAGAATTTGTATTTCAAATCAAGTATGATCTAAACTATCAAACATTTTTTTTTTTTGCCCTTGATCCCTAAATTATTTGAGTCAATTGTCAAAAAACACATTTATGCTAGAATTAAAAACTCTATCTCTGAATTCCAACACGGTTTTGTTAGTGGTAAATCTACTTCTACAAACCTAACACTGTTCTCTTACTTCATTAAAACTGAAATGGAAAAAGGCACTCAAATTGACGTAATTTTTACTGATTTCGCCAAAGCCTTTGATAGAGTTCAGCACTCCATTATGGTTAAAAAAACTTTCCCTAATGGGGTTTCATTCCTCTTTGTTATCCTGGCTGAGGAATTACCTTTCTGATAGGTATCAAGTTGTTCGTATTGGAAACTGCTACTCAAAATCTATTACTAACCATTCTGGTGTGCCCCAAGGATGCCACCTTGGACCTCTATTGTTTGTCTTGTTCATCAACGATCTCCCAAAATTTTTACAGCATACTAACTGTTTGATGTATGCTGATGATGTTAAACTATTTAATTCGGTTTCTTCAACTTCCGACCATCGACTTCTTCAAATTGATTTAAACAATATGATTAAATGGTGTTCAGTTAATAGACTTTATTTAAATGTTGCCAAATGCAACATTATGTCTTTTTATATGAAAAAAGAACCAAATTTTTTTAATTACTCAATCGCAAATAGTAGTCTTTCACGTGTCGAGTCTACATCTGATCTGGGAATTCTATTTGATAGAAAAATGTCTTTTTCCAACCATTACGATTGCATAATTACTAAGGCTAATGCAATGATGGGTTTTTTGAGGCGTAATTCGAAGGAATTTAAGGATCCATATACCCTTAGAACGTTATTTTTATCTTTAGTAAGGTCTATCTTGGAATATGGATGTGTGATCTGGGATCCATATTACGAGGTAGATTCTTTGCGATTGGAAAAAATACAAAAACGTTTCACTCGTTACATAATGTTTAAATTAAATTGGAATTTTATGCCAACGTACGTATCTAGGTGTGCTCTTCTGGGTCTTAATACCTTAGCCTCCAGACGTAAATTTTTTCTTGTTATTTTTGTTCGCGATATAATTATGTCACATATAGACGGCGCGCCACTCCTCGCTCTTTTAAGAATATATGCGCCTGAGAGATATTTTAGGCAAAGAGATTTTTTTTTACATTCCGTATCATAGGACAAACTATGGCCGTAATGATCCTATTAATAATATGTGCTTAGCGTTCAATTCCATAAGTGCTCAAATAGATCTCACTCTGAATAGACAAACTTTTAAACAAAATTTATTAAGAATTGTTTAAAATGAATTTATAAAAGTGTAATATTCTTTAATATAATTATGTTTACATTTTATTAGTTTTATATCATATTTTTTTTTATAATTTATATGTTATTACTCAAACTGTTAAACGATTGTTGATAGTTAAAATAGAAATAAATAAATAAATAAATAAATTTAGAATTTGTATTTAAATCATATAAAATCAATATAGGAAATTCCTATATTTATGTTTAGAAAAATTAATATTTTAAAAAAGGGCAAACTTTTTGTTTTGAAATTTCAATTCAATATTATTTTGTATGAGTTTATTTCTATTAAAAAACATAACGGCAATACTTTATTCATTTAACAATTTAGTCAGAGCTCATAAGTCATCTCAAAGAAAAATGTATCATTTCAAAGTTATGAACTTGTTAACCAAAAATGCCTTATAAACTCACAGTATTTCGTTGAATATCCTTTTTTGTTCTATGACTTCTGCACATCTAGCATTATGCTCATTGAACTGACTAGGATAGTGCACTGATCAGGAATGATGGGATTCTATTCGTCATTGATTGTTTCCCACAGCGATGCCTTTCTTGCAGTTTTTTAGCATCAACTGCCCTTTTTAAAATGCCCATCGATTTTCTATGGTACTTTAATCCGGCCTTTAGGGGCGACCACTCAAGAGTTTTGACATGATTGGCATTTATCTAGTCCTAAACGATCCGGGAACAGTGTTTTGGGTCATTATCCTGCTGAAAAATCCAAGATAACGGTAAAGTGTCCCCAACTTAATGTTCCACTAAGATTTCATTGCACATTATGCCAGTCATTTTACCATCAATTTGTGCAATTGGATCAACACCTGATGCAGTAAAAAAACCCCCACAATTCCTTTTTTTTTTAGACTGAACCAACGCTCAGGGGATGCCCCCTATAAATGCGTAAGCATTGTGTTGATTCGGAAGATGGGTGATAGCTAGTTGGAGGGTGGATAGATGGAGTAGTGTCGGTGAATATTTGTTTTAAATTTGCACAGCTCAAAACTGCCAAGAAACACGCTCGCAGGGAGACTATTCCACAACTTAACCATGCGACTAAAGAACGAATTATCACGGTAATGCGATGTTCTATTGGGCATCGATGCAATGGTAAAAGGGTGGGCTTGGACAGCTGCCCGAGTGGACCTGGGAAACACACGAGCTGGTGGCGTCAGGCCATGTATCTGCCTTGAACACTTCCCATGGTAATACCTATACAGTAGGCTTAGGCAACCAACATTGCGTCGATGCTCAAGAGAGTTGAGCGAGGATGAAATACTTTCATCCCCTATCAAATATATCGCACGACGTTGAATTCGATCCAGAAGCTCCAAATAAGATCTTGAAGCCCCTGCCCAAATGTGCGAATTGTACTCCATTTTCGGCCTTATATATGATGTGTAGATCATGCGAAGATCAGCTGAAGTGAAATATTTTTTGCACCGTTTTAGAAAACCTGGGCACTTGCCCGCTTCTTTCGACACATCGAAAAAATGATCATTCCAACGAAGATCAAATCTGATCGATAAGCCCAGAACGTCGAGAGCGGCTGATTCCACAAGATCCACACCATTCATATTGAGGGGTGCTAAGGGGCAATCCATCCGCTTGTGGGTTAACAGGCAGCACTGAGTCTTGCTTGCATTAAACTCTACTCTATTCGCAAGACCCCACTCGGAGATTTTTTGTAGATCATTTAGGAGTGTGTCATTCATATTTTGCCTTGATCTCTTGGGCGTTTTTTAAATGAGTATGAATGACAAATGCTGCTGTCGTCCGCAAACGAATGTATTGGGTTATGCGTCAACGACAGAAGGTCGTTGATAAAAACCAGAAACAAAGTTGGCGATAGAACTGAACCCTGCGGTACTCCTGCGTTAATGGCGTACTCCTCGGACAAAATACCGTCAACTACGACTCGAATCGTTCTGTCCTTGAGAAAAAACGTGATCCATCGAGCAAAGTTACCACCAAAACCATATGCAACAAGTTTTGACACGAGCGCTTTATGCCACACTCGGCCGAACGCTTTAGAAATTTCAAGAGCAACAACCCTGCTATCGCCGAATAAGTGAACGCATTTATTCCATTCTTCGGTTAAGAACGCCATAAGGTCACCAGTAGAGCGAGCACTACGGAAACCATATTGACGGTCACTGAGCAGTTGGTTGCGCTCCAGATAGTTCACAACGTTGAAGTTTATTACGCTCTCCATAACTTTGGAAAGCGTAGAGCATATCGCAATATGTCGGTAGTTTGCAGGGTTCGTGGCATCACCCTTTTTAGGCACCGGCTGGACATTTGCCACCTTCCAACAAGATGGAAATACTCCTGTTCTGTAGGAGATGTTGAAAAGGTTGCGCAAAGGCCGAGCCAGCGAAGAAGCACACATTTTAAGCACAATTGGCGGTATGCCGTCAGGACCAGAGGCTTTGTTTACGTTGAGATTTGAAAGGACTCTTTTAACTGCTCTCGTTCGAAAGTATATCTCCTGCATTGCAGAAGATCCACCCCCAACAAAGGGTAGTGGCTGATTGCTATCCGAGAGAGTGGAATTTTTTGCAAACAATCTAGCCAATAGGTTCACTTTATCAGACGAGTCAGTGAAAATTTGGTCATCTTTTAAAAGAGTTGGAATCGATAATGATGTCTGATTCTTCACTCTTTTAACAAATGACCAAAAGTTTTTGCTCCCTTTGGGGCAGAGAAGAACCTGTTCTCGAATGCGAGCTTCATGCATAAACTTTTCGCGTTTTAAAATTGCATTACAGCGATTCCTTGCCTCGATGCGAAGTCTTTTAGTATCAGTATTCTTGTTAGAACGCCAATTCTGAAAAGCTTTCTCTTTGGACCTGACTGCAATCCTGTAAGTCGCATTAAACCATGAGTGGTCTTTTGGTTTAATGCTACTCATCTTATTGGGAATGAAAGACCGCATACCCATTAAAATATTTTTTTTAAAACCATGACAGCCGCGGCATTCACATTTCTATCAGCGAAACATAATTTCCAATTAAAGCTGCGATAAAAATTATTTAACGCAGTCCAATTTGCCCTTCCATAAAACCATGCAGTCCTCTTCGGGGCTTTAGGCGTAGAGGTGCAGGGGTTAGAATATGGAAAAACAGCGGAGATGGTACAATGGTCCGAGTTACCAAGAGGTGCGTTGACAATCACATCATATTTTTCCGGTGTGAAGTCAGAAAAAGGTCAAGGATGTTATGGCTATGCATATCACTTTGAGGAAAAAAAGTGGGTTCCTTCACTAGTTGAATCTGTTGGTTCGATTCAGCAAATAGCTCAACATATTGTCCAACAGGTGTCAATGGGCCCGAGTGACGTAACCAAGCCGGGTTGTGGACATTGAAATAGCCTGCTACAACGATCTCACTGTCAGGAAACAACCCCAAAATATGCGTAATCAAATCAGAGAGAGAGTCCAGTTTGTTAAAAGTGCGCTCTCTCTCCCTAGATTCGGGCTTCTATAAATAAAACAAAAATGCAGCAAGTGAGAGTGAAGCCTGAACCTAACCCACATTGAGCTAAACTCTGGATCGGTCACGTTCAGATTCCTCTCACACTGGTATGCTACATCCGTTCTTATAAAAAGGGCGATGCCTCTATGCAAAGAAAACAACGGCAGTAAGCGGTACCCAGGTATATGAAAATCCAGTAGATCTGCATCCTCGGCCACCTGGGTCTCGCCTAGTGCCATTATTTAAGGCCTATGTAGAGTAAAAAGAACATATACCGAGAAAAAATTCGCCCTCAGTCCACGAATATTGCAAAAATCTATGAGAAAATGACCCGACATTTCCGCACAATGCAAATATCAAACAAATGAGGGCATATAAGGTAATTAGTTACGGCTGCAAGAGAATTGCACAACATGAGCAATACAAAAGTACTGAAGCAAGTGTTATTCCTGTAGACCCACTGTGGCTTAAGGTTTTCTTTGTGTACGGTTTCATTTTCAAATACGTTTAACTTGGTTTCGTCACTCCAAGCCACCAGTTTCCAGAACTTTTGAACTCGAGTCCTTTTGCAGATGGTAAGGTTAGATTAAAGTGGCGGCCGGTCAAAAACCGAACCATATAGACCAGATATGTGGTCCGTTGTGGTACCACAGGGGATCTACCCTCCTCTCTTAAGTACTGTCGTGAAACCACAATGAGCTAATAATAAAAAGCAGTAGACGCTTAACGTTTATCTTCTCAAGATCCCTGAGATCATCAAAAAAGAATCTTTCTAGATGCTTCTGTCTTCTGCGGGCTAAAGCGGGGAATGAACAGAGACTTTTGCAGATACTCCTTAGGAAATGCCAGTTTGTTTTTAGTATTCTTTTTGGACACATTGGATTTTCGTCATGAAATTCTTTAATTCAAAAAATTTTCTTGCAGTCATCGATGGATAGTTTATGCAGATACCCCATGATACTCTTTCAATTGAGCCCTTATTTCAGTGCAGGTCAAAAAAGGATCTGACTTGCTCAGCGTGACCAATTAGCTATCGTCAGTACTCGCTGTCTTCTTTTGCCTGTTTCGAAAGTTCGATTTTTTTTTTATAATATATAATGGTGTGATTTACTTTTCCTCTAGAAAATCCCAAAAGTTCCTCTACTGTTCCAAATCTTTTCCATTTCTGGAAACAGTCCCTTAATATTTTTCTCTCGCATGGAGTTATGCTCTTGTTCTTACCCACTTTTGTTATTGTATACTTAATTTTTTGAGAAGCTAAGATAACAACAAAGTTCAATCTAAAGTTATGGTGAAAGTTAGGTTGTTAGGGAAAGTTAAGTTAAAGTTAGTGAAAAGCCAATTTATCTGTTTTAGAACAATGACTGAATTATATGAGCGCTACCGTTTCCGACTTTGAGAAAAAAATTGCAACTGGTTGCAAAATAAGATAATAATTTTATAAATTGACTTGCAGCATTGCTGGTTCAGATAATGAAACTATTTTTGTATGTGAATACAGGTGCAAAACAGACTGGATAAATGTTTTTTGTTGCACTCTAATTGATCTTTCCATGACTTAATTATATGAGCGCAAGTGTTTAATTATATACCGAAAAACCACGATTTTTAAGTCTTAATTGCAAAAAAAAAAATACAAAAAATATTTACTAATTTTTTTTTTAATAAAACTTTTCCGAAAACGATAGTTGAATACCTAAAATAGAAGGATCAATTGTAAAAAAAATTAATTTTTTATTTTATTAAAACAAATCTACCACTACAATATCAATAAAACTCTTGATTCTCATTAAACCTGCACCAAAGAACAAAAAATCAATAAACTTTAAAAGTTCATTTCTCAGAAGCAGGTGACTTTTTTTGATTATTTTTTCAAACAGTGACGTAAAATTTTATATTCTTTAAATCGTTGCAAGTTATTATTAGTTATCTAAAATTATATTATGAGTATCAGAGATTTGCATGAGACCATTCGTCAGTTTTTGCCACTCGAGTAACAATTGTCGTCAGCCGTAATCGCACACAAGAAAAAAATGCATATATACCGCTCGAGTTCGTTAACACCGATTGCTGCAAAGCACACTTTGTCACGATTGCGAATTGATGCAAAGGCAGCCTCCAGACCACGAGATCATTCGGATGCTTCGCTTAAAGCTCGAGTGTCAGCTGCTGCATGAATTTTTGTTGTTTCCATACTTCTCTGATCTTCTCTAGCAGCGCGTTCTTCTTTGTGCTGCTTGTTCCTTTTAGTTTATTGTTTTCTTTTCTCTACTGTGGAGCAATCAGTATTGCCAGTAGCAAGTTTTATGACAGTAAATTTTTAAAGTAAGCGGAGCTAAAATTTGCATGAAAGTTAGTCTTGAAAGCGACCTAAATTAGTTAACAAACTATTATTGAAAGTTTGTCGGTAAAATAACAGCAATGTTTTGCTTTCAATGAACATTACTAACCCTTTAAGACAAGCGTTACCAAAGCTCCAACACAATTAAAAAATGTTTTATGATAACCAATACAAACTTGTCATTAATTTGTTTTTTTTTTTTATAAATGTGAGAAAGTGCAGGTTTAGCAAATGTCACGAGCTGAGCTAAGTTGTGTAAGTTAGAAAGAGATCCTTCTGACAACTGTTATAAAGAAGCGACGTGTGCTGCAAAGTTTTATTAAACAATTTTATAGAAAAAGCCCAGAAAAATCAGTATTCAACCCAAATGTATGGAGTCTTTTAAAACGAGCAGGTATTTATTAATAAAACAAATTTTTTACAACTGTTAACTTGTCAAAGAATGGCTAAAATTGTAGGTTATGTTGTGTAGTCGAACTGATAAAAACACTTCAGTCTTTAATTTTGATTCATTTAATTAAATACCTCTAATTTCGGGTGTAAGAACTGCAAAATTTTTACAAGAACTTGGTGCCAGAATATGTTTAGAAAAGTCCAAGAAAAGCGTAGAATATGATTTGATCAAAATTATAGGTGCCTGTGATATTTATCAAAAGCGGCGAATATGGATAATTTAAAATTATGTTACATTTAAATTAAAATCGGTTATGTTTAATAGTAGATACAGTAAAACTGAAAACAAAAATTAGTTTAATGTATAAAGGTGTTTGCTTAATCCTTGATTAATAATCTTAAAAAACATCCGTAAATGGAACTCACAATTATAACGACTCAAGTGTATGAATCTTAAAAATTTTTAAATTCGAAATTAGTTAAGCCCTTTTATTTAGTTATAAATAGTTTTTTATTAATTTCATTCACTAATTCTATGCTAAGAATAATTTTGAATGTAGTACTACTAGGTGTAATCCACGCTACTTTTGAAATCACACGTAGACGTTAGTTTAGTCAGATTTTTCACATCACCATTCTAAAACTAATAGAAACTTACTTAAGTTTCTTACAGCAATACATGTTTAGTAATGTTTTATTTTTAAGGCTTTTTTTTTCTTAATTTTTTTATGTAATTGTTTGCGTTTTTTATGTCACTTATGTCAGTTTTTAGGTCATCAAAGTACGAGCCTTGGTTATTAATATATTTTTTCTATGATATGCAACTGTTTTATTGTTTCTATAATAAAAATATTTTTTAGTACATAATAAGAAATAATAAAACAACATTTTAGATACAATATAAATATCTTGCAAAAAAAATTATATTAAATATTTTATAAGAATATTTAATAAAATATTCGTTTCATTCACCACATAACTCATTATATTTTATTATATATTTTATCTTTGTGCAATGAACATTAAAGGCTGAAAGTTAAGTTGTTTGTGTCAGTTCCTCAAAATAATCCTTGGTTGCAAAAGCATTTATGAAGATTCTTCAAATATTTTGATTCTAGTGATAGCCATTCGTGTGATGGAAGGGTTTGAACTAGCCTCTAAAAATAACGTTTTTTTCAAAATATTGGTTGGTGTAATAGTTTTAAGAAATAAACTGCCAAAAAATTTATGGCGAAAAAGCTCTTCCTATCTGCATCAACAATTGAAATATATGCAATCGAATAAAAGATAATGCTTTTTTTCATACATATTTTTGATATATTTTATTTCATATTATTAATACAAAACTTACTTGATCTAAAGCTCGCAATTTAGTTCATGTGATTTATACAAAACTTTTAAAATTAAAATATCTTCATAAGTTGTATTTTGTTTTTTAATTTCTTACAATATTTTTCAGTATGTGCTTATTTTATAATTAATATTTTAGTTTTAATATATGTCAATACACGGAATTCTGACCAGGAATCAATCAATCAATTGCAGCCACTCAAAACCTTCTCAACAATATCTTGAAATTGAAAATAGCATTTGAAATAATTATGTCTTTTTGTATGTAATTAAAAATAGTTAATAAGTAATTAAATAATTAATTAATACACGGAAAACAATATTTTCATTAATCTGAATGCAAAAATAGAATGTTTGTTGATGTTGATTGGAAGAACTTTTTCATAACTATTATTTCTGACCATTTATATTTTTTAAACTACCACACCAGCCAATATTATTACAAAAAACTTGATTTTTAGAGGTGATTTTAAACCATTTCAGCTCACGGATGGCTATCGCTACAGCCGAAATATTTGGGGAATCATCTATACTATTATATAAAATTCATGACTACTTTTTATATGACATAGCATTCTTTTGCAAAAAATCGTCCAGTTTTGGCAAAAATTGTTAAACTGTTTTTGTCTTTTTTTTTTGCCCTATGATTTTTTTGGGCAAAATTTATTTATACAAAAATGTTTTTTTTTTATATTTAATGTCTCAAAAATAATTTACATGAAAAAATAACCCCAATATCTTTTTCCAATCAAATGTTATGACTTCAAACAAATATTTTTATACCATTGGCTATATTAATAAAAGTAATTTTCATATAATCGTATTCGATTCTTGCTATCCACCTCGCAGTCGAATTAGCACAGAAGTTGATTGTTGACTTATTTTATAATATTGCAATTTTTTGTGTCTGGTAACAACATTCGCAGAATAAAAAAAATGCAACACTGCAACAAATATTTTTCCTTTGTGCGAATGAGCATAAAAGCATGGATTTTCCTTGCTTTTTGCGATTGTTCCTCATGTCTTGCCTTGTTTGACATTCTTGTGTCGCAGACGTTCGTAATCGCTAGCGCTCACACTCTAAGCATTCGTATCAACAGCGATTGGTACATGCATTTGCGCATTGATTTAAATGCAGGAAGCACATTCGGTGCTCGTTTATTGACGAGACATTCGAAACGCCATTTGAATGCACTCAAGCTGTTCTCTGATGAGTATAAATACCCCATTGTGTGACGTCAGCGACTGTGTATCAAATGTTTTTAGTGAATATTCAAATACTAGAATTAAATATTTAAAAATAATATTTTAATATTTAAAGAGAATGTTTGCATATTTGAATTTAAATTTTAATTTAGCAAAATTAAGCATTTTTTCCTTTAAATATTTATTTCAAAATATCTTTTTACCATGATTAAAAAATTCAACTGTACTAAAGATACACTACAATGTTTGCTCACTTGAAATAGCCATTGTACTAGATAAATACAAAAAATTTATTTAAATTGTTCCTTAACTTGCAAAAACTTCATTTTTCATCCTCTTTTTAGTTATTTTGCTTTTTAACATATGAAAATAGGAATTTTATTTGGCAAACAAAAACAGAAAAATACTTATTTTTTTTTTAGAATTATTAAAAACAGAAAAAGTTAATAAACAAGGAACAAAAAACTGTCGAGTTCAATGCTTCTAAAGAAAAAATTTAGACAAAAAGAATTTTTTTTTTCATAAAAATATTCAGAGCGTGTCCAGCAAAAGCACACTTACTCGAGATCTTTTGTGTTGGTTCAAGCGTGCATGAGTAGGTAGGTACGTCTTCTATTTGTTTGCAAAGTGTGTTCGAAACATAAATTGTTTGTTATAGTAAATTTGCAAAGATAGTTTTGTACAAAAACATTTTCTCATTCTTTGTATATCAATGCAAACATATAACTTTTGTTGGTCAAAATGAGAAGCACTCCAAGAAAATTGTTAAGCTTTCTTGAAGAAATAACAATAAAAGCAACAAGTATGCACACACCGTCATACATAACATCAACTATGCAACAATGGTGGAAAATCTCATTTTCAGTTGTATCATTTATTAAGATATAACTCAAATACTCACACTCACGCAGATATCGAAGAAAAGATATACTTAGAATGTATGCTGCTTGCCATAAACATTTAATGCACTCATAAACAATCACATCTACACACTCAAGCACACACACACACACACACACATTAAGTTTACGAAATACACGCACGCACACAAGCTGACACATAAAAATGATTTCAGCTCAATTAGTGCCAGGAGCATAGAGCCTAAAGCACAGAGCTTTTAAGCACATTAAGCCATTATTACACTAAAAAGAAAGTGATTTCTTGTATGAGCATAAGTATAAGTTTGGATGTAGATGTGCGTGTTGGCATGTGATCAAATGAAAACAACAAAAACAAAAAACAAAATTTAATCTTTACTTCAATTATTTTTACGTCAGGCTTGATTTTATTTTCACTGCCGCTTAGCTGATTGTTTCAGTGAGAAAATGTCTTGGCGTGCACTGAATAAGTAATTGAAATCAGAACAATATACTTGATTATTCTTAATTAAGAATGTTTTAAAATAAAACATAACCACACCATACACCAACCATACAAATAACAAGCTAAAGTGTTATTTTAAGGCACTTCAATGTTTGATGTCAGCTACGTTTTAGTGCATATCAAGTTCAAACAGAATTCATAATCATGTTTGCGATATAATCATGTCTGTGATGTAAAGAACGTATACTTTAATATGTCTAGCAAGTGTGTACATTAGGTACACTAGGTAAAAATTATCCTTGGGTAATCTTTACGATTGTCAAAGTCAAAAAAAAAGACTACGGGAATGACAGTGCACTATTTTGGTCTTACTGATTTATGATCGGAATTGAAATGTTTATATTCACCCGAAAATCACTTCGAAAGGCCCTTTTGAGTGCTTACAAGTCAACTGAAAGCGTGAAAGCGCTGTCCCGACGCACAGTGGAAGGAAAAGTGGGTTTTTTGGTCAAAAATCTATAACTTTTAATTGAATGCAACATTTTTAAGCAGATTTCGTCACATAAAAGAAATAACATAAGCCTATAATATGAGGTATTAAAATAGCATCTGCAATATTGTTTTACATTTTTTTTAGTTGGGAAGTTGGTTTTTTTAAAATTTTTACCTATTTTATGGCGTGGTAAGCATGGTCAATGTTTCAGTTTTAATAATTATTGTATTTTTAGCAATCATGCATTCTTTTTTTGTAGAGAAACCAGTATGAACCAAGTTTCAATGCGATATCTCAAAAACTATGGCATTTATGAAGGTTTTATCACTATGATGACGTCACTTTGTATGAGAGGTACGCGTTATTCTTATCTTTTGTCATTTTCAGGTATGATCTTTTGTTTTTTGTAAAAAAAACTTGAGTGTCAAGGCGATATCTGGAAAATTATGGGTTTTATGAAGGTTTTACCATGTTGATGACATCACTTCGTATAGGGAGATAGGCTGGTAAATAGCAAATTTTTATTTTTTTTTTGCAATTTAAAGATAAAATATGTACCTTTAATAGGAGAACTTGAAATAATTTCCGCGTTTTTTGCTTCTATATTTTTATACCCCCAATTTTAAAAAACGTAATAGGGGGCATATTAACTTCATCACTCCCTTTGCAACGCTAATAAGGAGGCGTGGCAGGTATAGAAAAGTATATATATATATATTGAAATACATACATAAAGCTGGAGCGAATTTCAAAAGTGCATAGCATCGATTTGGCTCAAGGCACATTCAACAGGTGTGAAAACAAAAATGTAAACTGTAAAATTTCATTTCGATCTGATTGCATCTTTCTCCTACGGTTTGTCCTTAAAATCAGGACTTTTTTAAAAACGAATAATATGAAAAATCTTAAGAAGTGGTTCGGTTAGTATAAACATGAAATGAAGGTAAACAAAATTTCGTCTTGTTCTAACAACATCTTTCTGCTCTAAAATATATCCTTAATAATGACATCTATTATATAAAAATCTCATGTCACGGTGTTTGTTACAGAACTCCTCCAAAACGGCTCGACCGATTTTCATGACATTTTGTATGTATATTTGGTTGTTATGATAATAGGTCATAAAGTATATTTCACCCTCCTATCCCCTGTGGGCGTGGCACCCCCCATACAACCCAATTTTGCTATATCAAATATCTTTGGAGTTATAAGCAGCTTAGCCTCGGAATTCGGTGTTCATCCACAATTTACACGTGGCGTTTCACTTATAATATTTTATAGGAGTTGGACAAAGAGGCGTGTCACCTCCCATACAACCCAAATTTGCGATATCGAATAGCTTTTGAGTTATAGGACGCACAGCCTCGGAATTCAGTATTCGAACTCAATTTACACATGCAGTTTTACTGATAGCTTTGTGTGACGTTGGACAAGGGGGCGTGGCACCTCCCATACAACCTTAATTTGATAAATTCAACAGCTTTTGAGTTATAGGTCGCACAGCCATGGAATTTAGTATTCGACCACAATTTACATATACAGTTTCACTGATAACATTTTATTCGCGCTTGGCAACGGGGCCGCGGCAGCAACGTGCCGGGCTTAAGCTAGTAAATTATAAAAAAAAAAAATTATGTTGTAAAGATTTTTAGATGAAGTAAGTTCTACACGAAATATTGATTTTGTAAAAATTTTTCCGATGCAACGTCATGTTCTTACTCCAGAATGTCCTTCAAAATGGCATATTTTTTAAATTATAAAAATCGTTAAAAATTTGAGCCAAATCAGCTGATAATAAGATCAACTAAACATATACAAAATTTCATTACGATCTGACCCCAAATGCCTACTTCAGAGTGTCCCTGAAAATAACATATTTCTGAAAATTATTTATATCGCAGTAAACATGATGAGGATCAATAATTATAAAATAGAAAAGTGCATATTCAAAATATGACCTTGCTGTAATAATATTTTCCTTTTAAAAACTATGCTTTAACATCACGGTGTCCAAGAAAATTTTATTTTTTTTTCAATATTACAATCAATTTCAATAGATTTATGATCGCTGATTCCGAATCTGGCAACACATTTATCTTGTCTTTATTAGATCTTAGGATATATACTGTTGAATGGATGAAATAAAAACTTTTAAGGCGTTTTATGTCATCATTGAAAATGAATGGATTGTAGTAAGATCTTCAAAACAGACTTGAAAGATAGAGTAAACTATATTTTCTAATCTTGTTTGATAGCATAATCGTATGCCATTTTCAAAACTATTGCATTACCATTGTATGAGTCTAGCTTTAATGGAAAAAAGTGCTAATATTTACTAATATGAAAAAAAAATAAAAGTTTCCTGTTTGCTTGTTAGACCGTCTTTCAGGTTTCAACAGAGTTTAATGCAATTTTGATCGGACAACTCATTTTCTTCGAAATATTTTAAAAAATATTAAATATAAAATTACTTAAAATTTTAAATATTTTTATTTTTGTGATAACTTTAATTTGCAAGTAAAAAACTTAAAAGATTTCAAACAAACTTAAAAAGTAGAGTCACAAAATTCATCAGACAAAAGTTGAAAAATAACAAAAAGTAAAACTAAATCGAAAAAACTAGTATCGTGTTGGATTTCCTTTGGCCTTAATGACTTCTTTTAATTGTTTATCCATGGATTTCACCAGTTTTTTGGTAGTAGCTGGCTCAATTAGGTCTTCCTGAAGCCTCCGTTTTAACTTTACTTTCAAGGCTATGGTGTAGTTGCGTAACGCCGTTCCATTTCATCCCACAAATGCTTTATAGGATTGCTGTCCGGTGATTGTAGAGGGGTATAAATAACTTTAGGGCAATTATATACTAGCCATAACTAAACAATCTCAGCTTAATGTTTCGGATCATTGTCCTGATAAAATTTAAAACTATTTTCTATTTTAAACTTGGCAGCGCTTTGCTTAATATTATTTTTTAACATATTCAGATAAGCAAATGTATACTTGATTTCATCCATAAAAATCAAATTACAGACTCTTCCGCTAGCCATACACCCTCACTTTATCACTGAACCTCCTCCGTGCTTGACAGTAGGACAAAGGTTTTCTTTTCTTAATTCTTCGGTGGGCTTTCGCCAAACCATCACCCGTCCATCCGATCCAAATATGTTATATTTGCTTTTGTCCACAAAAATGACGTTATCCCAGTGGCTTTCTTTATGCTGGACCATTTCTTTGGCGTACTTGCTGCATATTTTTCGATTCCGTTCGTTTACAAAAAACTTTCGTCGGGCGACTCTTCCGTGGAAATTAGCTTCTCCAATAGCTCTCCTTATTGTTTCTGGATGAACTGAAATTTAAATTTTTATTCTTTGTGCTCTGAAGCCAATTTAGAGGCACTTTTTTTTGAGGTTTCGTTTAATCTCTCTAACAATAGCCTGCTTGTTTTTTGATGTCAGCAAAAGAGGACGCCCAGTTCTGCACTTATTTTCAAATCGATGCTCCACATTGAACCTTTTAATGACATCGTACACTGTGAGTCGACTTTTTTAACAATTTTACTTATTTGGCGCACTGTAAAACCATCTTTAAAATGTTTTATTATTAATTCACGAATTTCTATTGAAGATTCTTTGTGTGATTTATCCATTTTAAAAACACATTCAATGTGAAGTTTTTTATACGAAAAATTACAAATATTTGCATTCATTCAATTTCTGAGTACTTAAAAAAAGTAACAAATGTGTTTCAGGAGAAACAAAAAAGAACTGAAAAGGTACTCTGCACTTGCACTCATTGTCCGAAGACTTTTGTTGAATCAATTTTACGTATGAGCTTGATTCAGAGCTTTTGATACCATTACAAGCATTTGTTTAAAAAAAAAAATAAGTGCATAATAAATAGAGCCTGTTGATGAGGTTATTGATTACCACTTGCTTTTTTTATCTTAAGGTGGTACACTTGTTAGTTTTTAACTTTTTTATTTTACTTTTTGTCCACTGACTTTTGTGACTAACCGTAGGTTGAAGAGGTTGCAGACTATTTTAAAATCTTCAAATATTGAGATTTCAATAAATGCAACTGCAACTATAACAAAATTTACAGGTATTGCGTATTTTTACAGGTAACGCAAAAATTTCTTAATGAGTCACTTGACAAGTTCTTTAATTTTTATAGACTGAAAATAATCTTATACAACGTTTATATTGGACCAAATGACTCATTTGAAATGAGTCATTCAAAAGTGTTTACTGTTGTAGTATCGTGTAAACACCCTTATCATAGCATCCCTGGTTCGATAACTCAACCTTAAAGTCGACAGTTGAGTTATCGAACCAGGGATAGTGTAGTATCTTGGTCCAATGTAAATGTAGTATTAACAATTATTATAGCTATGAATTAATAATATTCAAATTTTTGTGTGTGGTTCATTCAAACTGAAATTTTTTAATCAGCATATGAGCCATTACTATAAAAGCTGCGCTCTCAAAATTGCTTTTAAAATTTCTTAAAATTACATACAAATAACATACTATTTTAACAATATGAAGTTACAGATATGGCCTTACTTTATCATTCAAGGCTAATTGAAGGATTTTACCACTATCCGATCTTTTTCAATAATCACTCAAATATGCCTAAGAAAGCATATTTTTGTTTATTCAACACTCTTTATCTTAAGATCGAATGAAGGTAAAAAATTCTGGTAACAGAATCGTAATCAGCATTTATTAATCTATTGAAATCGACTACAATATTGACAAAAAATTTAATTTCTTTAACACCGTGATATTTAAGGACATTTTTGAACAGGAAGATATTTTCATATCGATACCAAATTTTGTATAGAAGATATTCTAATTTATATTTATTCATTCTGACAGTTTCTAATGCGATAAAAATAGTTTTTGGAAATCGATTATTTAAAGGACTTTCTGCAGCTGTAGAACGGGATCCCATCGTAATGAAAGTTTACATTAATAATCATCGCTCCAATATTTATCAACTCCATTCATTAGAAGTTTTTTTTAAAAAATCGTTAAAAAAATGTCCAGCTCAAAACCAGTAGAGTGAAACTTAGTATTATCCTTTGAAAAATAAATATCTTTAATGTATGATACCATATCTATCGATCCCCCCCAGTTCGCTACAAGGGTACTTTTTTCTCATATCCAATCGCTCCGCCCCGCCTTATTGTGCATGGTGTAAGAAATAAAGGTATTAGCGAATTTTCACTTGTTGTAAAAATCTTACACTGAAGTTGTCAAACTATACAAAATCAACTTTTATGTCTCTTTGACCCACAAGTTTGACAGCTTTAGAGAAATATTGAGAGGTCACTAACATCTTGATTTCTTACACAATGGAGCTGTAGGGTACTGTTGTTGTTTTTTTTTTAGTTAAGTGGGGTAGACATTATTGCACATGTATGTCATTAAGGAGAGAATATGAGTATGAATGATGCATTGTACACTAGAGTGGGTCAAAAAATCCATTATTTTTTTTTAAAGTGACACGGAAAAATGTGTTGCTAGACATCTTAAAAACTCTCACCAAATATGAGCTCTTAATTTTAATAGAAAGATGCTCCGCATCGCATTTTTTTTTTTTTCTCAGTCCAATAGAAAAAAAATCATACCTTATCACTAATTGATTGTACAGAAAAATGTTTTCCAAGAACTTTGTAGGAAATTTAATGCTCATTTTTTCCGTAAACCTCACTGTTTGAATGATATTGAAGATTTGAATTTGATTATTTTAAGACATATTAATTTTTTGTTTATGAATTTTATAACTTGACAATAAATGACTATTATAAAATGCGCAATACAAATTTTTTTTTAGGAAATTTACTGTTCTATAAAAATGGTATCATATGTTTTGGCGTTTAAATTAAACGTTCAAAAGATATTCATCACCAAACTTTCATGTTTACTGATTTTAAGAGTTTTTGATTAGATAATCGAAAAATTTCAATTTTTCCTACAAAATTTCCTACAAAAAAATTGTATTGCGCATTTTGTAATAGTCATTTATTGTATAGAGTCAATCACTTAGCTGACTAGACAGTCTGTTTCGGAAATCGCTACATTTTCGTCTTCAGTAGTCTTTGAGTGATTAAGCTGTGATCAACTCATTGTTTGATCTAAAGCTCACAATCGAATTCATGTAATATATTCATAGATCATAAAAATTAAATATGTCTTAAAATAATCAAACTTAATGATGAGTTATGAATTTTTTTCTGTTGGACTGAGAAAAAAAACTGCGATGCGGAGCATCTTCCTATTAAAATAAAGAGCTCATATTTGGTGAGAATTTTTTTAAGGTATCTAGCAATCCATTTTTCCGTATCACTTGTAAAAAATAATTGATTCTTTTGACCCACTCTAGTGTACACTTTAATGTTGGTTTATCATTCTTGACGGAATGCTCACAAAAAAATCACGGGCTCTCTCTCTCTCTTGCACGTTGCCTGACAATGTGTACCATCCCAGTGATAAATGGACACATTGTGACGGTGGTTTTATTTAATGGCTGAGGTCAGCTTAGCCGTGCCAGGGTCAAATTAAAGGATCACAAACTTTCACAAATAAAAACAATGCAGTTTTCCAATTAAACTTAAGTTCTTTATTTATAACTTTGCTTTATTATAAACTTATGATGCTTATTGAAGTGCAGTGTCGTGTGAGTCGGAGTGAGTGTTCGTCGATGACGGTTGAAGACTACTGTTGTATATCGGTAGCCAAGAGAGAGGGTTTTAGCGAATAAAACGACAGCGGTATCGGTGAACTGTTGTCGCTGTCGGTAATCGGTTCCATACGTCAACAGGATGTTTGGAAATAACGCCAAAAGGAATGCTTATTAATATGATTAAAACGACAAAACCAAGAGAGTAATTAAAAGTGTGCCGCCTCTGGTGGATGTGAACCAGAATTGGTTAGCTCCAGAGGAAAGAAGGCACGCAAAAATTAAACGTATGCTACCTCTGGTAGATGCAAACCACAAAGAACCGGCACACAGAACTGGAGTCTAACTCCGTGAGCTTACCTACGCCAAAAATACTACGAAAACGAAAGAGAACACGCCGATTTTAATTTTTTACAATATTTTTTACAATTTGATGAACGAACTTATATCCTCTTACCGAGCATTTCAGAATTTATGTAAAAAACATTTAGTTATTTTATTTGTTCTAGTTTAAACATAAAGATAAATAATTTTAAAAAACACAGTTCACTGCAAAACTACCTGCTAGAAAACACTGTGTTTCTCCACAGACGTGTAAAGTCAAACTGTTGTTTAACAATGAAAAGAAAATAGTTTGAGCATTAACTAGATTTTGTCACTTCCCTGGTTACAGTTTTGCATTACAATGTCATCACCGACAAATTTTAACAAGCGGGATGTTTACCGCATAAAGCTTGCAAGCGAGTGCAATGTAAGGAAGGCGGCATGAATGATAATCTGCTCATGCAGCAGAATGAGAGAGAAATCAGACCAACTTGACTGACATTCATTTGTCAAAAAATGATCGATAATATGTACCCCATTTTACTTCTTCCTCGAAATGATAACCTAAACAGAATTAAGTAACTGCTCGAAGTGAAAATCTTCGAAGAAAATCATTGCTTTCACGGCACCCTTACTCATGACACGATATCCACAAATTAAAAAATAATGAAAATTACTCGTATTAAACAGTCCTATTTAGGGTGATCGATTATTCGACTTTTTTCGAAAACCGAGCTTCGACTTTTTCGAATAATGACAATTTCAAAAAAACCGGTTTTAATATTTCAAATTGAGAAAAAACCGGATTATCCGGTTTTCGTTACAAATTTGAGTGTGTGATTAAAAACCTATATGCATGTACATATTCGTTTAATAACTAATTTAAAACTCCATATTTTATTTTTATAATAAGAATTTTATTAACAAAAACATTTCATTCAATTCCAACATTTCTTATAAAACAAAATAAACAAATGAGATCATATTAGTAAATATAATATAATATTATATTAATTCATGTTGATCCTATGAGGATCATAGGGCCATATAGTAAATGATAAGTAACAAAACAAAGATATTTTATTAAATAAGTGTTTAGTGCTTAGTTTCTCTTTTGAAATAGTCTCTTAAAAACAAAACACGATCCAAATGTTTTGCATTATATCTATTCTTTTGTTTAGTTTTTATAAAACCTGACATTGAGAATGCCCTTTCACTTTCACTGAGAAATTCCATCCTCAGCAACACATCGTGCAAATATTTCACTAATTGACTCATTTTTAGAAACATATTTAGTAAGTGGATTATTCACATGTATTTTAGATGAACTGGGAATTGCGCCTTCATCGTCGCAATGCAATTTTGATGAAATGTCTATGTTGTGAATATTTCTAATGTGGTTAAGAAGAGAAGACGTGGATGAACCTTTGCAGCTCAACATTTTGGGACACTTGCGGCATCTGGCCTGGTCTTTTCCCATGCGATCAAAGTATTTCCAGACTGATGACATCTGCTTTCATAAAATCAAATAAAATTGTATTATATTCGGTTCTAATTATAACAAAATAATTTACCTTTCTGCAGCAGTGTTTTAATTTACTGTTTTCCACAACTATTTATTGTTTTTATTTGACAAGAACAAATTGCTGCAAACCAATTCTTTTTCGTTTGTTTATTTATGTACATCAGACAACGAAGCCGATCAAATCTTTCAGCGGCGGAGGTAAATTTAAGTAGTAACTGCGTTTTAGACCATGAAAAAGAAACGAATAGAATAGATCGGCGTTGTTTTATGCATTTTATTTCTTTTCGTATGTATTTAAATTCATACTTGATCAGCGGCTGTTTTTCATACTTGCCATTGCATGAAAATAATGACATAGAGCGCTAACTGAAAAATATTATTCAAGTTCCGATTGACATTTGATATAATTTTCTACAAATAAAAAAGTACTAAAAAAGGTTTAAAAAAACCGAGCTTCGATTGAAAAAAACCGGAATATTCGATATTCGAAAAAACAGGATTTTGAAAAAACCGACGGTTTTTGGGCATGAAAAAAACCGGACGTCCGGTTTTCCAAAACCGGGTCAATCACTCTAGTCCTATTAAACTAAAATTTGATAATTTTGCAAGATAGTATTGTTGAAATTGACACCAAATTAAATGTTGAGCGCAATAAAATTATAAATTATGTTGGCAAAATTGCGCAGATATTGCTGTTTTTGAAATAGCTAAAGGTTTAGTAGCATAAAAAACACAACAAAATTCTTGGTCTTTGGTATCTTAATGTTTTAATGGTAAAAATATAACTTGCATTTATTGTTTATTCATGAATGATTTTGAAAACAGGACAAACAGAATACGTAAAATGTGTTGTGTAATATTATTAGTAACATGTTTTCGATAATAATAAAAAAAAAGTAAATGACAAATCGATTTATATTTAGTGGAATTTTGACCACAGCTAGTATCGACATTTTGTAGTGTTTCGATTATATAGCATTGTTAATGTGTGAGCCAACCCCAATTACATAATAAGTTAATGGTTTTTTTAGAGTAATAGCACCAGATTGTTTATTTGATTGAATGCCATTTTATTATTTGATCAGCAGTTGTCCAAAATACATACAAAATAAGGTTTCCTCTCTTAGCTTTTACTTGAATAAAAATTTGAAATAATTTACAATTATTTGAAATATTTGAAAAATTTTACAAAATGTCAAAATAAAAAAAAAATACATACAATTCAAAGAAATACCAAATTTCATACAAAAATTATAAAAAATAGTTTTGTTTTTCAAGTTTTATCTTTTTAAATGGCTTAAAATCAAGGCAACAATTGTTTGACAACATTCACGAATATAACTGCAAAGACAAAATTTTGCCACGAGTTTTTTTTTTTTGCTCATTTTCTAGGAATGCTGTAATCAAGTCATTTTTTAGATGAAGTTTTTATACTTCTTCAAAAAATCTTTTTACGACATTTTGCCGCATTGGGAAATTTATAATATAAACAATTTATTTTAAATGTATTGTCAAAGTCCTTGAATTTCCATTTAAATGTTGAAAAATTATAGGATTACATTTTTTTTCCTCTGTGTTTTCTTAAATTACCAAGACTTTTTTGAGTTTAATTTTCAAGTGCTGTTATTTTTTTCAGATATTGTCTCCTTTTTATTTTGTTTGTTTTATTTTTTGTCTGCAGGGTGTCTCAAAACCACAAAAAAGCCATCAAAATTGTGTTTGAGTTTGGTTCCATGCCAAACAAAAAGAAAAAATTACTTCATGGATTTTTTGTTTTATATGTCAATGGTATCGAAGGTTTATTTATTGCTTATTGAATTGTTACATTTTGTTAGCAGTTTGTTGTTCCATAGAATTTAATAAATGTTATGTTAAAGTGTGTGGCTTATTTTTGTTTCGTTAAAAGTAGTTGTGACAATTATAATGGCCGTGGTTTGATAGAATTGAATTAGCGTGAACAGAAAATTATTCAATTTAGATAGATTTGATTATAAGTTATGCGTCTGGCATTTATTAATGCTTGATTTTATTTACAAGTCGGTTCAAATTTTAATTAAATCAAAGTTGACACTAAATTAATGAGATCGTATTGCAGTAGCCTACTCCCGATGTTATGGGATAAGTGTTTAAATTGAAAAAGATATATATGTGGTGGACACAATTAAAAGTTGTGGTGAACACGATAAAAGTTGTGGTGGTTCACAAATTATTTTTTATTGTATTTAAATTTTATTTTTTAATAATTCATTATTTTCTAGGTCTCTATTTATTGGAATACAATTATGTACTGAAAATAGTTTACAAAATTTTTGATTAAAAATATTTGACAATTTTGAAATCTTAAACAATAATTTTTTAGATAAAGTGTGTGAGTGAATATTTTGTAAAGTGTGTGTTTTGTATGTTGGTATTTATATGTGGTGGTATTGAGTCACCACATTATTCCCCCTCCTTTCTGAATAATTTTGGTCGTGTTAGCTAATAAGTTAAAGTGTACTTTTTTAGTATTTTTGTGTTTGGTTGAATGTGTCTGTGCTGTTTCAGTGTCTAAGGAGGCGGGCTTAGTCCTATCTATGTTGACTGTTATGTTAGTGTTATTTTTACGAATTGTAAAGTATTTTGGTGTTCTCTCAATAACTTCGAAGGGACCATCGTACGGCTCTTGCAGTGTTTTGCGAATCGTGTCGTTGCGGATGAAGACAAAGTTACAAGCACTGAGGGCTCGAGGTATATATTGCTGGAAGTTAGTGCTGTGATGCGCAATGTTTGACTTTTTATTTTCTATTGCCTCTTTAAGTTTGGTCAAGGTGTCCGACGAGTTAAAATTCTGACTGTTGTGTATTACTAATTGTTGTGGTAGCCTGAGTGTTTGACCAAATACCATTTCAGCTAATGAAGCCTTAATATCTTCTTTGACCGTGGATCTGAGTCCTAGAAGAACAAATGGCAACTCTGTGTACCAATTTGTCTGGTTGTTACTCGCTATTATGGGAGTTTTTAGTTGGCGGTGAAAACGTTCTACAATCCCATTGGCTTGTGGATGATAAGCAGAAGTGGTAATGTGTTTGCTTTCTATATTCTTAATGAAGTTTCTAAATGTTGCGGACGTAAATTGAGGTCCTCGATCGGAAGTAATTTCCAGAGGAACTCCAAAACGTGAGCTGTATTCCTTTTGAAGTGTATCTACAATTGTACTGGCGTGGGTATCTTTAATTGGATACGCTTCGGGCCAACGTGTATTTCTGTCAACTAGGGTAAGTAGATATCTGTAACCGTTTGATATTGGTAAAGGGCCAACTAAATCAACGTGAACATGCTCAAAACGACCGTGTGGAATGTCTATCTTGTGTGGGATTGTCTTCGTATGTTTGTGTATCTTTGCTCTTTGGCATCTAACGCATTCTTGTGACCATTTATTGATTTGTGTGTTCATTTTGGGCCAAAAATATCTTTGTGCCATGAGTCGTCGAGAAGCTCGTGTACCTGGATGTGAAATGTTATGTAATTGCTCAAAAACTTGTTTGCGTAATGTTTGTGGAATGTATGGACGTGTTTCTGAACTTGTTTGTTCGCACCAAATTTTAATGTTGAGTATTGGAATGTGTATTTGTTCGAGTTTGTAAATATGTTTATTTAGTATCTCTTGTAGCTCTGAATCTGTATTCTGTTCTTTGTGTAGAGTTCTGAGGTTTATCTCAAAGGTTTTGAAAGCCTCTATCTCAGCTCTTGGAAGTGCGTCTGCTACGGAGTTATCGATACCTTTAATGTGTCTGATATCGTTGGAAAACTGTGCAATGAATTCTAGGTGTCGTGTTTGACTTGGGCTTCTCTCTGTTTTTGAATGTAATGCTGAAGTAAGTGATTTGTGATCTGTGTATATAGTAAATGTTCGTCCCTTTTAATAGTGTCTAAAGTGTTTAATTGTAAGGTAAATTGCTAAAAGTTCGCGATCGAATGAACTGTATTTTGTCTCTGATGGTGATAATTTTTTCGAAAAGAAAGCTAGTGGTTCTGTTTTCTGATTGTGTTCTTGTTGCAAAACTGCACCGATAGCAGTGTTGGATGCATCCACAGCGATAGAAAGTTTTGCTTTGCTATTAAAATGATTAAGTAGCACTTCCTTAGTAAAACTTTCTTTTATCATTGTGAATGCTTCTGTTGTGTTTTCTGTCCATGTTAAATGTTTGTCCTTTGCTTTTATTGCTGAAGTTATCTTTTCATAAATGTGTGTAAGTGTATGTGGTAATTTTGGAATGCATCTATGGTAGTAATTAATCATCCCGATGAATTTCTGCATTTGTTTAACTATTTCTGGTTTTGGATAGTTAACAATGCATTGATTTCTATCGGGAGATGGTTGTATGCCTTTGTTTGAAATGCCATAACTTAAAAAATTTATTCTGTCTACTCCAAAAATACATTTGTTCGGTTTAGTGTTTAGTCCATAATTGTCTAGTCGTTCGAAAACTAAATTTAGATGTTCAATGTGTTCATCTTCTGTCTCGCTGGCCACTAGAATGTCGTCGTGGTATACGAATACGAAATCTAGTTCTCGTAATACTTCGTTAATAAATCGTTGGAATGTTTGAGCTGCATTTCTTAAACCGAATGGCATTCTCAGGAACTTAAACATTCCGAACGGTGTAGTAATCGCAGTTTTATGTATGTCTTGAGTGGCCATGGGTATTTGGTGGTATGCCCTAACTAGGTCTAATTTTGAAAATATGTGTTTGTTGTGTAAATCTATATTTAAGCCGTGTATGTGTGGTAGAGGGTAGCGGTCTGGGACTGTAATTGTGATCAGTCTTTGTTGAATTAAATATTTTGTATAAAACACTTTATCATTAATGTTCAACTTTTGTTTATTTACCTGAAAACAATTTTCTGATCTTGTCAATTATTGAAAAATATTTCTTCACTTCTGATTTTGAGTTCGTATTGAATAAATGTTCCTTGCTTTTTTAAAATAATTTTCTTTTTCAATTTCGTACAATTTTCTATCAATAATAGGTTATGGGCCCAGTCCATAACGCTAAATAAGATTCCGCGAAATTTGTCTTTATATACGAACAATTTGTTTTTAAAGTTAGAAGTCACATAGATTGCGCTCCAAGGAAAAATTTTTCCAAGATGACCACTTACACTGGAAGGATTCCGCTTTTCAATGGATCTAATTACGGAACTTGGAAAACTCAGATGGAAGCCATTTTGCACAAGAACCTTGCCGCAAAAGCCGACAGCAGCGGATAATGAAAGGTACGAAAAGGAGCTGGAATATATCCAGCAGTACAACGACATTGATATGGACGCAAGAGCTGAAATTTTGATAGCACTGGAAACCAAGATAGTGGCAATGGTAAAAAATTTCAAAACAGCACGAGAAATTTGGGTTTATTTGCAAGAAACCTACGATCGCAAGTCAATAAGATGCAATTGAAAGTAAAAAAAGAAGAAGTAAGTTACTCAATTTAAAAATGGACGACAATCAGACAATCTCACAATTTTTAATTGAATTTGATATGTGTATTTCATGTCTGCGTGAGATGAACGTGGAACTTGATGAAGATTTGCTCGCAGTGATTTTAATTGATGCCTTACCTAGTGCATATCACGCCATTAAAGCTGCCATTGATACCGCAAATGAATTTCCAACGATTAATGTTTTGCGGTCAAGACTGTTAGAAATTGGTGATAAGAAGGAAACGCCTGGAGATAGCGCAATGAAGGTTAACCGTTTCAAAAAGAGACCCACATATGGTAATCAAAGTTCAAAGATGCAGATCGAAGGTATGTCAAAATCATATTTTCCTTATAATTGTTATCGCTGTGGAAAAAAGGGACATATGGAGAAAAACTGCAGAGTAGTTGTCAAGAATGATAGCTCAAAATGCGTAGAGTCTTATGCAGGTATGATAGCAACAGTAGACACAGTTGATAGAGTACAGTCCGTTAGTGCATCGGAGAATGCAATTTTTGTAAAATGGTGTTTAGATAGTGGCGCAACTTCTCATATGTGTTGCAGCACTGCACCATTTATTAATATTGACAGAAACCACTATGGAAAAGTTCGATTAGCAGACGAAAAGGAGCTTATTGTTAAAGGAATTGGGACAGTAGAGATTACTGTAGAAATAAGTGGGAAGAGAAAGAAAATAAATCTTTATAATACTCTCTATGTACCTGACTTACGTTGCAATTTGATTTCTATTGGAAAGGCAACAGAAAATGGTTGTCAAGTAGCTATAACGTCAAATAGAGCTTTAGTTACAAAAAATGCAACTAAGATGGTAGAAGCTTTTAAGGAAAATGGTTTATTTATAGTGAAATCCTTTAGAAACAACAGTGATTGTAGCAGATCAGCTCATTATAATCCGGAATCCATAACAGAGCTATGGCATAGACGCTATGGCCATCTGAATCTTTCACAGTTAGCGCAACTTCAAGCAAAGAAAATGGTTTTGGGCTTACCAACGATTAAAAACCAGCAACTTGACTGTGTAGCTTGTATTCAAGGCAAGCAGAGTAGACTTCCTTTTCCCCACAAGAATGAAAAGTCCTCTTCCGAAATATTGGGCTTAGTTCACACGGACTTATGTGGTCCAATGAGAGTGGAATCGTTAAGCAAGAAGTTGTATTTCGCGACATTCATCGACGACTACTCTAGGAAGGTGTTTGTATACTTTTTAAGAACTAAAGACGCCTATTTGCAAATATTTAAGGAATTTAAGGAAGCTGTAGAGAACGAAACTGGCAGAAAGATTAAGGCGATTCGTAGCGACAATGCTCGCGAACTAGTCAGCCATAAATTTAGCGAATTTTTGAAAGTCCATGGAATAAGACGCCAGTTATCTGTTGAGTATACACCGCAGCAAAACGGTGTAGCAGAGCGAATGAACCGCACTTTAGTAGAAATGGCTAGGTGCTTTATGTTGGAGGCAGGCTTACCGCAGTGTTTGTGGGCAGAACTTATTCACACTGCTGCATATATCCGAAACCGTTGTCCCACAAATCTGAATAAAGATAAGACTCCTGAAGAGTTATGGAGTGGAAAAACTCCATCAGTTCGCCACTTACGTAAAATTGGTTGTAAAGCTTTTGTGTTAGAAAAAAGGCCAAATAAATCAAAGTGGGAACCAAGAAGTACTGAAGAAGTACTGAAGAAGTACTGAATACACGTTAATTGGATATTCGGATGAATCAAAAGCTTATAGATTATGGGATATGAATGCAAAAATAGTTATTAAAAGTAGAGATGTGAAATTTTTAGGAAATCAATTTAATACAAATGAAGAGGAACCTTCCACGAAAGAATTTTTTGAATTTGAGCTGAAAAGCAATAAGCCATCTCAAAAAACTATACCTGATTGCATTAATCAAGACTCAGGACATGATTTTGAGGATAGTTCTGATGTTGAGCATCCTTCAAAAAATAGTGCGAATAATATCCCAATTGATAACAAGTCGTCTGAAAATACTGAATCTTCAATAAAGCAACGACTTAGGTCTTGGGCATTTGGGAACAGTCAGGAATCAAGTCAAATAGTTAATGATGGAGGTCACGATCCAAAAACAGTACGAAGTGCCCAATCATCGCCAAATGCTGAAGAGTGGATAAGTGCAATGCAGGATGAGTACAACTCGCTTGTTAAAAATGAAACATGGCAATTGACTGACTTACCAGATGGTAGAACACCTGTAGGGTGCAAATGGGTGTTAAAGTCTAAATATCGACCAGATGGAACTATTGAAAAGAGAAAAGCTCGTCTTGTAGCAAAAGGTTATTTGCAACAGTATGGAGTAGACTATATGGACACCTTTGCACCTGTGGTGCGTCAGAGTACACTTAGACTTTTATATGCATTGTCCGTTGAAAATAACTTAAATTTAAGGCAATTGGATGTCTCCACCGCATTTCTAAATGGGGACTTTGATGAAGAAATTTTCATGGAACAACCAGAAGGATTTATAGAAGAGTCATCGAAGCATAAAGTCTGCAAGTTAAAGAAAGCCATTTACGGATTAAAACAAGCTGCACGCAATGGTTTAAAAAGATTGATATAGTTATCAAGCAGTTTGGGTTTCAACAGTCAAAATACGATCAATGTCTTTACCATTTAAGACATTCAAACATAATATTGTTATTAGCTCTTTACGTAGACGACATTGTCATTGCTTCAAATAATGAAAATTGCACAGAAACGTTTATTCGGAATATTAAAGAAAATTTTGAAATTTGTGATTTAAAAGAAATTAGAAACTGCATTGGTTTGGAAATTAAAGTTCAAAAAGAATCGTTAGAAATTTCTCAGCCAGGATACATTTCAAATTTAATATCAAAATATGGTCTCGAAAATTCTAAATCTGTCAAAATTCCAATGCAAGCAAATATAAAATTAGAGAAAGAGCCAAAAATTTCAGAGGAAGCTGAGAAATTAGATCAAACTTTATATCAAGAAATTATTGGATCTTTGTTGCACATTTCACTTTATAGTCGTCCAGACATTGCTTGTAGTGTGAATATGTTATTGCAATTTTCTAAAGATCCACGTAGACAACACCTGAATTCAGTTTTTCATGTTATTAAATATCTTAATTCAACAAAGCAAGCTGTACTGAAATACGCTTAAACTGAGTTGCCAATAATAGGTTTCGTTGATGCTAACTGGGCTCAAGACATTAATGATAGGAAATCTCAAACTGGTTTTTGTTTTATTTTTGCAGGTGGAGTCATATCTTGGGAATCGAAAAAACAAAAAGTCATCGCCACCTCTAGTGCAGAAGCTGAATATGTTGCATTAACCGAAGCTGCAAAAGAAGCTTGCTATCTTGGCTATCTGTTAGAAGAACTCGGTTTTAAGTCTGAAGGTCCTATAACATTATTTTCGGATTCGCAAAGTGTTCAACAAATGGCAAAGTTTGGCGCTCATCACTCAAGAACGAAACACATACACTACAAGTATCATTTCGTTCGAGATGCTATTGAACGCAGAATTATCGAGCTACAATATTTGTCTTCTCATGAAATGCCAGCTGATGCATTAACGAAACCAGTTTCAAAAATCAAACATCAACTATGCAATACCAAGTTTGGCATGGTTTATATATAAACAAAGTTGAGGAGGCGTGTTGAATTAAATACTTTGTATAAAACACTTTATCATTAATGTTCAACTTTTGTTTATTTACCTGAAAACAATTTTCTGATCTTGTCAATTATTGAAAAATATTTCTTCACTTCTGATTTTGAGTTCGTATTGAATAAATGTTCCTTGCTTTTTTAAAATAATTTTCTTTTTCAATTTCGTACAATTTTCTATCAATAATAGTCTTCTATACTCACCACAGGGTCTCCAGTCATTCACATCTTTTTTGGTTACTAAATGTAGTGGAGTCGCTGACATAGAGTCTGAAGGACGACAGATGCCTGCTTTGATTAAAAACTCAAATTTCTTGTTGGCAATTTTGTATTTGTTGGAGTCAAGACGTCTTGGTCTTGAAAAAGGTAACTGTCCTTCTGTAGTTATATGGTGTAATGTTTTGTGTTTAACTGGTTTGTTGTAGTCAGCTTCTGTTGTAAGTGATGGATAATTTTTGAGTATATTTGTATATTTGTTGTCTAGTGTAATTAGTTTAGGTAGTGATGGTTCTGTAAATGCTGTGATTGCGTTAACTGATAATTGTGTAAATGGATCTATGAGTTTCTTGTGTCTTAAGTCTATCAAGAGTCCATATTTCGTACGGAAATCTGCTCCTATGGTGGGTCTTGTAATGTCCGCTAGAATAAATGTAAAAGAAAAATCGCGTCTTAGTTTCAACTTTACGTTAAGTAATTTCTTGCCGAAAGTTGAGATTGTGCTACCGTTAGCTGCTGTTAATATTAAAAGCCCTATTCTGGCAGCTTAACTAAGCTCACCACATTAACAAAATAGTTAATATTAACAATTTGTTAAGGTTTCGTATTCTGCTGCAAATTTAAAACCTCTTTTCCTTACAATTTTGTTAATAACAGAAAGAGTCTTAACTACGAATGAAATGTATGTGCTTAGATAGAAAATTGTTGTGAAAATAATAAAAAATACAAATTATAATATAATATTGAGTTTAAATACATTAAACTGAAAAATGGCAGAATTTTTTACTTATTTTAAGTGTTGATAATGAAATCTTTCAGCAGTCGTGGCAAATTTTTCAAGCGCTTGTAAAGTCACAAGCTGCACTCGAAGCATCTGTGTATATAGCCCATCTCTTCTTTCAATAGGCATATCGATTTTCACCATGCATGATAAACTTTAAAAGCTTTTTAAGCTTTTATGTTGTTAATGATTTTTAAGAATACCAACATTTACATAACATAACAATCAGCTTAACAAGAGCTCCTTAACTATTTCTTGTTAAGCTAACAACCAGAATAGGGCTGTAAGTCTGAATTTTTCTTGTGGGCTTTAAATTTATTTATTTAAAGTACTGAAACTTCTGCTCCACTGTCTATCAAAAAGTTTTTGTGATTGTCGTTATCGTAAATAAAAAGGCGGCGTGTGAGTATTGTCTGACTTCCATCATTAGCCGTCACAATGATGGAGTCATTTAGTTTGTTGAGTAATGTTGTATTGTGTTGTGTTAAGTGTCGTTTTGACCGAATGAGCATGGTTATTCGCATTGTCTAGCTGCCCTACCGAATCTAAAATGGTATCTACATACCCAGCTGGAAAGTCGTTGTCGTGACACACTTCTTGACGGAGATCTACGTCTTGGAATTCTTCGGAAATTAGATTCTCTAGAGTTCGAACGTGAATGACTACGGTATCGTTCGTTTTTCAACTCTTGAACCTCAATTGCTAGTTTGTTCAAACTTTCTAAGATCTTGGACGTTGTGTCAGCAAACAATTGCGTTATCATCGCAAGCTTAGAGTTTTGTGGTATTTTTGCCATGCGTTGGACATTATTGCCAACTGAAGCGACTTCTGATTCTGATATAACTTCCCTAAAATTGTCATATAGTTTCAATTGCTCTTCTAGTTCTCTATGACCAGATCCGATCAAAGCAATATTAAGGCTTTTGGGGAGTTTGCGGAGCCAAATTTTATAAACTAAGTCACTATCGACTGTAGTACCGGCTAACATTAGAAGTGATCTATAAAATTGGGATGGCTTTTGGTCACCCATCTCAGTGCCAGACAGAATTTTGTCGAACCTCTTGGCTTCACTCAAATAGTGTCTGTCAATCAAGGTTCTCTTTAAACCTTCATACAAATTTGAGGACGGAGGTTTTTGTATGATGTCTAACACTGTTATTATTACCTCTTAAGGTAGAGCGGTTACAAGGTACTCATACTTAGTCTTGTCAGTTGTGATTCCTTTTGCCTAAAATTGTATTTCTGCATGGGCGAACCATGCGTCAGGACAAGTGGTCCAAAATTGTAGCAACTTTACTGACGTTGCTTGTATTTCAGAATGCATTGTTGCATCAAATGGTTTGATTGGTTTGGTCACCTTCGCCAAAATGAGAGGGATGTGAGAGAGGGTTAGTAGTATGTAAGGGAGTGGGAATTTGTCTAGTGTGGGGTGGTGGTGTGTGTGCAAGATTCATCACCTATTAAAAAATGTGTACCTAAAATATGTTTCCTAAAATGTGTTTCCCTAGTGCAGTGGAGTGCCTACGTATGTAAGGCGATAAGTTTCTCACGTCCCTATCGTCTTACAAACGTTTTGAAAACTACGGTGTGTGCCTCGTGAAAAACTAGAATGATAAGACAACCTAAAAAAAATATTTTAAAATATGTGATAAACAAAATTTTACATCACTTTTAAAAAAAATTTTAAACATATACTATATAAATTTTATATAGAAAGAAAATTGCTGCACGGGGTAGGGATGGAAATGAAATTCCTCCTGACTTATTGGACGCCTTGGCAAGTATGATAACATAAACATGTTCTGCTTTTTAGCATACAAAATTGTTCGTACTATGTTCTTTAATATCTTTTCTTTTTCTTTTCTTTTTTAAAAGTATGTGCTAATGACCTCATAAAGAGGTCAAACGAAAAATTCGAAGAAGGCAAGGAGCAAAAACCAATAGAGAGAAAGGAGATGACGAAAATTCTTAACACGTTTTTAAGCGGGCTGCGTTCGGGATACCATGATAAAAGTATCCCAAAGGCAAAACGTGTCGTTAGTAGTTTAATTTTAATGCTTACTGTTTTAACATAAAACTACTTTCAGAAAACTGCTGAAGTCGTAAGCCCATGTCAGGAATCATAAGCCTGCAAAATGCATTACCTTCAAGCATTCCGCCATCCACCATCTTCGATTGCAACTATTTCTTTTTATTTTAAATTCGTTTTTTCTTTTAGTTATGAAGCCTACATTATTGATTCGTATTTAAACTTAATTTCTATTATTTTTATCTTTTTAACCGACTTTAAACTATTTGAGTTCCACGTTTTTTAACTCTCTTCTTAACTCTGTTACTCTATAAAAGGAAAATAATATAAACTCAATTCTATTTATAAAAGAATTTTTATTTTATTTGGATATTATTTGGAATAAAATTACGAAACCAAGAATCCACTTTTCTGCTATTCGATGCCATATTAATGTCCCATCCAATTGCTTGCCACTACCTGCCTCTATTCTGCTCTGTACTTTCCTGCCAACTGGCTGCCACTGAACGCCACTTGCATGCTCTCTTATACATTTTTGAGCCTCTGTTAGCCAGTCTGCTGTTCTGTTCAGTGGTAGTCAACTGGCTGGTTTTGGTACAATTCCCGCCATGCCCTGCCAAAATTGGGCCAAAATAATTTCATTTCTATTCCAATAAACAGACTACCTGTCTGCCGTTTTAAGTTCATTTTCCGGCCAAAAATTTTGTCTGGGGATAACTATCATAAAAATTTATGATTTTTTTTTTGTTTATTTATATTAGTTTTGTATTTTTGAAATTTTTTTTGCATAAAAAGTAATAGCGAAGTAAAAGAATCATGACAATTTCTCAATTCGTTTCTGAGTCTTAGGCCTTTTTCACATTGAGCAATTGAAAAGTAATGCAACTGCAACAAAAGTTGCTTACCAATGTATTTATACCGAAACCTTCACATAAAACAACTTGTACTCAACAAGTTGGCAACACATTCGCAACCAGTTCCATGCAACACGGCTTGCTGCAATTTGAATCGGCGATTTGTTACATTTGATGAAAATGGGTTTTATGAAAATAATTAATCAGTTAATATATATGAAATAAGTGCAGGAAGTGGAGAAATATCCTTTTTTATCCTCAAGTTATTTTTTATATCTATTTAACAAAGCTTCCATTAAATAAGTGTTTGTGCTGTTGTGAATTTTTCAATGTTGCGTTGCGAATTGACTTGCTCATCTGAAAGCGTAGGTTGCAGTTCAGTTGAAAATTTAAGTGTTTTGAAACTTTTTAAGCTGTTGCGTTGTAGTTGCATTACTTTTCAATTGCTCCATGTGAAAAAGGCCTTACTCTCAAATACCCCTTTAAGGGGGTCCTCTGGTAATCCGAAAATTTTTTTTTTCGATTTTTTTCATATTTCTATTGCTCAGATACTCAAAAACATTTTCCCAAAAGGATTTTTCAAAATTCGAAATAGTTTAGGAGATACAGGCATTTTTGTGTAGGTATGTTTTCGTCAAAATAACGCATCAGCAAAGTTGTTTATTTGCCTGCAGTCATTAGTCGAAAATTCTGTGGAATTCTTCCAAAATATGTATTGATATTACAAAATATACACACACAGTATGTATACATGCAGTATGTATACATGCATGTTTTGATTTAGGGGTTGAAATGATTTTGAGCCCAGGTGTTCACATGAAAGAAGCAAACGAACGAGATTCAGTTTATTTTCGAACGCTGAAAGCTACGCGTGCGCGATAACTGCTGTTGTAAAATAAAAGAAAAATCGTTTTGTGTTTTTTTTTTTGCTATGGATAAAAAAAGCCACCCAAACGCGCCGCGTAAGTACGCGTATCGAACAAAAAAGAGGCATTTCCGTGGAAACCAGCACTCCCAAGTAGAGGACACCGACTTTGCCAGCACATCGGCCAAAAAATTGAAGAAAACGCAAGACAATGAAGTCATCATCGAAAACAACCTCCAGTTCTGTTTCTTGGAATTTTTTTCATTTTTCCAAACGCTTGCTGCTCTGGTTATCTGCGCCCAATGTAAACAAAAAATTCGATTTGGAAAAACATGTATGCGTGGAGTCGGCTTCAAAGTGAGTCTGCAGTGCCAATGTAAAGCTACACAGTATATTAATTCTTCTCCGGTGGTCGGTAAATCTTTTGTTGTAAATCGCCGGTTGATATTTGCCATGAGATTGCTTGGAATAGGGAGAGAAGGTATTAATATGTTCTGCGGATTAATGGACATATGCCAAGGATTGTGCCTTGATGCGTACTATGGCACCTTGAAAAACATGCATGTGTCTGCTAAAGCAGTTTACAAGCAGTGCCTGTTGAATGCGGTTAAAGAAGAGCAGGAACAGCAGAAAGAAAAAAATCCTGACTGTGACTCCTCAGTGCTGACCGTTTCAGGGGATGGCACCTGGAAAAAACGGGGATTCTCGTCTCTTTTTGGTGTCACTACGCTCGTCGGTAAACATACCCAAAAAGTGGTTGACTCCGTTGTCAAATCAAGCCTGTGCCAGGCATGCAAAATGTGGGGAAAAAAAAATGACTCTGCAGACTTCGAAGAATGGTACGAATCGCACCAGAAAACATGCACAAACAACCACAGTGGGAGTGCGGGCAAGATGGAGGTAGATGCCGTGAAGGAAATGTTTGCCTCATCGATCGAAAAATATGCTATAAAATATGAAAAATATATTGGCGATGGCGACAGCAAAACCTTCAAGGCCATTATAGACCTTGATCCGTATAACGGCGACCCCGTTGTCACAAAAAAGGAGTGCATCGCTCACGTGCAAAAACGCATGGGCACACGGCTGCGCAAGGCCAAAAAAGAAAACAAAGGCATCGGTGGAAAAGGCACTGGCAAACTGACAGACAAAGTCATAAGCGAGCTGACTACTTACTATGGACTTGCTATTCGACGTAATAAGGACTCTGTGGAAAACATGAGAAAAGAAATATGGTCAACATATTATCACAAAAGTTCAAGTGATAGTAATCCACAACATATGTATTGCCCACCTGGTGAGTCCAGCTGGTGCGCCTATCAAAAGTCAGCAGCAGAAGGCTCATTAGCCTCATTTCACCACACGTACGCCCCACTTGATGGAAAGGTTCTGCAAGTAATGAAGCCCATATACGAAGCGTTATCATCCGACGATCTACTCAACCGATGCACTGGAGGTGAAACGCAAAATTGTAACGAATCGTTCAACTCGCTTTTGTGGACCTTTGCGCCGAAACATATCCACTGTGGTGCTACCACAGTCGAAATCGCAAATTTTCTGGCAACCTGCATTTTCAACGAAGGCTTCACAAGTATTTTAAAAATAATGTCAACAATGGGTATTGTCATCGGCCCACAAGCCGAGATGTATGCTGAATCTCGCGACGGAAAACGACTTCAAGGCTCAGAGCTAAAAACGTACGCATCATCGAAAGAGGGTCGCACAGCCCGCAGAGCCCAAAAAGCCATGGAAAACTCGTTTTATGAGATGGAGGAAGGCACACTTTATGGGGCTGGAATTGCCAATTAATATTCGTAAGTATTGTATTAAAAAAATATGTGTTAATGTCATTTGTGTGCCTCAAAATTGAAGTCAAAACTTTAAACGCGTTTTTCTCGAAACCATGTTTTTCAAAACTTTGCGCACGATAACTCAAAGAGTTTTTGACCGATTTTGATATATGAGGCATGAAACGACGCAGAATTTACGCCGCTATAGCCCCTACCTCAAACTTGCCGAAAAAATAATGTTTACTATTTTTTTTCTACACTAGACTACAAAAAAAAAGGTCGAAATTCGATTTTTCATTTTCAAAGTGGCGGCTCCCCCCCTAAAAAAATTTCAATTTTTGTTTCCGAGGTAGGGGCTATAGGGACATTCATTCTAAGTAACTTTCTGAACGGTCCATAAATTCACTTTTTCAAAATTTTGTATTTTTTTCAATAAATTAAGCTACCCAAATCAAAAAACGGAACTAAAATATCTTTACTCGTTCTCTTTCCACAATATTTTGAAAAAAGGCTAAAATTTGGCATAGATTACCAGAGGACCCCCTTAAACACTGCCACAGCAATAAGAGCGCCACCTCCCGAGTCAAACTTTAAAACAAGACCATCTTAAGACCCAGCCGCACACACAATAAATTTCACCAAAATCGGTCCAGCCGTTTAGGAGGAGTTCAGTGACAAAGCCATGTACAGAAAAATTTTATATATAAATTTTATAAAAGCCAGAAAAATTGAGATATGAGATGGTTAAGTTTAGTTTCTGCTTATTAAAAAGCTAAAAATAATATGGTAAAAAATGGTCTTAATAATAAAAAAAAATATGCCTTTTAGATGGTTGCTTGCTCTTTTGTAGCTTAAAGCGTTGTTTTTTTTTTGGCACATTGGAAATGGGTATACAAATAATTTGAAGGCTTTATCCAAATCTCGAGACTTGAGGGCAATACAAAAAGATCTTTAACCTGATTTGCCTAAAAGCAGCAACAAAAGGCTGAGAAAAATACAACTGATGCGAGTAGGTGCTATTTTAAAGATATTGTTTTAAGCAAAATAGAAACTGTCATTTTTCAAAGTAATTTTTAAATCTCTAAGAAAAGCTTTTCCATGTAAAGCTGAAGAAAAAACAATGAATTCGAAGAACTTAAGCATTTAATGGCAGAATAAAAGTAAACTCCGTTTTTATTTTGAAATCTGATATCAAAAGCGCAAAATAAACTATTTATGAAAAGTAAATAATAACACAAGAGAATTCCTTAAGAAAATTTTCTTTGTAAACAAACAAGAAAAAAACCCAAAGAAAAATAACATAAAAACAAAAACGTTAATAAGTGCTTTCAGAGAAGGACATTGAAGTACTTTTGGCCAATTTTGAAACACTGCTCATAGCTTAGCAAGAACAAAAACGACAAGTTGCTATGAACTTTTTTTTTATTTTTTGTTGTTTTTTTTTTTTTGTTATTATTTAAGTGAAAAATATACCCAAAAATGCCAAGCTGGAGAAATAACATCAAAAGCATGACCACATTATACACTCAAAAAAGTCTGCTTCCCTTTAATTAAGAAACTGTGGCTTCAATTCATAGGTATGCTTCTTAGTTTTGAAGGCAAGATTTTACTTAAATATAAGGGTGAAGATAAGATAAAAGTTAAATTTCCAAAAATTGTATAAAAGCAGAAATAATTTTAAGAAAAACTGTATTGTTATCAAGTCCAATTGCAACATTCTACAGCATGATTTTTTAAACTTGGAGAAACATAAGTTAAAAGACTTGGATATTTCATAGAAATGCATCCCTGCTGGCACAGATTTCAATTTGTAACAACAATATATTATAATTCGGTGGTATTCCAGTTTTTTTTTTAACAAATTTTGTTGCAAATTAGTTGCACTAAAGTTTCAAATAAGTTATTTGTAACAAATCATTCGTTTTGTTGAAAATAAGTTAAACTACGGTGTTAATTTTGTTACGAATAAATGCACTTGTTGCAAAAATGTTTCATAAAGTTTTGAAAAAAAGCAATGTTGACGTTAAATTAACATTATTACAACATTTCTTTTTGTAACAACTACAAAAAATGTATGTGTATTGTAATTGTAACAAACATAGCAACGTATTGGCAACCTAGATGTGACTAAGTCGCTTTATGTTTACATTAAATTATATCAATGTTACAACTAAATGTTCAAAACTAAGGTTTGTAGATGTTTTTATTAAGCTATAGAGAAGTCACTACAACTAAATGTTTCCAATTTCGCCGTGACGCACTAAAATGCCATAAGTAAAATATAAATTTTGTTGTCACAAAAAATTCTGTGTTGCTTATCAATTTCTTTGTGTAGGCTTCTACTACCATGTAATCTATGTTTGCTTTATTTCAGCGTTCAACGAGACTACCAAATTGAAAAATTTTTTTGTTGAATGGCAATGAATCATTGTCAAATTATGAGAATTTGTTTTGTTGCAAGAAGTTTGCATTGAAATGAGGTTTTTATTCAGTTACAAGAACATTGGAAATAGTTATTGCAATAAAATGCTGTATTGAGGTTATTATTCAGTTGCTACAACTTTAGGAAACATTATTATAACTCAAAAAATTTAGTTAGGAAAAATAACGTTGAATTGAGGTTTTTATTAAGTTGCAAGAACGTTGAAAATAATCATTGCAAACTTGTGCTGTATTAAGCTTTAGTTGATGCAAATTTAAAAAACATAATTGTAACTTATAAATTTCGCTTGCTATAAGAACTTTTGAAAAACTCTTGCAACTGAAACAATGTAACTAGTTGCATGAATATTTTTTTGGAGTTATAATTCAGTTGCAAGAAGTATTGAATAAAATTGTTGTAACTAAATGCATTAAGGTTATTATTCAGTTGCAACAACTTTAAAAAAAAAATATTTCTAATTTTTGAAACGAAGCTTTTAACTACTCGTTTTATGATTAGCTTGAGTGAAATCTCGAAAACGACAATTTTCCATACACCTTTTTCTTATTATTGTTGTTGTTGTTTTTTACTTGCGTCTATTACAACAAGAGGATATAAAATGAAAAATATTTCTTTGTAAGAAGTGAGAATCGAACTCGCACAATTTCGATCGAGAGTTCAACTCACTAACCACTACTCGAAAAACATTTATGATATAAAGTGATTCATTCATGCAATATTAAGTATTAACTAAAGCTATGTTGCAGCAGCTGACAAGAATTTATTAAAAGGATTGTGCACTAGCTATCCCACATATACTATTGTGAATGCGTGAAGCTATGATGCAGCAGATCACAATGATCGATCAAAAGCATTGTGCATTAGCTATCCAAACAACAGAAGTAGCAAGGTTCCATAGAACGAGTTAAAAACTATCACAAGATGCCAATTGTTTTAGGTGTAGATTTAATTGCGAATTCAGAACAGCGTTGCCAGAATGACGTTAAATACGTCTTTTTGGCGTATTTTGAACCTAAATGACGTTTGACGTATTTTAAGGCTCAAAGGTCGTATTTTGCATACGAAAACTTTTTTCTTACATTAAAACTTCTTTTACTTTTCTTATATATTATTATTTTAACAAAAATCATGTAGATTGTAAACAAGAAATTAAAAGTTTTGAGGCAGATCGATAGTCGATGATATGACGGGACAATATCATTCCGTAGCTCAACATTTCAAAAAGTATATACCAAATTTATTTATATTAAAATACTGTGTTCATCATCTGCTCGCCCAAAGCTATCTTCTTCAGTTTATAACTGAATTATAAATATTTATAACTATGTATCAAATTGTCCAAATGGAAATAAGCAACTCCAAGAAATTCTAAAATTATAGGACTCCACCTTTTTTTTCACAACCTTAAAAATATATTTCGCTTTTGCGGCAAAAGCCGACAAACTTGAAAATACGTAAACAATTTATAATAGCGTTAATAATATGAACAAACAATTTATAATAACAATTTATAATAACGTTAATAATATGAACAAACTCTTTTTATGTTGCTTAAAAAATATTTTACCAATTGTTAATAAAATCAATAAAATATTTCAAAGCGAAAGTTTACAAATTCATAGAATGCACTATTTTGCATGACTGTAATATTTTAAACTGTTCAGAAAACTTTTTAAAACACGAAGTTTGAAATAGTATTGAGCTCAATTAAATTGAATTTGAGAATCCGAAAAACCATCATAGAATTATGATATTTACTTAGTAAAAGAAGTTGAGCCAAAACTGGAATCTCAGTATCTACAAACTACGGATGAAATATATTTTTTTGTAATAGCGTTGAATTTTATTTTAAATAATGCACTCAAATAAAAAAATGTTTTAATTTTAATGATGTTGTTTTAAAGCAGATCCAAGAAAAATTTTAACCTGCAAAGTCCAGTTATATCAAAGCTTAGTTTTACAGTATCCAAACTTAATTCTACCGGAAGATTTGTATTTGTATTTGTATTTATTTATAAGACATTAGTACAAATAAGAACTAAGTTCTTTTACAGTACAACAAGTAAAAATACCTATAAATAAGTTAAGATAATAAACAAATTGTTTAGAAATAACAACAAATGAATGACAGTGACTATAAATAAGATAATGAATTACATTAGATAATGATTAAGAGATTAATAATAATAAAATCAAAATAAAAAATATTGTATTAATAAATATAAGAATAATAATATGAATGAAGAAAAAGATTATGTAAAGATAAAAGAGAAAGGATAGAAAAATAAATTAAGTTGAAGAAGTTAAGAAGTTGAGAAGTGAGTAAAAATAGATTGCCTAAAATTTTCCGCCCGTTCGATTTCTCTTAAGTTACGTGGTAACGCATTCCACAGTCTTATGGCATTAATGAAAAAAACATTGGAAGAAGTTAGAGAGCCATGTCTTGGAACTATAAGTATCTTGCATCTTCTAGACAAACTGAACTGCAGTTTTTCATATAGGTAATAAGGAGTTTTACTATGTATTATTTTATGAAGGTAGATACAGTTTCTAGCATTTAAATAATCAACCAAACTGCACCCAAGTAATGCATTTCTGAAGTGAGAGAGGTGGTCAAACTTTTTTAAGCCGAAAACAAACCGCGTGGCATAGTTATATGCAATATTAAGTTTAAGCAGGGAAGATGAGTCGAGTTTACTGTACACCACGTCAGAATATGTTATAACAGGTAAGACAAATTGCTTTACTAGCATTCGCCTTAGATCAAGCGTACAAAGACAATCAGACATTCTTAAATTTCGCAGGATATAATAAACTTTACTAACAACACTATTAACATGATCAACACAAGATAGAGAAGAATTCATACAATAACCCAGATTTACAATTTTTGACACAACACTTAGTTTATTTGAGCCAATGTAGAGGTCAGGAATGTTTTTAAGGAAAGATTTATTTTTACAGATAGGGAGAATATAAGATTTGGCAGCATTTAGTTGAAGTCCATTGCTAATTGCCCACTGATAAATGTTTCTTAGGTCCTCATTAATTCTGTAACAGAGGGTATCTAGGAGATCAACACTACTTGAGTGATAGATCTGAATATCGTCCGCATAAGCATGTATAGAAGAATGATTACAAACACTAAAAATATCATTTAAAAAGATAAAAAATAAGAGGGGACCAAGGATCGACCCTTGAGGAACACCACTTATTACCGTTTTATAGCTGGAAAATTTTTGTCCGACTTGAACTTTTTGCAATCTATTAGACAAACAATTTGATATGAGACTCACCGCACTATCACTAAACCCAAAGAAAGACTTGAGTTTCAGACATAAATATTTGTGGCTTACCTTGTCAAATGCTTTTGAGAAATCTAATAAGCAAAGTAACGAAATCGCACCAGAGTCGTATGCAGGCCGTAAATCATCTATAACCTTAACTACTGCTGAATTACACCCGTGCCCTAACCGAAAGCCAGATTGAAATGGAGACAAGAGCTTATTTTCATGTAAGAATTTATTGATTTGTAGGCTTAGTATTTTCTCACAGACCTTGGATAATAGGGACAGTATACTTATGGGCCTGAAATGATTTGGACTAGATGGATTCGACTTTTTTTCCACAGGTAGCACAATTGCAGTTTTCCATGTTGCTGGGAATGTTGAAGATATAAGGCAGTGATTAATTATATGTGTTAATGGTCTAATTATATGTGGTAAGATTATTTTAATAAATTTAATCGGAACACCATCTTCTCCTATTGCATTTGATTTTATTTGCATAACGCATTTTCCAATATCTAGTTCTCTAACAGGTGTAAATTCAAAGAGATTAGGAACATGAAGCTGCGTAAGGGAAATCGTGTTATTGCTAAAATTAGAGGTATTATCTAAGAAAAAATTATTTAGTAAGTCTGGATCAATTTGACATGCCATGGTTGTCTTATTACGTACTCCTAGTCTTTTTATATTATTCCACAGAGTTTTATTAGGAAGAGAAAGATTCAATTTGGAAGAGAAGTATCGGGACTTGGACAGTCTGGTAATATTGACAGCCGCATTTCGGGCCATTCTGTAAATCTCCCAGTTAGCTGATGATGGGTTGATTTTCCAAAGCTTGTGCAGTTTATTTCTTTTGTTTATGGCATTAAGGACATCCTGCGAGAACCATGGACAAGATGAATTTTTCACTGTTATTGTGCGGATAGGAACATGCTTATCGAAAAAAAATTTGACAGGGCTTAAAAGGGAACTAAGTTTGTCATCCACAGTACTGAGTTGCCAGCAATCATTGAATGAGAACATAGACACATCAAGAAGCAAGGAGGAATAATTAATATTTTTTAAATCACGATACAAAAACGACATAGAAGTCACATTACGAGATAGATTTACATTTAACGTGCAGAAGATTAAATCGTGATCAGATATGAAGAATATTTGGTCAAACAGAAGAACAAGCGAAGTGTCTGACACAATGAAATAATCTAGTAGACTTGGAGTAGTATTATTAGAAAACCGAGTGGGTACAGTAACGTTTATTACAGATAGACCTACTGAAGATATTTTATCATGCATTGATTGCTGTAAAGGATCATTATTTAAGAGGTTGATATTGAAGTCGCCGCATACCAAAATTGTGTCGTTATTCAGAATGTGGTTTGACAATTCACAGAACAAAGGGTCCACAGGATGACATTTAGTGGGATTATACACACATGACAAGAGGATTTTGGTACTTTTATCAGAAATACAGATGTTTATATATTCAATACCAGTGCCACTAGATTTACTTACAATTTTGGAATTCAGATAAGATTTACAGTAAACCGCAACGCCACCTCCCTTCTTATAAGATCTGTCATTTCTAAAAACATTGTAGTTGTTAATACTACAAGTTGCATCGCTTATATTATCAGACAACCACGTTTCAGAAATGCAAATAACGTCAACCGATGATTCTTCAAAAATATATCGTATATAATCCAGTTTAGCCGCATTTAAGCTTCGGGCATTAAAATGGACAACATTAAGACCATCATGTTGTCTACATAACACCTGAATTAAAGTTTTTTGATTTTCATTAAAGCCAAGAGACGACCTATTAGGTTCTAACATAAAGTATCACTAAAGGGAAGAAAAATATAGGCAATATACATGAGAACAGGTGTTTAGAAATGAGAAAGGTTAGAAGTTGTAGTAAATTAAAAGTAACGTTTAAGAGAACAACAGATATAAAATACAAAAAACTTAAATCCAGCAGTATCAGCTTCCAAGGTTTGATTACGCAGTTCATCAATACTGGAAGATTTTCAAGATATTGATAAAGAATTTCGTAATTTACGAAACATAAATTTCAAAAATATTTTAAATATTTCAAAAATATATTAATTTTATCAAAACTAAATATGAATAAAACAAAACTAAGGATACGGTTGGAAAAAGACACACTTATTTGGCTTATATTTTCACTAGATTTTTTAAAATTAAATAATTGTGCCTGTTGTACCACTGATCCACGGAATAAACTAATAAAAAGCATTTACTCAAAGATGTTTATATATATTCCAAAATGCATATAGGGCATTCCATACAAAATTTTCCATCTAAATTTTCTTTTTGAGTAAAACTTATTTTTATGGTTCATAATTAATTTGACACATATTTTTTATTTAAAAAAAAGGACTTCACGAGAAAATAATTTTTTTTATATTACGTTTTTAAAAAAGGACCTTTTTTCAATCGCTTATACTGCAATAACTAAAGAAGATAGAAAAATTTGTTCTAAAAAAGAAATGAGCACCCTCTTTTTAGCTTTCGATTGATGTTCACTAAAACTTTACTTTTATTACTTTTAGAATTCGAAAAATAAGGATTTCCAAATTGAATTTTTTTTTTAATTTTTAACGTGTAAGTTACGATTGAAAAATTCATTGCTCTGTAAGTATTCAAGTGCCACTCTGAAATTCTACCAGTGTTAAGAAAAATGTATTGATTTTTTTTAACAAAAAAAAAATAGGCCCAAATTAAAAAAAAAAATCAATTTGGAAATCTCTATTTTTCGCAATCTTAAAGTAATGTGATTAAGTTTTAGTGAACATCAATCGAAAGCTAAAAAGAGGGTGCACATTTCTTCTTGGGAACAAATTTTTCTATCTTCTTTAGTTACTGCAGTATAAGCGATTGAAAAGAGGTCCTCTTTTAAAAACGTAATATAAAAAAATTATTTTCTCTTGAAGTCCTTTTCTTTTTTTTTTTTTTTTGAAATAAAAAAATATGTGTCAAATATTTTTGAATAATGAACCATAGCAAATAAGTTTTTTTGAAAAAAATATTTTGGTGGCAAATTTTGTATGGAATGCCCCATATATATGTATTAGATGAGTTTTTTTTGTACTGAATTGTAAAAGTTTTTGCAATCCGTGCACTTACTTACTTACTTACTTAGTTGGCGCTACAACCGTATGTCGGTCTTGGCCTCATCTAAGAATTTGCGCCAGCCATTTCTGTCTTTCGCTTGCTGGCGCCAGTTGGAAATTCCAAGCTTCGTCAGGTTGTCCTCTACTTGGTCTTTCCAACGAAGATGCGGTCGTCCTCTTCTGCGTTGACCGCCGCTGGGTACCGAATCGAATGTTTTCTTCACTGGAGCATCGTCTTTCATGCGCTGAACATGACCAAGCCAGCGAAGCCGCTCGATTTTAATGCGCTTGACTATGTCGATGTCAGCGTACAGCTCATACAGTTCATCATTCCACCGTATTCGGTACTCGCCATTGACGCAGATTGGTCCGTAGATCTTACGAAGAATCTTTCTCTCGAATGCTCCTAAAGTCTTTTCATCTAAACTGCTCAACGTCCAGGTTTGTGATGCGTAAAGTAGGACGGGCATGATGAGCGATTTATAGAGCGTGATTTTCGTTCGTCGAGAGAGAGCTCTGCTTCTCAATTGCCTACTGAGCCCAAAGTAACACCTGTTGGCAAGAGTTATTCTTCGTTTGATCTCAATGCTGATGTCGTTGGTAGAATTAATGCTGGATCCCAGATAAACGAAGTTCTTCACAACCTCGAAGGAGGTATTGTCAACAGTAACGTGGGTTCCAAGACGCTGGGACTGTTTGTTTGTTGACACTAAGTATTTCGTCTTGTCTGCATTCACTGCCAGACCCATTCGACTTGACTCTCTTTCTAATCTGGAAAATGCTGCACTGACTTCGCGCGTATTATGGCCAATGATATCGATGTCATCAGCATACGCAAGCAGCATAACACTCTTGTAGAATATTGTGCCACTACGTCTCAGATCAGCAGCTCGGATGATCTTTTCCATCATTAGGTTGAAAAAGTCGCACGATAAGGAATCACCTTGTCTGAAACCTCGTTTGGTAATAAATGGTGGGGAGAGGTCCTTCCCGATTTTAACTGCGCTGCTGGTGTTGCTCAGTGTCATCCTGCAAAGTCGTATTAGTTTTGCAGGAATACCAAATTCAGACATGGTGGAGTACAGGTGCTTCCTTATTGGGCTGTCGAAGGCGGCTTTGTAGTCGACAAAAAGATGGTGGGTGTCGACTTGTTTTTCTTGAGTCTTCTCCAAGATTTGTCGTAGCGTGAAAATCTGGTCGATGGTGGACTTTCCAGGTCTGAAGCCACACTGATAAGGTCCAATCAGTTTGTTTACAATGGGCGTAAAACGCTTTCACATAAAACGCTCGACAGGACCTTATATGCGATATTAAGAAGGCTTATCCCACGGTAATTGGCACAGATAGTGGGATCGTCTTTCTTGTGGATTGGGCAGAGCACACTGAGATTCCAATCGTTTGGAATGCATTCTTCCGGCCATATTCAGCATAGAAGCTCGTGAATGCATTTAAGTAGAGCTTTGCCTCCGTTCTTAAACAGCTCAGCAGGTAAGCCATCAGCTCCCGCGGCTTTGTTATTTTTAAGCCGAGCTATAGCTGTCAGAACTTCATCATAGTCGGGCAGCGGAACCTCAACGCTGTCATCCAAAATTGGGGTTTCCGGAATATCATCTCTATTGGCGGGATTGTTGTCAGCGTCGCCATTTAGAAGCTTAGAGAAGTGTTTCCTCCATAACGTCAGTGTACTCTGGACATCTGTCACTAGATTCCCGTTTTCATCCTTGCAGGAAGAGGCCCCGGTTTTAAAACCATCGGCAAGGCGTCTTATTTTTTCGAAAAATTTTCGGGCCTCATTCCTGTCACCATACATCTCAATCTTCTCCTGCTCGCGCTTTTCTGCCTCTCTTTTTTTCCGCCTGAAAATATGTCTCTCTTCCCTCCTCTTTTCTTTGTATCGCTCCTTAGCAGCGCGCGTTACAACCGACTGCAGGGTGGCTTTGTAGGCGGCGTCTTTCTCTGCAGTGGCGTCGCGACACTCCTGGTCGTACCACTGGTTTCGGCTAGGGCGTTGGTAGCCAATCACCTCTTCAGCAGCCGCACGCATGGAGTTGGAAATGTGAGTCCACTGCGCGCATATATCATCGATTGGAGGAGTGCTTTGAAGCAGGAGTGAGAGTCGAGTGGCGAAAGCATCGGCTGTCTGTTTTGATTGCAGCTTGTCGACGTCTAGCTTTAGCAATCCGTGCACTAGGGGGCAAATATGAAGGAAAGTATTAAGAAGATCAGATATGTAAAATTTTCAGTTCAATATCTTTTAAACCGAGAGCGCTCAAGGCAAAAAACCATTTTTACTGCTTGCTTTTATAGAATTTTTCAAAAGTATTATTTTAAGGTATTAAATTCCCGTAAAAAATAAAAAGACAAACCGATTCCTACATAAAATTAATCGCTTTATCGAATGCCATCCTCAGTATTTGCGAAAATTTAGTTCTTATCAACACTCTGTCAAAGTTAAATTTTTTTTTTTTTAATTTTTGATTTTGACCGATGCAACGAACTTGATGGCACTTGTGTATGTGAAACAAAATACCATAGGCTGATGCATATTTTTGTGCAGATAGTCTGCAAATAAGAAAATATTTAAAAAATCATTTATTTAACAAGAAAATTAAACTTTATTCATTCGTGTTTTTGTTAAAAATATTCATTTAAATACAAATTTCTCATTATAAATTTATATTTATTACTTGAGCTCTTCGAATACAATTTTGACTATTTTATCGTTTTACCGTGGCACAGAACGTACTGCCTTTGAAAGCAGGTTGGAAAAATTTTCAAGTGCTCTGTCAGGGTACACTTAGACCAAGGTACAGGCAGCCCTGTAAATTTTCTCTATTCACTTAACCAGAATTGTCAAATCAGTGTGCTACAAAGTTATCTTACAATTCTGGTTACACCTCTCTGGGCAGCCAGTACCTGGCTAAAGTGTACCCTGGGCCTTGTGTTTTAATATATATTCAATTTAAAATAGCAGCAAGGAAACCTAAAAAATAGCATTCGTAAATAAACGGCAAAAAATGGGAAATTTTATTTTTTACGGGAATTTAATACCTTAAAAGAATACTTTTGAAAAATTCTATAAAAGCAAGCAGTAAAAATGGTTTTTTGCTTTGAGCGCTCTCGGTTTAAAAGATATTGAACTGAAAATTTCACATTTCTGATCTTCTTAATACCCTTCTTCATATTTACCCCCTAGTGCACGGATCAGAAACAAAATTGCAAAAAAACTCATCTAATATGTATTTTATAAATTTAGTTCCTTGATTAATTTTTGTTGTTGAAAAATTCATCGAGATATAATAATAACACGGTGTTAAAAATTTAAAAAAAATTCAAAAACTTGTCACGAGAAATAGTTTGACTGTTAGGTCGGGTTAAATTTAATAAAACTGTCTACTAAGGCTTTTAAATATACTCTTAGAATTGTATTTGAAGAGGAAATACAGGTATTTGAGAAAGGAAAATAAAAAAATTGGGGATAACTCCTAATTTTTGGAGATTTTTTTTTATTATTTTTTGTTAAGAAGAACCTTTCTTATGGTGTACATTTCATATTATGGAAACGTAAACCACACAAAGTAAACACATTAAAGTAATATACACATTAAACCAGAGGCTTAAAGTATAGAAAGGATCGCTTTTAGTTTTGTCTAATATACCAGATTACACAGCCCCATAAAATAAAAAAAGATTTTTGCTTCTTTGAATTTATCAACTGATTCTAATTAATTTGGGTGCGCTGAATTCAAATCTATAATCAGTTTGTCTCCATCAGCTCTAGTTTTCATGATATAGCTTTTTTATACCCTCAACTTATGACCTCCAATTATGACCGTCTGTATGTATGTATGTATGTATATTTGGTGATTGATGAGTTCTGTTAATTGACATAAAAAGTTAATCCATAACAACATTTACATTTCTACTCTCTTAAAGCCAGAGAATGAGTTGTCTTGCATGGTAATCTATACGGCACAACAGCGTTATGCGAACACTGAGCGTAAGAGTAACTGAATTTAGATGCTCTTATCCTATAAGACTTTTATTTCTTCACCTTGCGTGTCACCGTATTCTACGTTTAAATTTAGCGGCCGCGTCTCTGACGCAGTGTACTGTGTACTTTTTTAATCAGTTTGAAAGAGATAGAGTGTTATTTTTTGTGTAATTGCTAGCTGATTAACGGGAATTTTATTTGTACAACCTTATTTTTTCTTTTTGCACTCCAATTGCATATCGGAAGTTAGTTGCTTGTAAGAAAGAAGTGGTTTATTGCAGTTGGCAATATTATTAAAAAAGTGTTGATCTAAATAGAAATGACTTCCAATAGAAGACGGTGTAAAAATTACGCTGACACATTTTGTTATATTTGTGGAGAATACACCTTTAAAGAAAACATAAGACTTATTTCGGAATGTGTTAAAAAATCGTATTTAGATTACTTTGGAGTTAATCTTGGTGACCAAGAAAAAAGCTGGGCTCCACACATTGTGTGCAGTACTTGCTGTGTAAATTTGCGACAGTGGACTCAAGGAAAACGAAATAGACTTAATTTTGGTATGCCGATGGTTTGAAGAGAGCCCAGAAATCATTTGGACGACTGTTACTTCTGTTTAGTCAGTATTGCTGGTATTAATAGGAAAAATCGAAATAAATGGCAATATCCCGATTTACCGTCAGCGCGCCGTCCAATTCCCCATTCCGAAGATGTTCCCATTCCAAAACTGAATGATTCTTCAGAGCTGAGTTCGGAGTTTGAACATAATACCGCTAATGACCTAAATGATTGCGACAGTATTTTCGAAGACACAGAAACTATTCCTCAATGTTTTAATGAATGCAAGTTGAATAACTTAATTCGAGATTTGGCCTTATCAAAAGAAGCGTCTGAAGTGTTGGCTTCGAGGTTAAATGATAAAAAAATTTTAGAACGTGGAAAAAAAATAACTTATTACCGCACTAGGGATAAAGTTTTTTACCATTTTTTACTAAGGAAGACAATCTGGTGTTTTGTAATAATGTAAATGGTCTTATGCAGGAAATGGGGCTATCCAAGTATCTACCTAGCGATTGGCGCCTCTTCATGGACAGTTCCAAGAGAAGTTTGAAGTGCATCTTAATGCACAATGGTAATGTGTATGCATCAATTCCAATTGCGCACTCCACAACAATGAAAAAAGAATATAACAACATTGCATTAGTGATGAAAAAGATACCAAGACCACCAATGGATCATTTGTGTTGATCTTAAAATGGTCAATTTTCTTCTTGGACAACAGAGTGGTTATACTAGGTACCCTTGCTTTTTGTGTCTCTGGGATAGCAGATCCAAGCAACAACATTGGCGGCAAAAATATTGGCCTACGAGAGAAAAAATGATTGTTGGCGATAAAAATATTGCAAATGAAGCTTTAGTTCCACGTGAAAAGATCGTCCTACCACCGTTGCACATCAAATTAGGACTCATGAAGCAGTTTGTTAAGGCTCTGAATCATTATGGGGAATGTTTTGCATATATTTGCAGCAAAATGCCTAATCTAAGTAGAGATAAGATTAGAGCAGGAGTTTTTGACGGTCCCCAAATAAGGCAGTTTATGAATGACAACGATTTTGATAAGTCAATGACTGAAACTGAACGAAATGCATGGGTATCATTCGTGCAAGTTATAAAAAATTTCTTGGGAAATAATAAAGCTCCAAATTATGTTCAATTAGTGGAGAATATGCTGGATAAGTTCAGATACCTTGGCTGCAACATGAGTATTAAAATCCATTATTTGCACAGTCACTTGGACCGATTTCCCGAAAATTTGGGTAATTTAAGCGAAGAACAAGGAGAAAGGTTTCACCAAGATATCAAAATTATGGAGAATCGGTACCAGGGAAGGTGGGATACACATATGATGGCAGACTACTGTTGGAATTTACAAAGAGACTCTAATCCGGCTGTTCATTCCAGAATGTCTCATAAAAGAAGCTTTACATCCTGTTACTAGAATTGAATTTATATTATATTTTTAATGCTTTGTGAGAATTCTTTTTATTTTAATAAATCTGTATGAAACAGTTTTACTTATTCTTATTTTTTTAAATTCCTATGGAAAAGTTTTACTTTTTAAATACTTAAAAAAATTTGGGAATTAAGGAATTAATTTAAATCTGGCTTTAAGAGAGTAGAAATGTAAATGTTGTTATGGATTAACTTTTTATGTCAATTTACAGAAATCGTCAATCACCAAATATACATAATTGGAGGTCATAAGTGGAGGGTATAAAAAAGCTATATCATCAAAACTAGAGCTGGTAGAGTCAAACTAATTACAGATTTGAATTCAACGTATCCAAATTAACTAAAATCAGTTGATAAATTCAAAAGAGCAAATTGAGTGTTGGCCTGTGTTATTTTTTAAAAAGTCTTTTAAATCTTAAGACATGTATTTGTGTAGAAAAATTTATTTGAATACTTAAAACCTTACAAACATGACAATATAGTTATCAAATGAGCTAGGTGTTAGTCTCTTTTATAAAAAGGTATGCATTTTTTTTTACTATGCATTGACTTTTTTACTCACAAAAATATGGCAACACTGATTCAGACATGACAGTTCATAGGCACTTAATTCAAGGGCGATGGTCTAGCGCTTGAATATTTAAGTTATTTTTAGGATTTTTTTAAAAAGTTGAAATATCGAAAAATGATATTTAAACTTCTAAGGTATATTTTAACACTCATACATCATATTTTTTTTTTAATTTAAAAAATTGTTGAACTTTTTCATAATGGCGCACAATGAGACGCTCTCAAGGAAAAGGAGCATGGGCGGTGTTGTAGATTTTGACTTTTCTTTTTATTTAAAAAATAAAAACAAAGATTATTATTTATCACTATGAATGCAGCTATGGTTGGCACTAGAAACAAAAATTGAAAATTGAAAGAATGACGCGCTTTTGAAAACTAAGTTCTTAAAACTTAGTGCAAGAACTATGTATTGAGGTTATTATTCATTTGCAAGAACTTTGGAAAAAAGTGTCTAAAAACTTCATTCTCGCCATATCTGATTTTTTCTGCACTATGAATTTTGATTGAAATAAATTTAAATACGATTTTCTTTAGTATTTGTTATTTTCTTTTAGAATTTTCAGTGCGTTATGAAACTACAAAAAATGTATTTAGCTATATATTAAAGATTATTACGCGGAAATGAAAAACTCGAAATATTTCTTATTTACAAATATTTTAAAAAATTTTATTTTTTGGATCGCGCATGATTTTTCTAGATGTAAAACACAACATTCATCGACAAAATGGCCTTTGTTGTAAAATTTTAGTGTATAACTCTTCATATTTTCAATTCATTTTTACATATTTTTCATTTCAATTTGTCTTTGACTTTTAAAATACACTCTAAAAATTGATAACTGGTTTAATGAAAATTATATTAAGAAAATGTGATGCAAAACATTTTAAAACTTTATAAAAACTTATTTTTTTTCAATCAGGAATATTTGTGTCATCAGTTGTCCTTTCTTGTTAAAAAATCTGTCATTATAACAAAAAAAAAAATTCAATAAAACAAAATATTTGTAACGTTCACGTAATTTCATCTGATAACGTAAGAACAACAAAAAAAAAACTTTTTGTAGATATTTCAAGTATGTTTTATCGTCTGTGGTGCAACTTAAATTTGTACCAACAACACATTTATAACAGTATTACAACATAATTTTTGCCTAATTGTAACCTAAGTTGTTACAAAATAAGCGTAAAATATCTGCTTTTTCAATTACGATTCATGTCTGCATTGGTGACACTTTTACAAACTTTTTGTGCTAGCTGGGCATTAAGAAACTGTGGCTTTAATTCATAAGCATGGTTTTTTTCTATATTCTATAGAGGTTTCTCTTTAAAGTAAAAAAGTATTACTTGATTTACCAATCTCACGTCTTGAATTCGTTGCAACGTTATCAAAATAGCTTCTTAGTTTGGAAGACAAGTCTTACTTAAATATAATGTTAATGTTAATGCTGTGTGGTGGAGAAGCGTACTGCGACCTAATCTATTGTACCTCCTTCTCAAAGCTCCGCTGGGTTTGCGGATTACAGAATTTCATCCAGCCTTATTTCTCAAATAAATTTGAGAATATTCTTAGGTTCAAGGGATGAAACCTGCTCTAGACTCAGCTCATAGTTCCCCAGTGCTAGTTTACGTCTGCGAGCCATGGCGTCGCAGTTTGTAAGTAGGTGTATTGGAGTCTCCTCTGCTTCTTCACAGAAACGGCAGTTACTATCCGTCTCTATGCCCAATTTCATCAGGTGGCATTTGAGTTTACAGTGTCCTGTAAGGAACCCCGTTTGAATCCTGAGATTCGGTTTGCCTAAGCTTATGCACAATTTTGCTCTTCGAGTGTTTAAATCTCTGAGGAGCAATTTGGATTGTCTTAGCTTTGGGAGGCTTTTCCAGAGGTTTGAACGTTTATGCCTCTCCTCCCTTCTTAGTTCTTCTTTTATAGAATGTGTGTCCAATCCGCAGAATGGTTCTGGTCCTATAAATTTTGTGGCTGCAGCCTGTCGTGCTAGACCATCGGCTTCTTCGTTACCCTGTATTCCTTTGTGTCCTGGGACCCAAAGTATAGTAACAGTGTTATTCTTGCCTAGTTCGTTGAGTTTTGTTAGACATTCCCATGTTATTCTCGATGATATCTCACAGGAAACTAATGCTTTGATTGCTGCTTGGCTGTATGACATCACAACTATATCCTGACCTTTGTATTTACGGTCCAGATTGAATTTTGCACACAGCTGTATTGCTAGGATTTCCGCTTGGAAGATACTGGGTGTTGTCCCCATAGGTTCAAAGTGCTTGGTTCTTGGCCCGTACACCCCTGCGCTTATACCTTCCAATGTCTTTGACCCATCTGTATACCATGCTATACTGTGTGGTTTCTTGACTTGCGATATCATCTCGCTGTCCCACTCTTTCTTGGTACTAAGCTTAATTCCGCAGTGTTTTTCGAAGTTATACCTTTTTACTACATCGTCTCTTGGTTGATCGATGTAGGAAGTGTGCTTTGCAATATCCTCCTCCTCTCTACTGCTGATAGTTTTACCTAAGCCTGTCCCCTCTTTTGCAATGCATAACAGAGTTCGCTTGGCTACTCCCTCTATGACAAGGTGTAAGGGTGTTAGGTCCAGAATTACTTCTAGTGCTGCTGTAGAGCATGTCCTTATGGCCCCTGTGATGCATACACAGGCCAGTCTCTGCACCTTTGTTAGCATATTCCTCATTGTGGTTAGCTTGGTTCTCTCAGCCCATGCTATTGCACCATAGGTGAGGATGGGTCTCACCATCATGGTATACATCCAGCGGAGAATTGTTGGGTTACAACCCCAGCTTTTCCCCGCCAGGCTCCTACATACCATGAGTGCGCGCGTTGCTTTGTTTATAGTTACCTCTGCATGTCTTCTCCAGAGAAGCTTTGAATCTAGTGTAAGCCCCAGATACTTTACTTCTCCTTTGAAGGGAATTTCAGTGCCATCCATTCTCATTGTTCGGAGGTTTGGCAGGCTTCTTTTGTTAGTAAAAGGTACTATTGTGATTTTCGCTGGGTTGATACTTAATCCCACCGTGTTGCACCACTCCTTTGTTACTGACAGTCCTCTCTGTATCAGGTTACAGAGTGTATCCTCGAACTTCCCTCTCGCTATTAAGGTGATGTCGTCTGCGTTACCCTGACATTTTATGCCATTCTCTGTTAGCATCGATAATAATTCGTCTACAACAAGACTCCATAGCAGTGGAGAGAGGACTCCGCCTTTTGGGCAGCCTTTTGTTGTTTTGATTCTTATAGTGGTGTTGCCCACTTTTGTTTCTGCAGTTCTAGTGCTAAGCATTTGGCATATCCATCTGCTGAGCATATCATTTACTCCTTTTTTGTGTAATGACTTCTTCACAGCCTCGTGAGAGGTATTATCAAAGGCTCCCTCTATGTCTAGAAAGGCACAGAGTACGGTTTCTTTGTTTTTGAAAGCTGCCTGGATGTTACTAGCCAACTGGTATAGAGCAGATTCTGTAGACCTACCCGCCCTATACGCGTGTTGACATGGGTGCATTGGTGCCTTCTCTAGAATCTCAGTTCTTATATAGTTATCTATGGGGATTGGAATTAATTTTAAAGGTTTTTTTTCGGTTTTTGAGCATTTATTTAGAAAAAACGATACAATGTATATTATTCAAAGTATTGTCCATCGTTAGCTACAACATTTTCCCATCTTTCTGGCAGCACATGGATTCCGCGCCGGAAGAACGATTCGTCTTTTGAGGCAATCCACGAATCGACCCATTTTTTGGTATCCTCGTAAGAAGTGAAGCGCTGCTCAGCCAATCCATGCGTCATCGATCTGAATAGGTGGTAGTCGGAAGGGGCTATGTCTGGGCTATAAGGCGGGTGGGGTAGCACATCCCGATTCAGCGCCTCCAACGTTTCCTTGACGGTTCTTGCAACATGTGGCCGTGCGTTGTCATGTTGAAAAACAACTTTGTCGTGTCTTTTGGCATATTCCGGCCGTTTAACCTTTAATGCTCAGCTCAATTGCATCAATTGATGTTGGTAGCGTTCCCCAGTGATGGTTTCGTTAGGTTTTAGCAGCTCATAGTATACGACACCCTTCTGATCCCACCAAATACACAGCATAAGCTTGGCGCCATGAATATTCGGCTTGGCCCTCGATGTTGATGCATGGCCGGTGGGTCCCCACGATTTTCTTCGCTTAGGATTATCGTAATGGATCCACTTTTCATCGCCAGTGACAATACGATGCAAAAAACTCTTCCTTTTATGCCGTTGAAGCAGTTGTTCGCACATGCAAAATCGCCGTTCAACGTCTCTCGGCTTCAACTGGTACGGCACCCAATTTCCTTGCTTTTGAATCATTCCCATGGCCTTCAAGCGTTTGCCGACCGTTGATAAGTCGACTCCCAATGATTCTGACAATTCTTGAAGGGTTTGACACGGGTCTTCATCGAGCAAAGCCTCCAATTCCTCATCTTCAAACTTTTTCGGCTGGCCCGGACGCTCTTTGTCTTCCGTATCAAAATCACCACTTTTAAACCGACGGAACCAGTACTCACAAGTAGAAATCGATGGAGCATAGTCCCCGTAAGCCTCAGTAAGCGTGCGTTGTGCTTCAACCGCTTTTTTCTTCAAATGGAAGCACAAAAGTAAACCTTCCCGCAAATTGCGTTTTGTTGGAACGAAAGTCGACATGTTCACAAAGAAAAAAATATATGTTGTTTACACTTCAGTGGAATGACACATACTGAAAAATGAAGCTTACACAATGTGCTTTGAAATGAATATAGTCACAGGTGTGCCTGAAGCGATCTATTGATAGTTACGCCATCTCTTAGAAAACCTTTAAAACTAATTCCAACCCCCAAATTACCTTTTCCATTGTTTTAAGTACAAATGAGGTAAGGCTAATGGGTCTAAGCGACTTGGTAGCGTGTAGTCTATTTTCCCTACTTTTGGTATGAAGGGGACTATCGCCCTTCTCCATTTTCTTGGGATATAGCCCAGTGCAAGGCTGCTTCTAGTTATTTTGACTAGTTGAGGCAATATAGTTTCTGCACCTTTTTGTAGAAGTGCAGGAAATATGCCGTCTACACCTGCTGATTTGAATGGTTGAAAGGTTCTGAGTGCCCAATCTAGACGAGCTTTAGTACAAATGCTCGTTGCGAGTTTCCATTCTTCTTGATTTGGAGTAATCTGCCTGTCAGCTTTCTCATCCTCAGTTACTGGTGTGCTGCCCGGGAAATGGGTTTCTAGAAGGTGACTGGCTCGTTGCTCTTCTCTAAGCGTATAGCTTCCGTCTGGCAATAGAAGTGACATTCTTGTCTCCACTCAGCCTATAGCCATTGCTTTGTGTATCCTGGCTGCGGCTGGCGTGGAAGAAATGTCTTCGCAGAAAGTTCTAAAGCTTTGTCTTTTGGCTTTTCTGATTGTACTCCGTCAGAGTCGCCGTGTAGTTGTGTCATTCTCCGTTATGTTTTGCGGCATTGAAACTGCATCGCACTTTCTTTGGGAGTCTGGTCAGCTCGGCGCTCCACTAAGGAGTATGTTTTGTTCTTGCCTTGTGCCCTGTTGGACAGCTAGATTCGTAGGCATTATATACTGCATTGTTTACCTGATCTACATAGCATTCAAGTTCTAGGGTGTTACTAATTCTACTCCTAACTTTTACGCTCTGTAGGTTTTCTTTCAGGGTGTTGGTGTAGTTGTCCCAACTGGTATTTCTTGGGTTTCTTTTGGGTTCTATCTCTTGACATTTCGCCCCAAGTCTAAACTCTATTATTCTATGGTCAGATATTGAAGGTTCCGTTGACTTAAATATAAGAAATGAAGGTATGATAAAAGTCAAATTTTCAAAAATTGTATAAAAAAAGAAATAATTGGAAGAAAAACTATATAGATATCAAGTCCGCTTGCAACATTCTACAGAAAGATTTCTTAAATTTGGAGAAATATGAGTTACAATACTTGTATATTTCATAAAAAAAAACATGTAATTTTTTCTTTTTCTGTATACACAAATGATATATTTTAAGGATGCTTTACGTCAATTTCTAGAAAAAATACTTAAAAATTACTTACAAAGCGAACAATTCTTAATGAAGCCAATTAAGCGACGTTTGTTTAACAACCGCGATGGTTGAATGGATGAGTGATGCACTTTCGTTCACGCGGGCCGAGGTTCAAGTCTCCGTTTAGTGGTAATTTTTCAGTTTAATTTAATTTTAATAATATAAATAATAATAATGTTTGCAGTTTTTCGTCAGTAAAAAAAATCATAATTCACACAGAAAGCTGTTTAAAATCTTAAAAAATGATTTTGTTTTTTGCAAAAATTCCAAAATTTCTCCAGGGATTCTACGAAAAATATCTTATTTTCAGAGAAAATGTTTCTCTTAGTTATATCCGATGATTAATTAACGGTAGAAAATTTCTTATTTTCAAAGAAAGTGTTTCTCGTAGTTATAGCCGATGATTAATGAACGGTAGAAAATTTCTTATTTTAAGAGAAAATGTTTATACTATATAATGCTATAACTAGCTGATGATAAATAAACGGTAGAAAAACTTACTCAAATGTAATAAGATTTCAATAAAATTGCACTAAGTGTCTTTAATTTACCGAAATAGTTTGTAAATGATTGGATAATTTTCCTAAACTATTTCACACTTCTGGTGTCAAAATAACGAAAAATATATACTTAACCCTCTAAGACTACTTTTTAAAATAATGGGAGAAAATAGGTAGCATAATTTTTTTCTAAGGTAAATTATAACTCCTGAATTCAAAAATGTACTCAGAAATGGTGTAGAAGCTTTCGTTTACCTGTAAGGTGAGAAAATGTGAAGAAATGTCTCAAGGCACTCTTGGGGCTTTGAGCGAAAAAAAGTGAAACAAATATGAAACTTGATTTTATTAGTTAATACACCTACCTTTGACGAAAAAATTAAGGGTTTGATTAATTTGTTAAATTTCTTTTTCATTATCACAGCAAAACACAATGTGCAGCAGTTAAAATTGTATGCGCAAAAAACATATGGCTCTTGCAAATCACAATAAAATCATTTAAACTTCTGAGAGCTTTTGTATCTTTTGCATTTATATTGGTGTATTTCTTGGGAACAGCCAAAAAATATTCACATGATATTAAAGCTTTTACTTTTTCTGTTATTGCGAATAATATGATAAGTGTCTTGAGACACTCTTACGTGTTAGAGGGTTAATTTTTATAGTATATAGGTCATGGCGCTAAATTAAGCACGATTTTCGAACGATTGGGTGTTATTTTTCTTGATTTGCTGTAAATTTTTTTCTGAGTGTATGTATATTATCATAGTCTTGCTTAAGGTTTGGAAAAATTTTTGGACTAGCTACCCTTTGGAATTTAAGCAGAAAGAAAATAATTTCTGAGTAAATACAAATTAAGATACCGCAACTTCATTTCTTAACGACTTCAATGGCAATTGAGATTAAGTCACTACCACTTTGAAGGCAAAGCTAGCAAACCGTAAAAAGTATTGTAGATAATATAATGTACTCATTTTCAATGCCTGAAAAAGATTAAATGATTCAAAAATAATTTAACAATTCTAAAATGACTCTTAAAATGTGACAAACTTTTTAGTATAGTGATTTTAGACCATTTAGTGAACACAAATCTGTATAAATTTTTTCATGACCCCATTTCCCCCCTCCCCCCAAATAAGCTCAAGAAGCTACTTTGTGAAGCGTTGAATAAGCGTTCACTATGATTACAAAAAAGCTTGATAAAGCTGCTTTATGACTCAGCTTTAGCCAAAGCATCCACTATGAACTCGGCCTAAGAAGCTTATCTTCAAAAATTTAAGAAAATTAGCTTGCTTTGCTAAAATTGCTATAATTGCTTTTAAGAATAAGAGTCATAGTTGTGAACTTCCTAGTTGTAAAACATATAAAACATTGATAATGTGATTGCTTTTTGTTGTTGTTGTTTTTTGCAAAGCTAGCATTTTTGCTGTAGCTGATGATGCTTCGTTAATGTCATTTCATTCAGAGCAGACAAGCATTATTCACGTAGCATCGGTAGTGTAAGCAAATGCTACAATAGTAATTTTTCCATAAAGCTGTGGAGGTTAAGTTGAAGGCTTTTTGTAATTTGGCATGTGTTATTATCACTTCATCACATTCTTATCACCATGACGCATAACTTTTAGTTGGCTGGCAAAAGTTGCCATTGGCATTGCTTGGTTGTTATAATAACTTGTTGTTTTATGTTGCTAATCAAATTTGTTATTAATATAAAGCATATCAAAGTTTTGTTTTTGTTTTTGCTTTTGTTGAGATGTGTTCTCATCAACAGTAGCAAAAGTCGTTTTTATGTCGTAGAAAAAAAAAACAAAACTAACAACATGACAGAGCATAGCTTTAATAAATCCGGCATCTTAAATTTTACTTTACGTTCTAGGAACTTTTCATAAGTTTTCTTTTATTTATTTACAGAGAAATACTAAAACATCAAATGAAAAAAAAAACAAGCAAGGGAAAAGCTACTTGACTGCATTTTGATAACACGAATTTAATTTCTCCATAATTCCAAATAAACTGCAGTAAAATGGTTAAGAATTCTGCTTCCAACCAGCTTCCTTACTATTTGCATTTCTGCGTAATTTTGAGAGATCCAAAATTTTTTTTCGTGCTTAGGAACAATATTTCTGCTATCTTATTTCCTGTTTTTGTTTTCAAGACAATTTTCAAGCATTTGCATCAAGCAAGTAGCTAGAATTTCTTATGGAACGGACGGGTTTTGACAAAAAAAAGTTATGCAAAATTAATTGCATATTATTTTTTCTGGAATGTGCATTTTATTTCAATAGTTTTAAGATATAAAAAATTATGTTGATTTTATATGATTTAAATACAAATTCTAAATGTTTGATAATTTAAATCATACTTGATTTCAAATACAAGTTCTAGTTGTTTGATAGTTTAAAATCGTTTATTGAGCTCAAGGTCAAAGTTCTAACGAATCTTTCCAAAGAAACAACAACAAAGTTTTTTCAATATGAAAAGGAAAAAATCACTAGCTGATTTTATTGCTATTTCGGCCGAGCTAAAGGCTTCATGAGAAATCATTGTGCTGCCCGTGATTCCAGCAGACTGTTGGACTCCATAACAATAACATAAGCATAGAGACTAAAGTAAAGCAAAAATACAACAACAAATGTGAAAATGTGAAATGGGAGAAAAACTCAGAAATTGACACTTCAAATCTCATCGCCTCTGTGGTGCAGTGCGCTAGTGCACAATGTAAATGTAGATGGGAAAGAAGATTTTCGGTAAAATAACAGCCAAAACTTCTTAAAAATTTAAGCGCAAGATAAATTTAGAAAATTTTATAATAATTTCATATGTTAATAAAAAATGTTTAACAAACTTTTATGAAGTATTGTACACAAATTTCAGTAATAGTTTTTATGTAAACAATCAACAAAATATAGTTGAAAAGCTTAACAATACAATATAAAAGCAGTATCATGTTTATTGTTAGGAAAATATAATAATAATTTGCATCCACCATTTTAAATAGAAATAGCCTACACTTGGGTCGCAATTAGCTAATTGTTACAAAATGTTTACATCTTAAGTTATTATTCCATAGTTGAGTGATGCATTTTTTAAAGGTAAAACTTGATAAATCGTTACAACATTCTGTGACCTAGTGGTAAATTAGTATTAAAAAGGAAAGCCACATTAAAGGCATGGTTACAATATAGGAACTGTGCCAATATAGTAAAAAAAACGTAATTGTGTGACATTTTATTTCTAAAACGAAAATAAAACTAAGTAGGAATTTTACAAACTTTTCCCATAAAATATTTTCCAAATCGGTATCGCTGCAACGTCGTCGTGTAAAAAATGTGTCCTAAGTAGCCTGTGGTCGCAAAATTCTGCTTGGGCTACAGGTCTATGTATGCGCAAGTAGAAGTAGTGCCCAAGGATGCCTCAATCCCACGGTATGTCACAGGATCAAGCATTGTCTGTTTGCGCACAGCATCAATGTTTTGTGGCAAAAGAAAAACGATTATTTACGCATTTTACGAAATCTGTCAATGAACGAAGTACGGTTTCTATGGTGCGTCAACCATAAAAGTCAAATTTATTTCAAGGATGCACTCTTGTTGAGATAATTCGCATCGAAAGTTGCAAAAATAATCGCACGAAAATGTTCACATGTTCATTTCACTTTTTTGCTGAAAAACAATATTAAAACGTTGTGAGAACGTATAAGCTAAAAAATGCCAAACTTTCCTATGAAACGTCAGTTTAACTGGAATGACATTAGCGTTGCCAGAATCCAAAATAAATGTTGCAGCCCTCGTATCACCAACAAATCATTAATCGTTATGTTTGCACTTAAAAAACCACATTAATTTGGTTTGCAATTTAATTTGCTAAAGTGATAAAAATAACGTCTTCTTTTGTTCCTTTATTGTTTGCAATACATAAAAAAACCACAGGAAAGAAAAAATATAATTAAAATATAATTAATCGCAAAACGGGCATGTTTATTTGCATTGCAATGCAATAAAAAAGATATTGATTGCTGCTGTTGTGATAATTCTTACTTTTATCGTTATAGCTACTGCTTTCAGTTGCGGGATATCATCAAAATTTTTATTATCATAACGTTAATATTAGTGATATAATGTAATTAATATAATACAACGCTGCTTAAAAGCCCCAAATTGCACGTAAATTTAAGCGTAACATGAACTAAAAGCACAAGAAAACAAAGAACATAATGGCCAGTATAAAAAATTAAATTAAAACAACAATATGTGCAACAACAAAAAAGTAATAATGCGAAATAGCAAACGAGATGAAAAGCAAAAGCAAACAAAAAAAAAACAAGCAGTCGATGAAACAAATGCAGGCAAAACTTTTGAGCATGTTTGCAAATAAAGTAAAGCTTTTTGCAATAACAGAAGCTTAAAATTGCAGCAGCAACATCTGCAGCACAGGTATCATAGCCAACAAATATTACTGCAAGTATAGCACAAAGCATAACAACAAAATTAACAACAACAACCACTATAAAAACAAAAAATATATCATCACAACAACGGCCAACAACTTTCTAACTGTGACAACAGCAGCACCAACAGATCGCTTTCAGTGTAGCACAAAACGAATATAAACCATTTTCAATGGCAACTGCTTCATCAGGGACAAGGACACGATGTTGTTATAAATGTTGTTACCATTGTTGTTGTTATTGTTGTTGTTATTGCTGCTGTGCTTACGTTATTATTACCATTGGCATTACAATGAACGTTGCTGGCTACTGTTGTTGTTTGCCAAAGATTGGCCATGAATTTAAATTTAAGTCCATTGTCCACACTCCAATGATTGAGTCCAACCTGTCGATGCGTGCGTGATTTCAAACTTAAGACAAGCCTCAAGCGGCTTTGAAGGACCTAGGCTAAAGCGTTATAGCAGTAACAGTAGAAAGAGCAGACAAGAGCAGCAACAACATGCTAATGTCAAAAGGATGAAAAGCAACGGCGTTTCACAAACTTTTGCCTAACAAACCTATGAGGAGGCCCTTTGGCATTAAGAGACACAAAGCAACTTTAACGCAGATTAAGAGAAGGCTTGAGAGTGGCATTGTAAAAACATTTTTTGCCCATTGAGAGATATGTTCCTTCAAATAAAGATGCGAAAAAACGTTTTAAGGTACTATTACAGTGTGTAAAAAATTAAAAATAAATATTTATTTTCATTTGAATATGGTTCTTTAAGGTCTTAAGAATACGTATACAAAATTTTTGAAAAAAAAATATCAAATAGAAAAAAGTTATAACATATATTACACGGTGTTACAAAAAATAAATTTTTTTCTGTCCTATGAACCAAATGCACATATTCGGAAAGAGGGGCAAAAATAAAAATACACGTGTATCGTCGATTTTCATGTACACGTCAGAATTTTTTTTTTTAAGTTTGAAGTATAAAGCTCGTAGTGGCCTGTGTGGAAGCCTTTGGACCGATTTGTAACCCTTTTTCAGTGATCTAATCGAGCTGATTTTTTGCAGGTAGACTCGTGGAAATGTCTGTAGCACGTCAAATTTTTTAAAAACAATTTTTATCAATTCTCAGATTTTCCCCAATTTTTATTATTTTTGAAAAAAAAAATATTTTTTTTCACTTTTCTTAGCATAACTTGAAGGGACTCCAAATTTTTAAACTACTAAAGCGTTAGGAAAAAAAAATGTTTTTTGACCCATCCTACTCGATATAGTTGTAGTTAATCAATAGTAACCTTTTAACACTAAACAGTTTTTGAATTTTACAACACTTACAACTGGTCTAGGGGCCCTCAAACGATACTACATGTCCATCCAACTTCCATCGGACATGTCCATCGGCCTTGATTTCTTGCACACGAACGATACTACATGTGTGATGACTTGACAGGTCGGATGGACATGTAGTATCGTTTGAGGGCCCCTTCTGACAGATGAAATAAGAAATTGCAATATTGTTTTAAGTTCTGTTGTGCGAAAACGTATTTCTATATATTAGTGTCTGACGCGAAATAACTTTTGTTACGTTTGTGGCTTATTCGCACCAAGTAAAAATTTCAAAAATATTACAAAAACAGTGGTGAATTCGTTTCAGAAAATATTTAAGACTGCTTATGTTCCTTACTTGTGGTATACTCTGGAAGTCGTGTGCGACTATTGCTACAGAAATTTGTGCAAGTTTACTGATAGAAGGTCAACAATAAAGTACGCTGTACCAACAATTTGGCTACCACGCACGGAGCACTGCAATGAATTGTGCTACTTTTGTGTAACTTTTGCTCAAACAAAAGGGTACCAATACATTCACCGCAACAAAATTCGCTACGCTAATGTAGAATCGGTAATTCCAGCAGTTCTATACTCACCAGAAGACCATGTAGCGGCTTCAGTGGAGATTTTTGATAATGTTTCCGAAATAAGCGATGCAGAATCAACAGTTGTACCAAAACTGCTATCAACTTTTCTTCCATCGAATGCGAGATGCGAGAGTCCACAAGTATCGGAATTTGTGGCAACACCCAGTGAAATTGGGACTGCAATGCCGCATTTTATAACGCAAGCCGACTTCAATGACTTCGTACGAGACGGAAATTTGTCGAGGAGAACAGCAAAACTCTTTGCATCACGCTTTAAGCAGTGGAATATAGTGGCGGCTGATTTTAAAATAACAGCCGCTCGTGATCGAGGTAGCACTATTCCATATGACCAATTTTTTAGATTGCACGAAGATCGGGAAAAAAGCTTGGCTTATTGTTGTGACATTGATTCGCTGTTTGCAAAAATCGGTTACCCATATATTTCAGAGGAGTGGCGACTTTTCATCGATGCATCGGTCAACAGCCTTAAAGTCGTGCTGCTTCATATCGGCAACACACATCCATCTCTCCCGATCGCATATGCCACAAACCTCAAGGAAACATACGAAGGCATGGAATTAATATTACAGTTGATAAAGTACAAAGAGCAGATTGGAAAATATGCTGCGATCTGAAAGTGGTCGGCTTACTCATGGGTGTTAAGCGTGGATTTCCAACCCACCAGTGTTTTTTGTGTACATGGGAAGGTCGAAAAAGAGATGAGCATTACACTGAATTTAAGTGGAAGCCGCGAACATGCTACAAAGTAGGCGTAGAAAGTATAGAGAATCTACCATTGGTGCAGCCGTCTCAAATAATTTTGTAATGGAACACATTAAGCTCGGTCTCGTATCAAATTTTATTAAAAAACTGGATCGTGATGGCGAGGCCATTGCAACTTTGCGCAACATTTTCCCGAAATTGAGCGGCGCAAAGATTCATGCAGGTAATTTTTTTAAGAAGTCATTCAGTAACTTTGTGTTTTTTAATGATTTTTCTTTGATTTAAGGTGTTTTCAATGGTCCGCAGATAAAACAAATAATTGCAAGTTCTGAATTTTCATCAAAATTAAATGCTATCGAACAACGTGCATGGAAAAGTACAGTTGCCGTTATTGAGCAGTTTCTTGGCAACAAACGAGCTGCCAATTATAAAAATATTGTCGCAGAAATGATTTCGGCATATGGCGAAATGGGCATTTTAATGTCGCTAAAGATCCATTTTCTTCACAATCATTTAGATTTTTTCCCTGATGATTTAGGAGCTTGTAGCGATGAGCATGGCGAAAGGTTCCATCAGGACATTGCGGCTATTGAAAAGCTCTTTAAAGAAAAAGACATTACGCATATGCTTGGCGAATACTGTTGGTCTATTTGTCGCGATACTGAAGCAAATGCTTACAACCGCAAAAATAAAAGGCCTAAATATCTTTAAAAACATTAAAATTTTTAATGTAACAATTCTTTATTTTTATAAAACAAAAGTAATAAAAAAAATTGTTTTTTTAATGAACTGAAACCTTAAAAAAAACGATAATCATTAAAAAAAATATATATATATACTTCAAACTTAAAAAAAAAATTCTGACGTGTACATGAAAATCGCCGATACACGTGTATTTTTATTTTTTATCCCCTTTCCGAAAAAGTAAATTTGGTTCAAAGGACAGAATGTGTGTAACACGGTGTTATATTCGTAAGTCGCGTGATATTCAAGAACCTTTTAATCTTTAATCGCGTTTTTCTCGAAATAAGGTTTTTCGAATTGGCTTCTAAGATATCTATTTTCAAGGAATTCGACTTGATCGATTTCGATGAGTCCTGATTCATTGTGATCCTTATAGACTCTGTTAAGCACTAGACCTATAAAAAGCTATAAAACTTTAATATTCTTTTTGTGTATGTCTGAAAGTTTAGGAAAAAAATTGGGTTTTTTGTGCATTTTTTTTTTCAACCCATGCCATTTCTTATTTTTTTTTTAGTAGCGTAGGTTGAGTGCTCAACTAAAACCCTTAACTCAAGAATGCACTTTGATTTTATAGTTTCCGACGCTTTGTAAATTCTGGAGACAAGAAGCCAATTGCAACAATTTTTTAGATACGCTAACTTCAATGCCTTGTAGAAAATTAACAACAACTATAAAGGCAAAAAAATTTTTTTTATTTTCTCATGAATAATTCTTCATTATGTAAAAAATGTCAGTCATTACAATTAATAATACTAGGTAAGAAGAATTAATACAAATTCTTGGTGTTTTTTATAGCTACACATTGTAATAGTACCTTAAAATATGGGCTTTTCGGCAAAGATTACAATAATTTTGTATTGCAAGCAGTGACTTCATAGCCAATTACCTCAGGTTATGAGTGCAATCTTCAAGTCATTGTTGAGTGCTTTCACACAAAAAATACTAAAATCATTTCAAAGTTATTGAATGGTTAAAAAATAATTGAAGTCATTGCAGATTTCAATTAAATTGAAATAATAGTCATGACTCTAAAACTTAATTGATTGCATTCCTCAATTTATTTAAAAAATTGCAATCACTTTAAGTCTTTGCTTTGTTGAAGTCTTTGTAGTCAATTTGAAATCCGTGAAGTCAAATGATTGAAATATTTCAAAATAATTTTAAGCATGACCGAGGAATATCATTTAAGCCACAATCTTTCTTAATATATAAAAGGCAAGCACGCTGCTCCATAACCAATATCTCTTAAATTTTTAGCCTGAAAGTATGCACATCTTAATACATTAAAGGCAAGCATGTTGCTCCTCCGCACACAGTACTTCTCAAAATTGTAATTATTTTTTGACAGTAAAGTAATTTTACAAGACACACTGTTCTCAAAAATGTTCAGCCTGAAAGTATGCACAGAAAATGTATTTGATACTTATCAGTGACAATATTAGGATTTTAAAATAGTACGTTTTTTTATCTAACTACCTTTTCAACACTGCTTCAATACGTAAAGTGTTATTTAAAGTGGTACATTTGTATTTTTCGAAAATCAATTGAATAAAAACTCAGGCTTTAAAAAGAGAAAAAGTGCTTTCGGCAAATGGCTGCAAAAAGAAAGTGTGCGGAGGAACTGTCATAGGACAAGCTTTCATATTAGTATACATATAATTTCTAAGCTCAATCTCTACCGTTAACAAATACAAAAGCAAATATGTAAAATAAACATTTCAGTTCAAAAACAAAAGGAAAAAAACGAACAATGAAAACATCAAAAAACAAAAAACAAAAAAATGGAATGCAAAAACAAAATATTTGATTCCACCTTTATTTTCAAGGCCTTATTTTGCTTGATTAAGCAAAAATTTTTTCTACATAAAGAATTACTTAAAAAAATTTTTCAATGCCTTCATAAGACTTCAATTGACTTCAGGTTTTTTGATAACTTCAGCAATTAAAATCATGATTTCGACTGACTTAAATTGATTTCATTGACTGCAAATTTATTACAATTGAATGCATTCAATGACTCCAAGAAGCACGACTTCAATCGTTGGGAATGAATCAAAAAACTTCAAAAAAATTTTTAACCAATTGATTTCAAAGTCATGATATTAAAATGATTGCTGATTTGAATGTTTAAACACTCTTTTCATAGCTCTGTTAACGATATCAATTTGATTTTGTACGGTTAGCCTCTCAAACTTAAAATTTACAGTATTTTTTAATTTTACTCTTCTTACAAGCAGAAACCGAAAATAACAGTTTTTTTATTCAAACCGAAATTTTTATACAAAACATTAAATGGCAAGAGTAAGTCAAATAAATATTTGAATGTAGTAATGTGATGCTTGTTCGGTAAGGAATAATAATCTTTAATGATTTCAATTCATCTGATTTTTTTAAAAAAAGTCAATATATAATCGTTATTTTTTGACCAATATTATTTTGATCAAAAATAAAAGTTAAAATTTTACTTTTATTTGTTAGATCAATAACACTGTGCGGCAAGAAAATCAGTATTTAATAATTGCAACATTTTTCACTTTATTTAAATTTATTTATTTATTTATTTACTTGATTGCTAAACATTAACAGGTTTTGTAGCAAATTTAAAATTATAAAATAAGATATTTAATACAACTCAAAAATATAAAGTATGATTTTGATTGAAATCATGTATTATTAACAAACTAAAAGTTTTAATAAATTGCTTAAAGTATATAATTTTATTAAAGTATAAAAAAAACAAGTTAAGTCAAAATCGATAAAATCAGACAGCATAGCAGGGTTGCGTTTTCAAGACAAACAAGGTCGAGTTAGCAACAGTTTTTGTATCTGGCGGAGTCGTGTGACAAACAAGGTCTCATACCCAATATAATAAGTATAAATATAATATATATCGTTCTGTCTTCCTGAAGCCGATGAGATCCTGGCTTGACAGGGTGGTTACTCGACAAACTAGGTCAACTTCACCAAACCAATTTTCAAAAAATAAAGAAAACCAGTTGCGAACGCAGGCACCAAGAAAAACAAAGTCTTGTTGGCCACTCATATTAATATATTACAAATCGATCTAACGTAGTATTTCAAGAGGTAAAAAGACACCAAGACACCACGGTACTATCGACAAGTGTAGTCACAGTCATCATGAAGATATGAGGCAATTGAAGATCCCAGGCTTAGGTCCATTCAGATAATTTAGATGTTTATACACAAAAATTTTCCATTTTACGCTTAGGTCCATTTATCCACTTAGATTGTTATATTAATGTGTTTACAAATCACGAAATGCATCAGATATATGTTTGAAAGAACTTTACATAATCAACGACGGTACTGCAGGTAATCTATAATTTTATGTTTGATTGAGTCCATGGATTCACTTAAGGATATAACATCACATACAAAATTAAAATCACCGCAAGCGCTTCTAAGAGGTTCATTTTGCAAATAATTAGTTCTACAAAAATTCATGTGAAGTAACTCAAAAGATCTTCTAGGACAAAGAGGAATATTAAAATATATTTTACTAAATAAATATGGACTGTTGATATATCCATGTAAAAGTTTTGTAATCCAACAAGCATTTATCATAATACTCCGATTTTTTTAAAGAAGGAAAATTTAAGAGTTGCAACCGATATTCATAAGGTGGAAAGTGAAAATCAGTATTACAATAAAGATAGCTTAAGCAAAACAAAAGAAATTGTTTCTGCACTGATTCAATGTCATCTATGTAACAACCGTACCGTGGGCACCAAACAACTGAAGCGTATTTTAAGATAGGCTGCACTAGGGAAGTGAATAAGGTTTTCGTTATGAATGGATCATTAAACTCTTTTGCCCAACGTTTAATAAATCCTAAAGTACTATTTGCTATTTTATTATTTTAGTAGTAGTAGTTCCTGAAGTAACAGGAAACTCATGTGATTTCTTGAACTTAAAAAGAACAGATTGTGTTCTATTGCCTTAGTAAGATTCAATCCACTTTACCAACGGTATAGGAAATGCAACAAGATATAATTTTAAGACCAATAGTTTGTGATTTACAATGTCAAAAACTTTGCTAAAATCCGTGTAAATAACATCAGTCTGCATGCCTTTTCCAAAGTTTTCTATAGTTTTTGATGTAAATTCGAGAAGGTTAGTAACAGTGGATTTTCCAGAAAGAAATCCATGTTGGAAAGGAGACATTAAAGATTTAACGCTATGCGATAGTCATGATGTAACAATTCCCTCTAAAAGTTTAGGCAAAGCGCTTAATTTTGCGATGCCACGGTAGTTATCAATTAAAGACCTATTTCCGGATTTATGCAGCGAAACGATAAATGAAGAATACATTCATAATACATAATACATAAATATGAGGAATCTCATGGTAACATACATTTTGCCACCTTACCGAAGACTTTAGTGCAAATTTTTTTTTTTAATTAGTCCAGATATGCACTCCTTTGCATGTTGAGAACTCTTGAACCGTTAGGATTTTTATTTTAGTTTTTTCAACAAAGTTCTTTCTTTTATTCTTACGAACAATTTTGTTGAACAAATATAAACGAAAAATTATTTGAAATTGCCTTTAAACCTTTAATAAGCGGCATATGTCTTGCCCGCTTTCAACACTTCAAATCAAAAAATGTTACTCATACGCAATGTTGTTCGAATTTTTTCGTTTGACTTTTTGTAAGAATCACTCGATAAGACCAACTGGAAGCGATTTTTTCATACTTATTTATTCAGCAAAGTTTTTGGCCAGTACTATAGAAAGAACTTTGCCGTAGAAACCAACATAAAATCCAAATGGTTCAAGAGTTATTAACATGAAAATAAGTGCATATCTTGAGTAATTTTTGATATATCTTAAAAAAGAATATTTTGTTCTAAAATGTTCGGTAAAGTGGTAAAACAAATGTCACACCAAGATTCCTTATACCTTATTTAAGTGAAAAATGTTTAAATTACCAAATATAGAGAAAAAGATACAAAAAGCGCTCAGTGTAACATATGTTAAAATTTGACTTTTATTTTTTCGATCAAAAGTAAAAGTCATATTTTATTTCTGTGCAAGAATGTTACAAATATAGGTGTTAAAGAATAAAAAATTTACTCTATTAATTGTTTTGAAAATTTAAACTATTAAAATAGTTACTAAGAAATAGATCTGTCAAATTTTTTATTTCTATTTTTGAACGGAAAAATAACAGTGAAATTTTAAATTTTACTTTTGATCAAAGTTGATGTTTTTGATCAAAAAACTAAAAGTCATATTTTATCTTTTATTTTTGAAAAAAAAAATTAAAGCCAAATTTTAACTATAATTTTTGATCAAAATGAAATCAGTCTAAAAGTAACAACTATTTGTGGACTTTTTGAAAAAACACAAGTTTTCTACAGATTTTTTTCTACTTGTGTGTGTTTATTCCAAAAATTTTATTCCTTTTTTTCTACACACTTGTCTGCATTCCCTTAAATACTATTTTTTTCGCTTGGGACACAGGCAATACAAAAAAAAAATTACAAAAATAATAATATAAAAAGAAAAAAGTTAATAAGTATAAAAAAAATTTTTTTATGCAATCATGTTGAAGCTTAGACACAAACCATTTTTCGATTAATTGTATGGAAAATGAAATAAAATATTTTGAGAATACAAATAAAAATAAAATAGCTGGAGAAAACTGTATGCAAAATTAAAAATTTTGGCGAAAAAGATTGTTAATATTCACTTTGAATGACTATATTAAAAATCAAGAACAGATATTGAAGTTACCTATAGATAGCTTGTTAGATAGCGTAAGATAGCTTGTTCTTATAACTAAGCATTACAATGCATTAAAATATTAAAGTGTAGTTCACGATCTAGTGCATTCTAGTAGTGCATTTGCAAAATATTATTGCATATATTTGCATTACACTAGCAAAATACACAAATTAGCACTTCCCACGTTCTTGCAAAAAAGCACCATTGAAAATCTGTAGCTTATAAATACATACGCATTAATGGATTTCAAGCTCAATCAGCTGATCAACTGCTATCAGCTGAAGACAAAAAAGTGTCAAAAGTTTGCGATGAAATTAATTTTACAATATTTCTTGCTTTAATCTGAAAAAAATAAACCAAAAGCAATTTTTGGTCAGCACTGATTACACTGTGCAGGAATCGGTCACTTTTTTGCAAACAAGCTGGGAACATATCATTTCAGCCTAATTTAAGGACGCTTTTTAATCCTTCAGCCCTTTTTCGAGAAATTGAAGGTTCAACGTCAAGTACATGTTGATGCAGTTTTTGTTAGAAAAATTTTTTTCTAATTAACTTTATCGACTTCATGTCAATAAGTGAAATCTTAAGAATTAGCTGGAGAATAATTTTTTTTAAACATTTTAACCCTCAAAACCCAACTCTTATGGTCCAAATCGACCTCATAAATCAAAAAAAAACACTTTTTTCGAATAAGAGATTTGTTCAAACAAAAACAAGCAAGCTTTTTAATGAAAAAATATTTCCCTGATATAGTGACGCTATATAAAATTACAAATAAAACCAAATTAACCAGCCTTCTGTGTCCCTAAAAGGAACTGAAAGACATTTAAACTTAATTTTTCATAGATTTTTTTTTTTATTTTCTCAGATAGATTCATCTGTTTCTTCTGCTTCTTTATGTAAATTCCATCAAATATCTCCTAAGAGAGCATATAGTTTTTTACCACTGTACCAGCGATCGAGTCTCGCCGTCACCTGATGGAAATGTTCGCCATGCTCATCAGATTTGACTGGGGATTTTTGTCCGAATTTTTCAGCTTGGCAATGCAGGAAATGAATTTTCAGTGGCATTCTTAGCAGAGAACTGCACAAGCCTGCTTGAAGTCTATTTCAAGCGCTTGCTTAAAATACAAGTTCAAGCTAACTTGAGCTTGATAATTTTGAATCAAGTATAGCTTGTAATTAAATATAAATAAGCCCACGCACAGATTGCACGTATTCTAGCTTACAAGCGAACGGCACGAAGTTTCAAGTCAAGGAAAGCTTGATGCCTTCGGCAAAAGCTTGTAAGCTCGCAAGTATCCAAATTATTGAATTAAAGCAAGTATCCAAAAAATGCAATGAGCTTCTTTAGAGAGAGCTTAAGCGTAATAGGACTTTTGAGGATTCTGTGGACTCCGTGGGGTGAATTTTTAGGGTAAATGATTTCGAAGATGCTGTCAAACTTTAAAATTTAAGATGGCGGATAGAGTTGCCACCTAGATTTTTTTATTTTTGCGAATTCTTGTAATTTTGAAATTCAGACAACTGACTTGATTTCGAATATATTGTCACAGTTTTAAAATTTAAGATGGAGGTTAGGGTTGCCACCTACATTTTTACCACAGTAATGCCATCTAATAATATGTATTTTTAAAAGTTTTAAACATCATTTATCAGTGTTAAGGGGTCGCTGATTTCGAATCTAAGGTAAAAAATTTAAAATTCAAGATGGTGGATAGGGTTGCCACCTTTATTTTTTGTAGTTTTATGAATTCGGGACTGGCAAAAAAAAATGGTACGCCAAAAATGGGCCGTTGAATCCGAATCCGTCGTCAGAATTTCAAAATTATAAAATTTTGAAATAATATGGTTGCCACCTAATAATATATCTTTTCAAGAGTTTTAAACGTCATTTCATGGTGGCAACTCTATCCACCATCTTGAGTTTTAAAATTCTGACTTAAGATTCAAAATCAGCGACTCCTTAACACTAATAATTGACGTTTAAAACTCTTGAAAAGATATATTATTACGTGGCAACCCTATTATTTAAAAATTTTATAATTTTGAAATTCTGACAACGGTTTCGGATTCAACGGCCCATTTTTGGTGTACCATTTTTTTCTTGCCAGCCCCGAATTCATAAAACTACAAAAAATGAAGGTGACAACCCTATCCACCATCTTGAATTTTAAAATTCTGACCTTAGATTCGAAATCAGTGACCCCTTAACACTGATAGATGATGTTTAAAACTTTTAAAAATACATATTATTAGGTGGCAATATTGTGGTAAAAATTTAGGTGGCAACCCTAACCTCCATCTTAAATTTTAAAACTGTGACAATATATTCGAAATCAAATCCGTTGTCAGAATTTCAAAATTACAAGAATTCGCAAAAATAAAAAAATCTAGGTGGCAACTCTATCCGCCATCTTAAATTTTAAAGTTTGACAGCATCTTCGAAATCATTTACCCTAAAACTTTACACCACGGAGTCTAGAGAATCCTTTAAAGTCCTATTACGCTTAAGCTCTCTCTAAAGAAGCTCATTGAATTTTTTGGATACTTGCTTTAATTCAATAATTTGGATACTTGCGAGCTTACAAGCTTTTGCCGATCGTTTTAAGCTTTTCAACTTTCTGCCCGACAAAGTAAGCCGAAACAAGCCAAGCCAACGAGCAAGCATGAATATGGCTTGTATCTGTTTGGTATTTTTGCAAGCTGGCTAAAGCTTGCTTTTTCAAGATTGGATACATACTTGAATTCAAGTACTTGAAAAAGCTTTAACTTCAAGTAGGCTTGTGCAGTTCTCTAATATTTACATTCAAAGTATGGAAAGCGGTAAGCATTCGGTCAATGTGTAAGCGCCAATCGTCGGATCGATGAATTGCTAGAACATTCTTAACTACCGCTTTGACTCAATCCCATGCCAACAACTCATTATGGCTGAGAGCAAGTTTAAATGGCTTATCCTTCGATTAGCGACAAATATCGGGTGCATTTAGTATTCCTGTAAAAAAAAAATGTTAGGAAATTAAATTTAAAATCATGTAAACCCCAGCCTTCCTTTGTTTTTATCCCACTCAACTGAGGAAAAATTCTGCGTAATACGTTGTACGCATTTTTTCCGAATTCATGCTTTTATAAAATTTTTTAATATTCCTTCCAAGCTTTATTTAAAGCAGTGGTAGCAATACTTTCTTGATTGGCACAAGTGGTGTCTCAACAATATTGTTTCGCCCCAGTCTTCCGTTTTCACGTAAAGGCCAGTTCCGCTCTTCGTATTGATCGCCAACATAACGGGTGTCCCACAGGCATATGTAACACATATTTTTAGTGTAATCTGTTGGCATAACCAACAGGGACACAGAAGGTTGGTTAATTTGGTTTTATTTGTAATTTAATTTAGTGCCACTATATCAGGGGAATAATTTTTCATCAAAAAGCTTACTTGTTTTTGTTTGAACAAAAAGCTTTTCGTATAGCTTTTTTTATTTATGAGGTCAATTTGGACCATAAGAATTGGATTTCGGGGGTTAAACTGTTTTAAGAAATAATTTTTCTGGTAATAACTAATGTTTCACTCATTGACATGAAGTCGATAAAGTTATTGAGAAAAAAGTTTTTCTAACAAACAAAATAAAAGTGCTCAAAAATTTAATTCAAATTTAGGAAAGTTGATGACCATCTGACTAGCACAAAATATTACTAAAATTATTCAAACCATTCTCAAAAAAATTGGAACATCAATTTCTATGGGAAACGATCAAGCCAGTAACCTCCTTAATTGCAATGGAGTGACTTAAGATAAAAAAAAAAATTTAATTTAATTAATTATATAAAAATTATTTCTTTGACAGCATCTTCTTTTAAGGAGTCTAAAATTGTTTCTTTTTCACCTTTTTAATGCATAATATTGCAGATTTAAGCAAAATATACAAAAACTGAATACATCACAAAATTATGTTAATATTTTTTCTTTCTTTTACGAATAAGCTGTGGTTAGTTTTGCTACAAGTGTTGCAGAGTAACTAAAAAAAAAAACTGTTCACAATTGATAGCAAATTTTTGATATATCATAATTTTTTTTAATCTACCGCAAATTTGAGCTAGATTTTCATGCTGAACCTGACGGAGTTCTTGGCGTATTTTTACACAATGCGATTCCATTTTAAGCCAACCCTTTTCTATATTATTTAATAAATCAATTAACGAGTGCAGTTTTCCCCTTTTTTGGAAAAAATCATTTATAAGTCGTATGTATAAAAAAAGTTGCAGTAACGATATCAACAACTAGAGGCCTATAGCTAAACTCTCACTGATTCCAAAACTTTTTCAGTGACTCGTGTATGATCGTGTGCAAATTCATTGTGAGGAGTTCATACCAACTCGTCAGCATTGGTCTGTTACTAGCAGATCCACTGTGTCTAATCTTCTCAATTTTACAATGTTTGTCTTAAATGCAATTTTTTCAAGTAACCAGATTGACTGCATTAACTCAGAATTTAGCAAAGCATTTGATAAACTTTCACATAAATTTATTTTATTTAAATTAAAGTTAAAAGTATTTTCACTGTTTTTTTTGATCTGGATTCAATCGTATCTGACAGAGCGATTTTATTAACCACGATTTCGAGGCGTATTGTCTGCTGAATTTATTGCTGAATCAGGTGTTCCTTAAGGTGGCCACCTTGATCCACTTCTGTTTATTTTAGTCACTAATGATGTTGCCCACATCATCTCTCATCTACTTATCTATGCAGATGGTATGAAAATAAACACAACAATAGATGCTACTCCAGTCTGATTTAAAATCCTTTGAAGTTTGGTGTTCTAAAAATTATATGTTTCTAAATCCGGATAAATGCCAAACTATGACCTTTTCGCGTAAATGGAATAATTTCATTTTTGATTACAAGATAAAAGATACTGCTTTAAGTCGTGTGGCTGCTGTCAAAGATCTTGGCATATGCATGGATTCTAAGCTATCATTTAACGTTCAAATTTATTACATTAGTAAAAAAGCATCTTCTATGCTCGTGTTTATAAAACGCTGGGCCAAAGAATTTAATAGTATGATTACAACAACAACGCTGTATTATGCAATTGAGCGACTTCACTTGGAGTATGCAATTCAAGTTTGGTCCCCAAGTTACAATGTACATGTTGAAAGTACAGAGAGAATCCAAAAACGTTTTATTGGGTTTGCTCTAAGAGGCTTAAGTGGAATTGACACTTAAAACATTCCTTTTTATTAGGCTCGTTTAAAACTATTAAAAATGCAATCTATAAATGGGCGAAGGAAATCTGCTGATATCGTCTATTTACACTAACTCTTAACTGGTGTGTTCGATTCACTAGAACTCCTTACTCTTACAAATTTTAGCACTAACCGTAGAAGCAGTGGAAACTCTAACAATTTTATTTACTTATATTTTAGCAGAACAAATTATATCGCTACTGCTCCTTTCAATCGCATGAGTACCTTTGTTAACCTCTGCAGCTTTTTTGATGTTAACTAATCGAAAGGTCAACTCAAAAGTAGATTTAAAACTAATGTATGATTAGATATATGTAAACGCATGGTTAGTTGTTATGTCTTGTGTTGTCCCTGAGCCCAACCCATATTATAGTGGGTAAATTTTTCTCACATTAGATTGTTTTAACCTCTCTTATCGATATCGTTGAGATATTTCAATGTTATTTGGGCTGGTTCTTAAGATGATCTAATGCGGAGAAAGTGCGAAAAAGCTGCAGTAGCTGAATTCTACTGTTATTGCATGATATGTTTGCGATATTTCAATGGTTGGTTTTAAAAGGATCTTATGCTGAAAAAATGCGAAAAGCTGCAGTAGCTGAAATCTGTTGTTATTGCATGCTTAAAAAAAATTATATCTTATATTGCCCTAATGCTTATATTAGGTAAAACATTTTAAAAATTCTGACCTGATAGCAAAAAATCTAATTAAAGATATTGTCCTAGAAAAAACACATCTGCCCTTAACGCCTTTAGTCAACCCTCACCATTATCAGCACAAAGTTTGTGCACCACTGTCGTAATAAAAAAAAGCCTAATTTCGTATTCGATGCTGGTATCACCTTTTCAAAGAAAATGCGTTAGAATCTCCAACCCACAACAACTCACTTGGTTTACAAGGTTATTTTGACGAAAATGGCTGCCCTTGAAAATTAAAAATAACATATTTTAAGTGCAACTTAGGTTTGGGAACATCATCGGTTTAATTAAGTTTACGGTTCCAATGAATTTCTAATTTTATTAAATTCGTTTCTGTTACAAAAAATAATAATTTATTAAAGTTTTCCCTTTAGTTAGAATTCTTTGACATGGCTTTCAGTAAGTCAATACCATGTTGTAAAAGTAGAATAAATCGAAATAAAACTTAAGCTATTTCAATCAACCGATACAGAAAACAGCATCAAGGAACAACAAATCTCTACGTGTGTCTTCATTTACGTTGTTTATGTTGTTTATTTTGTTCTGGGTGCGTAGGAGTTGCACACGTGGTGGCATATGTTCTTGTGTATACATGCATACATGCATGTAACTTGGCATGTAATTGTTTGTCCGTGTTTATTGTTGACACAGAATTAATTCCAGAATCAATATAGCAGAAAACGAAAGCATTTTTAATCAAACTCATTGTAGATGGTTCAACTCCAGGTGTCCAGTTATATGAAATACACTGTTTGACATTTTTTAACCTTGTTCAAAATTACAGAACTCAAACAACGAATTATGCTAGACGAGACAACAATAATGAATATACGTGTGTCGGCGTTTTAAAAATTTATTCTTTAGTGTCTGAAATATGTTCTAAATTTAGCAATTTACTAACACAAAGAGTAAGAAAATTTCTAGATATAAGTCTATTTAGAATAATACATTTCTATAAATTTTTGAAAAATAGTTTATAAGAGTATCAAAAGTACGTTTAATCCTAGCAGTAGAGGATAACCATATTATATAAAAATGTTTCTTAAAAAATATCATTTAAGCCCCTTAGCAGAATATTTGTCTAAAGCTTACTATAGATAGCTTTCTATAGAGAAAAAAAGCTAGATTTTAAAAATATTCTTATGGAATAGATGTACAGCCAAATCTGAATATAGCGAACCCCCAAAATAGTGAACGTTAGTTTTTTACACGGATTCATGATTCGATTATGTATAAGGTTGACTAAGCTGAGAGCACATATATATCTTTGCGAATGTCAAAAACAGCTTTTTGGCGTTGTTATCTTTTGCTTTGATATTCGCCTATCCAAATTCCATCCATCCAACGTTTTTGTTTAAAAAGGTCACTGGCCACTTTAAAAAAGGAAACGCTTTCCAGTAGATAAAATGAGGCTATTGCAAAGCGAAAATCTTATATCGATCTACCAAGAGACGATATAGTAAAAGGTAAAACTTCAAAAAACACTTAAAAAAACACTTCGAAATTAAGATTAGTGTCATGAAAGAGTGCAATAGATGCACATGAAGGGGTGCAATAGATCTCTTTTAGGTCGCAGTACGCATCTCCACCAGAAAACAATAACATTAGCATTAACATTAACATTAACATTAACATTAACATTAACATTAACATTAACATTAACATTAACATTAACATTAACATTAACATTAACATTAACATTAACATTAACATTAACATTAACATTAACATAACATAACATAACATAACATAACATAACATAACATAACATAACATAACATAACATAACATAACATAACATAACATAACATAACATAACATAACATAACATAACATAACATAACATAACATAACATAACATAACATAACATAACATAACATAACATAACATAACATAACATAACATAACATAACATAACATAACATAACATAACATAACATAACATAACATAACATAACATAACATAACATAACATAACATAACATAACATAACATAACATAACATAACATAACATAACATAACATAACATAACATAACATAACATAACATAACATAACATAACATAACATAACATAACATAACATAACATAACATAACATAACATAACATAACATAACATAACATAACATAACATAACATAACATAACATAACATAACATAACATAACATAACATAACATAACATAACATAACATAACATAACATAACATAACATAACATAACATAACATAACATAACATAACATAACATAACATAACATAACATAACATAACATAACATAACATAACATAACATAACATAACATAACATAACATAACATAACATAACATAACATAACATAACATAACATAACATAACATAACATAACATAACATAACATAACATAACATAACATAACATAACATAACATAACATAACATAACATAACATAACATAACATAACATAACATAACATAACATAACATAACATAACATAACATAACATAACATAACATAACATAACATAACATAACATAACATAACATAACATAACATAACATAACATAACATAACATAACATAACATAACATAACATAACATAACATAACATAACATAACATAACATAACATAACATAACATAACATAACATAACATAACATAACATAACATAACATAACATAACATAACATAACATAACATAACATAACATAACATAACATAACATAACATAACATAACATAACATAACATAACATAGCATAACATAACATAACATAACATAACATAACATAACATAACATAACATAACATAACATAACATAACACAACACAACACAACATAACATAACCTAACCTAACCTAACATAACATAACATAACATAACATAACATAACATAACATAACACAACATAATATAACATAACATAACATAACATAACATAACATAACATAACATAACATAACATAACATAACATAACATAACATAACATAACATAACATTAACGTAACATAACATTAACATTAACATTAAAATTAACATTAACACTAATATTAACATTAACACTTACATTAATATTAACATAAACATTAACATTGACATTGACATTAACATTAACAATAACATTAACATTAACTTTAACATTGACATTAACATTAACAATACCATTAACATTAACATTAACTTTAATATTGACATTAACAATAACATTAACATTAACATTTACATTTACATTAACATTAACATTAGCATTAACACTAACATTAACATTAGCATTAGCATTAACATTAACATTAGCATTAACATTAACATTAACATTTACATTAAGATTAACATTAACATTAACATTAACATTAACATAAACATTAACATTAACTTTAAAATTAAAAATAAAATTAATATTAAACATTAAACATTAAATGTATCACTTCAATAATTAATGATTGTCAACTAAACAAATAATTGCCAGCTCACTACGACTCTACTGGATTGCAATGCATGACAAAAACTTAAACAAAAACAATATAAATGCATGCGAAAAACCATTCTTTTGAAAGCAAACGCAAGTAACGGTACTATCAGCAACGTAGACTGGAGGATTTTTTTATTTACGCATGCTTTTGATGTTCTATAAGCTGTTTGGCAAATTGTATGGACAAGTATGTTTTTATTTCTGTTATTTGTGCATGCATTGATTTTGTTTGAGCGGTTCGTCAAATTTGAAGGTCAACGATTGTGGTTTTTGTTTTTATTATTTGTGCTTACATACTTCATATATAAAATAAATTCTTTAAAGCAACACATAGCGTTTACGGCAGGAAACAAGTGAAATATAACGTGGTAAATCTGGCCCATACTTAGCCTTAAGTGTTCAAAAGAACTCATTTCTCTTAGTAGATACCATATCAGTGCCATGGTAGGGGTCTTTACAGGGCACTGCCTGAATGGCAGACACGCTCAGAGGTTGAACATCTCCCACAACGACTTCTGCAGAAGCTTTACATATCGTCTGCACTTGCCCAGCGCTAGCTCAATAACGTTTTCTTCATTAATGAACTGATTTTTCAATGACCTTGACCCACCCTTGGAATCTTCGGTATACCGAATCCTAGGATAAGGAAATAGCTCAAATTGGTTTAAATAGAGAATGGAAAATTAACTTTTGATATGACAATGGGTCTAAGTGTGTCACAATTAAGGCAGCCACATTTACCTAACCTAACCTACGTCACACACAAGTGACGATACTATCAACATCAGCATTGCCAAGTGAGGCTTTCTTTTGTTGTTACCCAATAGGAAATTTCGAAGCGCTTCAGGAAAAAGCAGTTTTGAAGCGCTTCGCTCTAGCTATGTTGCTGGTTCAATTGAATCGATTCGCTCTAGCTACGTTGCAGCGCTTCGCTCTAGCTGCATTACTGCTTCAATTGAAGCTTTTCGTTCAGCTTTCAAACAACTCAATTGAAGCGCTTCTCTTCCGTACTTAACTGTTTCAAATGAAGCACTACAAGTATTCTTGTACAAGCAAGTAGCAGTTTAAGCTGAGTGGTTTATGGCTGACATGCCCCCGCCAAACGCAATGCCGCACAAGTACCTATGAGTTCTACAGACGCAGCAGTCACAAAAACAACAACAACAAAAAAACCTGTTTTACAAAAAACATTAGATCTTTGCTGGGTATGGACATATGAACTATTTAGGTATCGTTACGAAAAATGTGTTTACGTACTTACTAAATTGAATATTTTTACTTTTGTTTCAATTGTGTTCAAGGGCAGCTCTGGAAGTTATTAAAAGTGTTTCTTCAAAATAAAACCGTTTGAAAAATAAAGCAGTGATTCTTTGAAAATTAAATTGTTAAAAAAATACTTGATTTTAAATACAAATTCTAGTTGTTTGATAGTTTAAAATCGTTTGTTGAGCTTTAGGTCAAAGTTAGAACAATTAATTGTTTTAACGAATCTTTCCAAAGAAACAACAACAAAGTTTTTTCAATATGAAAAGGAAAAAATCACAAGCTGATTTTATTGCAATTGCTAAAGGCTTCATCAGAAATCTTTGTAATACCCGTGCAAGCGCGCACTAGTGCACTGCACCACAAACCTGCACCTTTTCATATTGAAAAAACTTTGTTGTTGTTGTTGTTGTTTTTTTGGAAAAATTCGTTAGAACAATTTATTGTTATAACTTTGACCTAAAGCTCAATAAACGATTTTAAACTATCAAACAGCTAGAATTTGTATTTGAAACCAAGTATGATTTAAATTATCAAACATTTAAAATTTGTATTCAAATCATATAAAATCAACATAACAAATTAAAAGGTCATTTAGAAAAAACTTTAATTGTTAAAAAAAATAAAACAGTAAGAGCCTTAAAATTAATAAAAAAAAACATAAAAATAAAAAATAAATAAAAAAATAACAAGATAACTGTAAAAAGTGGTTGGATACACAAAACCTCATTTTAGAAGATTAGTAGCAGCAGTAGTAAACTAGATAGAGCAAAGCGCTTCAATTGAAGCTGTAGCGTAGTTGGAGTGAAGCGCTTTAAAAAAGTTTTTGGTATTAGAGCGAAGCGATTCAATTGAAGCAGCAGCGCAACTGCAGCGAATCGCTTTCATTGAAGCATAAAAGAAGCCAGAGCGAAGCACTTCAATAAATTGCTTACAAGCTAGAACAAATTGCTTCGCAAGCGCTTTGAGATAGCTTTTAAGGCGCTTTGACCATAGTGAAAACTGATAGCTTTAAAGACGAACATGCATATGATCAAAAAAGCACGATTCGTTACAAGAGAGAAGCGCTTTGGTGATTTTTTTAAAGCGCTTTGAAAGCAATTTTGAAGCGCTTCCTTTCCTGCTGGGTATGTATACGTTTGCTGTTGAATAAGAGCTTTGAAAAATTTGGCAACATAAAAGGGCATACAGGTGCCGTACAACTTAATTTAGGCCTTGTATGGCCGTTGCTCGACCCAACTTTTCGCCGCTATATTTTCTGGATTACTTTTAGGCTATGTTCACCACTGTACGGCCATGCTAATTTTTTATCTTCTCTTCCAGAGTCCATCAGTCGAAGTCTGTAATTATTTTGTTTATTGGAGTAGTAGAACTGATTGAGCTGTTAAGTGGAAATTTTTTCAAATCTGTTACATGAAAAAGATTGTATTTATTGCAAAAAATTTGTAGTTAGACTTAATTCAAAAGCTATTCATAGTGATGTTTTCTATTTTGAGCATGTTTTTATCAACCATGAGGTATTAAACGGATTTTGTACTGCATTGTGGGTGTTTTTTTTTTAACATGAGTGCTATTTTCTATTCTATTTTGTGAATTTGTTTGCGTTTCGATTACATTATAAGAATTTGTCATTTAATTAAAAGACTTTACAAAATGAAAATTAAATTAAATGATTTTTTTAATTATGTATTTTTTTATAAAATTTTATATGAATTTTGTATACTTATTTTGCCTGTCGATTCTAATATTTTTTCTTTTATTCAAATTTTGTTTGCTCTAAAAATTTGATCTACTTGAAATACTCTTAACTATACCAACTTCAAAAATATGACTTATATAATAATTTTAACATATTTTTATAATTTTAATATTGCGCAAAATGGTATTTTTACACTTCTGTGAAGAAAGCTCAAAACTTCAGCCAAATTTCTTGGTGAATATTTTTTTGACAATAGATAAAAAAATTAAAGAAAAATTCACTCTTTAAAGATAAATAATGTAAAGCCTATCTGCTAATCTTATTCAAATTTGATGCATTTCCACTTTTTATTTTTATTATATGCTTTCCTTTATTTTCGTTAGTTAATTAAATGATTTCATGCATGCCATTTTTTTATGTTTTAATAAGAATCCTTGTTAATTTTCCGCTTGACTTCGAACTGATTTCTTGATATTTATTAACCAGTTTTAGGCTATTTATTCGCACTAACTGCTTCCAATCATTATACGCAGTTAGCTGCTTTTATATAACTTATTTGACTTGAGTCACCGGTTCATTTGCAAAGGGCAAACAGTCTTTGATTTAAGCTATTTGAAATCATGACCAACATTAGTTACAAGGGTCTGAAATATGCAGAAGCAACAACAATAGCAAACATTAACAGCCATAGCATGATTAAGAGCAACAATAGAAGTCGCAATAAGAGTCGCAATGGCAACAATTTATTTGAAGCAGCCCAGTTTAACGTTCATTCATTCATTCATTCCTTCACCAGCTGCTAATACTGCCTTGTCGTGAATGGCCAACTTTAATATCAAAACGCTATTTCATTCACTCACCCACTCATACTTAAACTCTACCAAATTGTTGTTAACATCCACTCAACATTGCGTTTAGTCCTTGTTCCAAGCCACTTTCTGCCGACTTGCAAGAAAGTTGCTCAACATTCTTTCAAAAGTTGTGGCATATCTCAGTAGAACAATAAGTTCGGTTCGTGGGCGGTTGTTTGTTGATGTTATGTTTTCTTTTTCTGATTTATTTTTTCAGTCTGCTCAACAACTCTACCAGCATTATCACTCACACTCACACAATTCCTCAAATAAGCTCTTTACCTACATTTCTTAGTAGCTCTGAGATTTTATGCCCAACAAAACTTTATCATATTTTAATTGCGTTGTATTTGTGTTGGTGCTTGTGTTTGTGTTAGCGATGAATTTCGCTTCATAAGCTCTCAATTTGCTAGCTGTTGGTGAATGTTTTTTTTTAAATTCGTAATCCTAATTCTCATTCTTATGAGTTTACGGTACAAATTTTTGTCAGAATTCTGCTAAACAATATTTTAAGGCATCAGATCGGAGGGGAGCTTAGCTCTTTTAAAATTTTTCTAAAAGAAATGAATAAATGGTTAGACAATTTATTTTTAAATTTGTTAATTCATAAACTAAGAAATGAAACAGATAATTTTTTATCAATTGAGAGGCTTTTTGCAAGAACATGATATGCCACATTAAACTGATTTTAAATTAATCCACTTTAATGTTTTGAAAAAACAAAGTATTTTTGTATAAAGAAATGGAATTGACTCTTAACTTTTACAAATTGTTACCATATTTTATATTTGGGATAGCCGAAATATATTAGGTAGGTGTTCGTAGTTCACTAAATTGTGTATCAAGCCTAAAAAATTGATTTTTTTATCATGTGGGTTATCACGTTAATGCAATAAGTCCTTCAGTTGTGTAGCGATGTCTTAAGACATAACCAATTCCCAAAATTTTTTTAATATTGTTTTTTAGACTGAAGTAACACTTAGGGGATGCCCCTTTAAATGTGTTAGCACAGTGTTGGTTCGGAAGATGGGTGATATGTAGTTAGAGGGTAGATAGATGGAGTAGTGTCTGTAAAGAATTGTTTTTAATTTGCGTTACTCAAAACTGCAAAGAAATCAATCGTAGTGAGACTATTTCACAAATTCACCGTTGACATAAAAACGAATTATCACGGTAGTGTGAGGCACTGTTGGCCATCTAGGTAATTGTAAAGGGGTGGGCTTGGACTGCTACCCGTATGGAACTGGGTAATACAAGAGCTGATGGCAGCAGGACATGTATCTCCTTTGAACACTTCCCGTATGGTAATACCTAAACAGAAGGCTGAGGCAGCCAACGTAACGTCGATGCTCGAGAAAACCCTTGCCCAAATGTGCGAATTGTACTTTTTTTTTTGCCTGATATATAAAGTGAAGATCATGCAAAAATCAGCTAGAGTGAAATATTTTTCACACCATTTTAAAAAAGCCTAGGCACTTGGCCGCTTCTATCGACAAATCGAAGATTTGATAATATCAATGCAGATCAGATTGGATTGATATGCCCAGAACGACATGAGAGGCTGATTCCACAAGATCCATACCATTCATAATTAAGAGAGCTAAGGGACAATCCTCGCGCTTGTGGGCTTACAGATAGAACTGGGTATTGCTTGCATTGAACTTTACTCTATTAGCAAAACCCCACTCGGTGATTTTTTTTTACATCATTTAAGGGTGTGTCATTCATATTGTGCCTCTTCCTCTTAATCTTCATAGAACTTATACGATTTTTGAATGAGTATGAATGACAAATGCTGCTGTCTGCCGCAAACAAATGGATTGGCTTTAGTGTCAACGACAGAAGGTCGTGGATCAAAATCAGAAACAAGGTTGGCAATAGAAGAGGAACGTGCAAAGGGCCGCCCCGTGCGGAGAGCTTTCACACACCCAAAAAAAAGCGGAGTAAATAAATTCATATTCAGAGTCAATTCAACTCTTTTCGTGCATGGTATTTTTCCAAAGCTGTAAAAACTATATTTCACTCCGTTTGTGTGTTCAATTTACTTCAAAAATTGGTTTTGCTTGAAAAGTCGTGCTGACTCCATTTTGAGTTGTTTTAAGGTTGAGGAATTGAGAATTTTTAAATTTTGAGTTCACTCAAAAAAAAACTAGAATCAACTCATTTAAATGTAGCATGAAGCTTTAAAAATAAACAAACTCACCCACAAAATAGTCAAATAAAGAACCCGTAATTTCTTTCGTGTTTAATTATTTTTATTTATATCTTATTTGAATTGAATACAAAGGAAATTAAAGACATGGTTAACGCCGAAAACAGAATCTTTTCTCTAAACTCACAGAGCAGCTTTTCCACGATTTGGCAATTTTGAATCTCTGTAATTTCTTATACAACAAAACTTTTTTTACTTTTGAGCTTAAATTCCGCACAACTCTCAAAATTTGTTTTAAAGGTGTTTCATTTCATTGATTTTAGGTGAATTTTTCAAAAAAGGGATTTTTGTATTTAACATATTTGAAGAAAGGGATAAATATTTGCATTGATTTTACGATTGATTGCAGTAGTTTTGTTCGTTGAATAAGGGAAAAGATATTTTTTTAGCATTTATCAAAATGTAGTAAGGACTAAACAACAGGGTGATCGCTAGGTTTATGAAAGTTTTTTAAAAGATGAGTTAGTTGTGTTCCTATACTAATGCAAAAATGGAAGTGGCATTTAATTTAATATGCTTAATTCCGATATATATATTGATGCTTGAATAATTAAATTTGGTACAAAAATAGGTAGAATATTCTCAAGGCGATTTGTGTTAATTGATTTGTGTTAGGGGTGCCTAAATGTCATCATACATACATAAAAAATTTGTGTATTAGTGTTTAAAGTAGTTTCGTTAATAAAATATGGTAATATGTGACTTTAGTATGTTCCAAAAACTCATAAATACCTTTAAAAAAATGTATGTATCGTGACTTATTGTAAAACTACTGTTGTATACCAAATTTAATACAATTGTTTAGTTTCCTAAAATTTTCTATAAAAAACACATCGCAAGCTAAAAATAAATTACAGTATAAAGAATAAGATAGATTTTTGTAAAAAAAACAGAGAGAAAGAGATAGCTTCTCAAACGAAATACAATACAAAATTTTCATAAAAAGTATTCTGTTTATTCAATATTTTCATGTCATTGGTTGGTGTTTCATTTAGTAAGACTGGTCTTAATAGTTTGTGATGTATGCGGAATATGTCCGTGATTTGATATTTACGCGATAACGGGAAAAAATTCACCTATGGTGATCTATTTTGTTAGTGCCCATACAAAAAAAAAAAAATATAAAAATGGCTTTTATAATTCATATCAAAACATCTATAACCCCTAGGGGGATCAATATATGAGCTGTTCCTATTAATTTTTCCCCCTTAACACTTCTTTTGAAATCACCTTTTCTCTATCTGCCATCCTTCTGGGGATCCCGATAAAAAACACAAAATGAAACAATGTTTATTATAATTAATATAAAAAAATCTATGACCGTTAGGGGGTCTAATGTCTGGTCCTACTGAATTTTTCATTGAACATTTCTTCTAATCACACCAGCACTCTATCTACCACCCTTCTGGGGGTCTCCATACAAAAAATATCATTGCTTGTGTACACATTTTTTCGTGACGAGATTAAAAACAAACTTTCGTGACGAGACTCGAAAAATTGTACCCTCTTTATCAAATAATGAAGATAAAGATAACGAAAACATATAACTCGCAATAGTAAAAACGGCCCTTTTTTATCATTATGCAACACTTAATTCTTACAGCACACTTGATTTGCTTGTTAAAATATTTGAGTACTTTCTCTTCATTCAAAGTAAAATGAACAAACGGAAATATTTGCTGGAGCAGACTCTGTTCCGTGCTAAAAATAACTCCGTTTCAGATTTAAAATACAAAGACGTTCTTCATTGATGGTTGCAATAAGTTTTAATGGAGTTAAAAGGACAAATGTTCGGAGAAGATGCAGGGTTAATTTGAAACTGCTTTTAATTTACTCCAAGCTTTGAAAATGAGTTGTATCAAGTAAAAAAGTTTTATATTAACAAAAAAAATATTGATGTAATTCGTTTTGCGTTTTACGGCGACAAAACGTTATTAACTTCTCAAAAACTCTTTTGACTCATAAAAAAACTTGGGTTAACTCCGCACATTTTTTTTCGGTGCAAGCATTTGTTGACACGAAAATAAAAAAGCTTTCAGTAGCTATCCAGACTTCAAGCAAACCGGTTGCAATAGCTCTCTGCTTTAAATGATCTGGTTTTTACGTAAATTATGCATTAAAAAAAAATATAAACTTTACAGAGATAAGATATTAGTAATGCCTTTTTACTGAAAAATAAAATAAGTTACTTCTTTTCTTTACATTTTTTGAAGCATATATTAACGAACTTTAAAAACACAAAGTGTCATAAATGTAGTAAAGCAAATTTATTTTTTTATTAAGAGAAAAGATCTGTTAAAAACCAAAAAATAACCCTTAAAAGTTTTAGTTTAAAAACTCTCTATAAATAAGAATTCAAATTATTTGAATACATTTTATTTTTGGTTACAATAATAAGAGTTAAATTATATAAGTACCAGCAAGAAATGAATCAAAGATAGTTTGTTGAGTTTAATTTTTACCTCATTTTGATCACCTCTCCCCATATAAAAAAAAAACGAAACTGTAAGCAACCGCAACCTGCTAGCATGAAGTCTGGATAGCTACTGTAAGTTTGTTACCTCGTTTCATTGTTGAATTCAAGCTTTTTTCCAAGTGCAAACTTTAAAAGCAAAAGCTTTGCTACACAAGCAAAAGCTTTGCAACATAAAAATGTGTATGCATATGTGTGCTCACCCCTGTAATAGAACCAAACGATCGGAAGAAGTAACGTCAACTACGACTCAAATCATTCTGTCTTTTGTTTTAGACTGAGCCGACGCACAGTGCGCTTTTTTCGATTTTAGGATGTCAAATGTCATATGCATTATCTCAGAAACTATAAAAGCACAAATGAGTTTTTATAGCTCACAATATTCACAAATGTATAAATGAGTACAAATGTGTTTTAGCCTAAATTAAGTAACAGCACAGAAACTTAGAATTGTCGGTCAACTGCATCGCCTATCTCCCATACAAACCATTTTTTTTTTAATACAAAAAACCAGCATAAAAGTGCTCCTTTATGTTTTTAAAGAGTGAATCTAGTTTATTTAACATCACTTAAAAATCACGCTAAAAATATTTCAAATCGGATAACTTTTAAATATATCTCCTATAAAACAATATTACCAAATTAACGAAATTTAAAAAAATTTTGTAAAAAATGGTTGCTAATACAAAATAAGGTCAAAACTTGTTTTAAATTATAAATTCTATTTTATGTTTCTTTAAATTTATAAAGATACCTACAAATTGTCATGGAAACCAGTGAATTTTAGGGCAAAATTTGATTTTAAGACTTTTTTCAAGTTAAGTGGTTTTTCTTAATAGCAGCTAGATGCAGCAGGTTTTTACAGAAACAAGAGGTAGAAGTACGATATTTTATGATAGTTATAGCCTTCGACTTTAATAATGCTTAATAAGCTAGATATTTTCTAACAAATTTTACTTAGATTTTCATTCCTTGAAAAATGTACAGTCATATTTCAACGATTTTTCTATTTTTATTTATTAACATTTTTTTATTGTATTTTATATGTTATTCCATGGCGTTAGATTAAAACATAAAAAATCCATAAAACAAAACCTTGAAATATACTTTGTGCTCGCAGTTATTATTGTTTAAACTTAACTTTATTTTTTGGGTCTTATTGAGCTTAGGTTAAGTTAGGTAAGGTTTGGTCAATTTATTCAAAACCAGTGCTAATTTATTGAGCTTATTTTTGTTAAAAAAGTTTCAACTTGGACGAATTTTATAAAAAACACCATACAATACATCAAGTTTTCAACACTACATTCATAATACATGTTTTATAATCTGACTAATACGCTTATATTTTTAAAAAATTTAACAAAAAAAAGTCCACATGTCATCCAAAAGTTATAAAAGCGCACTGTGCGACGCTCAGGGGATGCCCCTTATTAATGTGTAAGCATTGGTTTGATTCGGAAGATGGGTGATAGTTAGTTGGAGGGTGGATGGATGGAGCAGTTCCTGAGAAATATATACAAGCGATTCACGGTATATATAAATGATTCGCTTCTACAAACAAAAGAATATTGCGTTTGTGATTTCGGAACTAACCAAACCAACATAAGCACCTAATGAAGCTTAATTTATGCTTGATTTTTCTCACACAAATGTGAATTTTTTTTTTCTAAGATTTTGCCATTTTTTAATTTTATAAAAGAAGTGATAAAATCCAAAGTTAAATATTCGTTTGATTCGCCATTTTACTGATAATATGACAAATATTTTATCTTTCTGCAATGATTTTTGATGGCTGTAGGTATACTCCAAAGTGTTCACTGAAAACGTTACATGTTTGTTTTTTTTATTTATTTTATTGAAATTCTAATGCAACAAGACCTCGGTCAACAAGTATTGCTTGACAGCTTAAATTATAATTCTGCTTATGTAATAACTGAAAATTAACAATTAAAAATTTACAATTACTGCAATGAGAAGAAAAAGATACTCAATCGAAATTTAAATTGCACAGCATTGGTAAATGTTCATAGATCGGTTGATAGAGCGTTTCAAAGACGGATTGAATACACAAAAAATTGTCTGTACGATGCCAGACTTGTATAATGGCGTTTGATCTTTGTGATCTTGCAAACCCGAATCTGTTGTACAGATAAACCGTTTCCCCAGTATAACCACCTTTTGCAGTAAAATAAGGGAACAAAATTTCAGTAAAATGTCGGGAGTCATATTGTATAAACGTTTTGCATGCAGGGAGACATGATCTCTGCGTTTCAAGCTATAAACATAAAGTGCAATGTTGCTGAAGAGAACATTGAGTTTTTGTTTAAATAAACTGTCACAGTTAGCAAATATTTCGCACCCATAGATCAGGGTAGGCATAAGGTACAATTTAGCTAGTAAGATACGAGTTCTAAGGAGCGTAAAATATTGAGTTGTCCATAAAGCACGTAACATACCATAGACTTTACCGACACTGCTACCTATATGAGTATTCCACGGCAATGTTCTATTAAATATTAAACCTAGACTTTAACACTATCCTCACATTCAATATCACAAGTGTTCAGTTTAATTTTTGGAAAGACTGGTTTTTTTGAAATGATAATGCATTGCGTTTTTTTGGGATTTAAACATAGGCCATTTGAGGTGGCCCAGTTGTTAACGCGTCGAAGATTATCACTTAGGTTCGAAGCATAAGGGACGATTGACTTATGGGAACAACTAACATATAATAGGACATCATTGGCATACATATGAATATTAAAATTTTTCAACACTTTTGCTAGGCAATTTTTGTATACAGAAAAAGAAGGGGCCCTAACACAGAGCCCCGTGGAAACACCTCTGTCATTTGGTAGAAATTTTAATACAATGCCATTTGAACAAACTGCTTGTGTTCTGTTTGATAAATAGGATGATATCCAGTCAGCAGCAGTAGATGAAAAAAAAAATGAAAAACTCTTAGGTCTTCAACAACATCAACTAGTGCTGATATACAGCTTCGCTTAACTCCAAATCCAAATTGACATTCGGTTATAAAATGTTTCCTATAAATGAACTTACACATTCGTCTATAAATTCTAAAATCTAGAAAATCTAGAACTTTCGATACATACGACAAAATGGCTATAGGACGGTATTCATTGCTCGTTTTTGGTATCGGAATTATTTTGTCCTGTTTCCAAATATCTGAATATATAGAGGTAGTGAGAATAGAATTAAAAATGTGTGTTACAAAAGGTAGTAATTTAGGGAGTAGGGCCTTGAAAAATACGGGATGAATATTGTCAAAACCAACAGCATTCGATTTTATAGCTAAAAAACACTCAAGAACATCCGTTTGCTCGAAGCTTTCTGGAAAAATTACTGTAATTGGAAGATCTAGAAACTTTATATTTAAATCGTCTATATCAACATAATCACTTTTCCTACCTTTGCACTTGCCAATTCCAATGTTTTTTTATTTCTTGTCATGTTTTTTTGCTATTAATTGCAGAAGAGGATTTTTCACTATAAAATTTTATTTTTTCTGATTTTATTTCCGCAACGACAAGTTTCCTAGCATTTTTGAATCTATATATATAAAAATGGATGTATGTATGTGGGTATGTGGGTATGTGGGTATGTGGCTATATCACGTATAGACTCCAAAACCGCTGAACCGATCTTTATGAAATTTTCAGCGAAAATAAAGCCACATCTTGAGAGTGTTCCTGTGAGGTTTAGTAACGATTGGAGAAGGGGGCGTGGTACCTCCCATACAAGCCAAATTTGCTCCATTGATCACAAACAAAAAAAAGAGAAAAATATTTCACGGTTTCAATCGTAAAAAACTAAGATTTGGTGATTTTGTTCAGATGGTTACTGTCGGTAACTGTACAAAAAATGGGCGTGGTTGTTATATAAATACGCCCACTTTTTCGAAATCATGGCAATTCCGGAGTTCTGCACATTTTTACAGTGAAACTTGCTGTTTAGGTGCTCCAAGAGACGAACACAATTTATAAATGTTTTCACGCCCACTTTTAACGCCCACAAATCAATATCTATATATATTTAAAGCAAAACGATGTGTGTCTGGCTGTGTGATGTCTATAGACTCCAAAACTACTGAACCGATTGACCTGGAATTTTGGCAGTCGATTTGTTTCAGGTACGAGATGGTTGAGGAAAAAATTTGCCACACCCCCCTTTTACCGCCCCCAAATCAATAAAAATGTTATATTTCAGTCGGTTTGGGTCGTATATGGCTAAAATTTTGTAATTTAGTATGTACGGTTACTGTCGGCAACTGTCCTAAAAATGGGTTTCCATGCCCCCTTTTACCGCCCACAAATAAATGAAATGGTTTATTTCAGACGGTTTTGGTCGTATAAGACCTAAATTTGGTACTTTGGTTTGAGAAGTTACTGACAGTAACTGTACGAAAAATTGGTTTCCACGCCCCCTTTTGCGCCCACAAATCAGTGAAAATGCTATATTTCATGCAGTTTTGGCCGTATGAGACTAGCATATGATACTTAAGTTTGTATGGTTACTTTCGGCAATTGTACTAAAAAAGGGCGTCATCGCTATATAGCCACACCCACTTTTTAAGAAACCATCAAAATTGACTACTGGGTCGATTGAGCTAAAATGTTGGCTTAGTTTGTACGGTTACTGTTAGCAACTGTACTAAAAATTGATCTCCACGCCCCCCTTTTACCGCCCACAAACCAATGAAAACGTTTTATTTCAACGGTTTGGGTCGTATTAGACAAAAATTTTGTAATTCAGTACATATGGTTACTCTCGGCAAGTGCACTATCAATAGGCCTGCCCTACTTTAGTTAAACTCACTTTTCGGGGAGTTAGCGTCCAGTGAAGTAAAGTGCGCCAGGCTTTCCCTAAATTGAGCTGAAATTTGGGCAGTCGATTTGTTTCGATTACGAGATGGCTCAAGGGAAATATTTTACCGCACCCCTTTTTACCGCTTGCAAAACAACAAAAATGCTATATTTCGCACGGTTTTGATCGTATTAGACTAAAATGTGGTTATTTAGTGCACATGGCTACTTTCGGCAGCTGTACTGAAAATGGTGAATATATTTGACATTTCTTGACATTTTCGTGTATGGCAGTAAGGCGGTCTGTGGCAGAACAACGTTTGCCGAGGAGATAGATTGTACCTGTGAGGTTTGGTAACGTTTGGACGAGGGGGCGTGGTTCCTCCCATACAAGCCCAATTTGCGCTATCGACCACAAACCAAATAAGGGATATATATCAGACGGTTTCGATCGTAAAAACTAAGATATTATCATTTTGTTCAGATGGTAACTGTCAGTAACTGTACAAAAATCACTTTTTCGTCGCAATATATATACGCCCACTTTTTCGAAATCATGGCAATTCCGGAGTTTTACACATTTTTATACTGAAACTTGCTGTGTAGGTGCTCCAAGAGGCAGTCACGATACATAAATGTTTTCACGCCCAGTTTTAGCGCTCACAAATCAATATCTGTACATATAAAAATGAATCGTGATTTGTTCGGATGCTTAAAACTTGAAAACGACTAGACCAAATAGGATACTTCCTTCTACTGGTTTGTTCGTAATTGCTACGCAAAGGTTTAGGAAAAAAGTAATGCCGTACCCTTTTATCGCCCACAAATCAATAAAAATGCTATATTTAAGAAGGTTTTGGTCATATTAAATTAAAATTTGGTAAATAAGTTCTTATGATTACTGTCACTAACTTTAATAAAAACGGGCGTTGTCACACTTCATCTACGCCTACTTTTGGAAATATCACAATACTCCGAAACTATTGGTCCGATTGAGCTCAAATTTTGTAAGTGGCTTTGCTTTGAGTACGAGATGGTTTAAGAAGAAATGCCACACCTTCTTTTACCTCCCATTAATATAAAAACAATTTGTGTTATCGAATAGCGTTATGGGTTGCACAGCTTAGAAATTCGGTATTCGACCACAATTTAGACGTACCGTTTCAGTGATGAAATTTTATGGGAGTTGGACAAGGGGGAGGGGCACCTCTCATACAACCCAAATTGGTGATATCGAATAGCTTTGAATTTATAGGAATTCAGCTTTGGAATTCAGTTTTTGACCTCAATATACACATGCAGCTTCAATGATTTTTTTTTATGGGCGTTGGACAGGGAGGCCTGACATCTCCCTTACATCCCAAATTTGCAATATCGAATTGCTTTGAAGTTATAGGTTGACAGCGTAAGAAATCAGTATTCGACCTAAATTTATACATGCACTTTCATTTCTTACATTTTATGGGCGTAGGAAAAAGGGGAGTGACACTTCCCATACAATCCAACTTTGTGCTATCAAATAGCTTAGGAGTTATAGGTCGCACAGCATCGGAATTCAGTATTTGACCAAAATTTACGCATGCAGTTTCATTGGTAAAATTTTATGGGCGTAGGGAAAAGGGGAGTGGCCCCTCCCATGCAACCCAAATTTGTGTTATCGAATATATTTGGAGTTATATGTCGCACAGTTTTGGTATTCGGTATTCGACCTCCATGTACACATGCAGTTTAATTGATTACATTCTATGAGGGGTGATCAAGAGGGCGTGGCACTTCCTATACAGCCCAAAATTGTTATATCGAATAGCTTTGTGGATATAGGTCGCACAGTCTCGGAATTCAGTATTTGACCTCAGTTTAGACATGCTGTTTAACTGATAACATTTTATGGGCGCTTGAATAGGGAGAGTGGCAGCAACGCGCCGGGTTTCAGCTAGTTCACTATATATCCGGTGTCATAAAACGTTTAAATCGATTGTACTCTCATGATTGAGAGTATCACGTTGCAATATTAAGTTTTTAATTTTTTAGTTAAACCATGGGCGCTGAACAGTTTTAAGTTTTTTATTTTTAAGTGGAACTAACTCCTCAAAAAGATTACTAAAGTTGCATTGAAAAAAATTTAACTTGCTCATCAGGTGATGTTATACTGTATATATTGCTCTAGTTGATATTTGAAATTCCAGCCTCAAGACGATGGTAATCAATATTCTTAAAGTCGCGAAACAAAAAGAACTTTGGGTGCGTTTTCAACATAAAGTCGCACTTCACAAAAATTATATCATTTTTTGAAAATTAAGGATAAAATATGTGATCATATAGTAAAATTTTTGTCTCGTCATTGCAAGTGCTTGCAAAAATTTGTGAAAGTGATCTCCATATAATTCACTCTGTAAGACTTAATTCTATGTCAAAAAGATGAGTTCTTGGGCACATTTAAATAACTGTTAAAAAATATTGGACAGATAGCGCAGAGTTGAAGATCAAAAGTAAAATATAATAAATAGTGTACTGTGCTTGAGGGCTTATGTGACCTACCACAAAACCAACCAACGAACGAAATAAATTCCAATAATTCCTCAAAAATTCATTTTCAATAAATATTTTCGGTTCCATAGTGAATTGCAAAATTTAAGAAAGTAGTCAAGGCAAAACAGTTTTTTTAAAAGATTTGAAAACTTTAAAATAAGAAAATTGTTCGATATGTGTGCTCGCAAATGTGAAAATTTATAATTGAGTAAATGCAATATATAAATTCCTCTAAAGTATCAACATTTTTTAATTGACCGGAGAGGTCTACGACAGTAAGAAAAAAAATTATAGTAATATACTTACAAATAGGAAAAGAAGAAGTGATGACTCTCAATCAACTCTCAATATTTGTGATGATATGCCATCGATATCAAATAGTAGTTGCATCTTCGCAGCATTACCACTACATATTGGAAAAAAAAGGCTACATTTACCTTATTTTTAAAAATCAAACAGCATTCAGGAAATAAATTCAAAATGCAATATTTCAAAATAGCCAATGAAATATGTAAGCTCCTACTTGCAATAGAACTGTAGACTGGCCTTTTTTTTATTCAATATTATACATCTCAACATCGAATAGAGATAGAAAAAAATCGGTATTCATATTCTGAACAATCAATAAATCTTTTAAAATTGTATACAATATTGGAAAAAAAAATAAATCTTCTTAATTACTATGATTGTATTATATCATTTGTGAATTTACTTGAATGAAAGCAAAAATAAGAAGTTAGGTAAATAATTAATTGTGATCTATTCTTTGAATTTCTACATGATTTTTATTGTGAGCTTGTCAGATCAAGTAAGTTTGAACAAAGCAATAACAACAACAACAACAACTCTGTATAGAGTCAATCACATAGCAGACTAGACAGAGCTGCTTTGGAGGCTGGTAAGCCTCGATCTTTAGTAGTCTTGAGTGATTAAACTGTGACCAACCCACTGTTTAAGGGCAGGTTCTCATCTAGAGGTCCAAAAACAGGGTGATGTTCTTGATTTTTATTTCACAGAAGTGAGCAATTGAACACCTTTAGTTTTTGATAGGTGTAGTTTTTTGATTAATTGATTCTTACAGTGTAGGAAAAACCTTTTTTTTGCATAAAAGTGTCATGTGATTTTTTTAATGCGCCGTCAAACGTCACGTTACAAAAAAGGTACCCAAACGGTCTTCATTTCAGAGCACGTTCATGTCATCTGATATAAGGAAACCAAATCATTCTCTAAATTGTTATATTTATTGGTGCTTGAACCTCTAATATCAATAAAAAGTTAAAAATAACAAAAGTGGCGTACATTTGAATTTTAATAAGCGGTGTTTCACATTTTTGGCTCTTTAAAATTATCTAAAAGAAAAAAAAACCGGCCGGTATTATTAAAATTAAGGTTTGAGATTGAATAAATTTTATCTACTATAAAAAAAAAATTCAAGTCAATCCATAGCGTAGTTCTTGAGATATCGAGGAGACCAGTTTGTAAAACATGATTTTTCAGAAAACGCACTCAAAGATTTGGTTCCGAGTAACGATTGTTTCGAGTGTGTTAATGAAAAGATGGGCTCCTTTCGTATGCGATAACTTTTTTATGCCAAACCGTTATCGGACAAATTGCTTTGGGTACATATGCTACACATCATAAGCTATCGAAAAAAAAAAAAAATTCTATTTTTGGTCGAGCTTCATGAGAACCTGCCCTTAAATCTTATATGATTTGACACTAGTTCGTAACAAATTCGTAAGAACTTTAATGTTCTCATCGGCCATTTAATCAAATGACATAAAGCAGTAGTTATTATTAGATCAAGCCTTTAACTTCTGTTGCTTCTTATTTTTTCGCTATGCAATTAACAGTTAAAATCATGAAAAATAAAAAATGTTTGTGGATACTCGTACTATATACAACAAAAAGTGCCTAGCAACATAAATGCCACACGTTATTGCTTAAGTAAACTTTTTACAAAACCGTTAATTCAAGCCCTCACAAATTTTGCAAACTCGTGCTGAATTTTTTTGATATTCCTGAATCAGGTACAACATAGCTTCAACAATCACAAGTGCACAAACTCCGCACTATGATGACTTTTTGGTGAATATTTACCATTTTGACTATATTGTGTACGAGACAGAACAAAATTTTAACTATAGATTGGAAATGAAAATAAAATCAGCGAACCACAAATTAAATCAGCAGGTGTAAATTCGGAAAACATCTGCCAAAATGTTCAAATTCAATACATGCAAAAGCAAACTACTAATTATGCAAAACCACGAACAAATCAATCCTATCAGCAACAAAACAGCAGAAAAACAAGAGCTTGACAATCAATCAAAGTTAAGTTTCATAGGAATTATTGGCAGCGGGTGTTGTTGGCTTACATATGTTAACTACAAGCAATACAAGAGGCACGTGGCAGCTAGTCGCAGTAAGTTTCATTTGGATAAAATATGGTGAAAGATTGCCTTCAAAGTTATTCGCCGAATTGTGGTGGCAGAAAAGGTTATTTTGCTGGTTTTATTGAACTTTTGCAGCAGTTTTGAGAGCAACATAACAACCATTTTTCAAGTAAGGCCAAATAATCAAGGTAAAATATAATAACTGGCTTTAAGCCAAAGCTTTTTCCTGTCAAAAATGGTGATGGCAAGAAAACATTTATGATAAATAGGATTTTATTTCTAAGAGTTTAGCTTGCTTTCGAAATACATATCTCTCAGCTGAGTTTGACTTTGTTGAAAACATGAACTTTTAAGCATTTATACACGGAGAGAAATATCTGAGTATTCTATGCTTGATTCAAGGATTGTCGTTTTAACTCAAGCGAAGCATTTTATTGTTGAAATAAAATTTTAAGTTTAAGTAAATAAAAACTAAATGTTAGAAACAAATACTTGTTGTTGAATAGTTAGTTACAAATATTTTTTTGTGATAAATAGTTTAAAATGATTGATATAAGTACATAACGATTGATTTGACTGTATTCTAGTATTGACCATGAGTATGTTTTCAATACGGGAATATTATTTTTTCAGTGTAGAGCATCAAAGTTTATTTTTCAAACATTCAAAGGCACTCAGTAAAAAACGAATAAAGTTGAGAATTATGTTTTTCACAAACCTTCACACTCTCAAAAGTGTTAAGGACTAAGTGTGAAAGCTATTTTTAGCTTTTCGATTTACCAAGGCATACTCATAACTGATGTTGTCTTCTTTTTTTATGTCAAAGCAAAGAAAGGCATAAAGTGCAAAGTTTACCGAAAATTCGTTCGAGCTAGTCTCTTTACCTGTTTTGCTCAATTTATTGGATACTATCGAACAGTTTTGCAAAAAGCAAATAAAAAGGTTTTGCTTAATGACTTGACGTCAAAGAGTTTGCAAAACAATATTTAGATCTAACACAACAAAGTGCAAAAAACTCACAGCTCCTCGTTTTTTAGATGTCAGTTTTGATATTATAAAAATGGCTTTATTGATATGGCTTTTATATATGGCTTGGCCAGTAGCCAAGAGAAGAGGAGGATTTTGAGGTGTTGGTATTGCTTATTTTTCAAAACAATGATGAGCTATCTGCAGGATTTCTTCTAGGGTGGAGGCAAAGACAAAAAAGGTCTAGAATGTACCAATAAGTAATGAAGATAAAAATCTCTTTCAGTTACAAAGGTTATGGTTTTAAAAATAAAAATTAAGAAGTTTTTATTCGTTTAGAAGATTTGATCTTGATTATTAAATGCCAGAAAAAAGTTAGTTTTTGCAATAAAGTGAATTGAATTGAATTAAGCTTGTGTAGACGAAGCCACGCCAAGTTTCCAATGCCCATGCTAGTATTTGTATGCCCATCCAGTAGAAATGCCTGACCAATAAGTAACTCCATACTGAATTTCATTGTTATATGATATTTATTTCCAAAGCTATTCGATATCAAAATTTGGCTTGTATGGGCGGTCAATGACCTTTTCAGTTTTCTAGTAGAAGGATATCACCCAATAGTAATTCCATACTGAATTTTGTTGTTATACGACATTTAGTTCCAAAGCTATCTGATACCAAAAATTTAAAGTGTATGGGCGGAGCCACACCCTCTTTTCCAAAGCCCATCCCCGTTTTCCAGTAGAAGGATATCACCAAGTGGCAACTCCATACTGAATTTCATTATAATACGGCATTTAGTTCCAAAGCTATTCGAAATCATAAATTTTAATTGTATGGGCGGTGCCACACCCATTTGGCCTATACTTGCTCAATTTTGCCAGTCGAAAGACACGACTAAATAGTACGTTCTAACCGAGTTTCATTAATATGTGAATTATAGCTTGAAAGTTATGCTGAAAACTTGGGCTGCTGAAAAAGTGCCACGCCCTACGTCCAACGCCCATAAAATTTTACCAGTGAATGGCAAGTGAAAATTAAGGTCGAATACCGAATTCCGTTGCTGTGCGACCTATAATTCCAAAGCTATTCGATATAGAAGATTTGATTTGTATGGGAGGTACCACGCCCCCTGAGTTTTTCCGATATTTTAATAACTATTCTGCTATTTGGGATGAACACAAATCCAACAAGTAAAAGATCATTAAAATAGATCCAGCCGTTCTTGATTTATAAATGGTGTAACAAACCCGACTTTGTTTTATATATATAGACTAGTAAAAAAGCCTGTCCTAGGCACACTTACTTTTTTGAGCCATTTGCCGAAAGCACTTTGTTTTCTTTTTAAAGCTTGATTTTTATTCAATTGATTTTAGAAAAATACAAATGTACCACTTTAAATAACACTTAACGTATTGAAGCAGTGTTGAAAATGTAGTTAGATCAAAAACGTACTATTGTAAAAACCTTATATTGTCACTGATAAGTATTAAATATATTTTCTGTGCATACTTTTCGGCTGAACATTTTTGAGAACAGTATGTCTTGTAAAAGTACTTTACGGTCAAAAATAATTACAATATGAGAAATACTGTGTGAGGAGCAGCATCCCAGTAAAAAAACATGCAATCGCTCCTATGAGGAGCAATAACAGAGCGCTCTTTTGCTATTTTATTCTATCAAAAAGTGAGCACTTGTGCTCCTTTACTGTTTTAAAAAATCAATAGGCAAGCAATCATTGAAAAAAAAGCCACATAAAGTGAGGCATGTGCTTTGTAAGCAAATCGATCATTATTTTCTGTGAAAAATCTGCCATTGTAGTCTAGTGGAGAGTGCGCTAGACTAACAATCCAGAGGTCCCTGGTTCGACTCCGGGCTCGGGCATGATTCTTTGCACTTTCTTTGTTCTTTCCTACATTTAAGAATTATGGAAAACTAAAAATCCACAACTAAATTGTGGGAAAATGTGGAATTAAAGGACAGGAACACAACTAAGGGCTGAAAATGCTTGCCGAGGTTAAGGCATAACACACATTAGCCTCGGTTAAAAGCGATTGAAAGCATTGTCTTTCACGTCTATTTCGTCTAATCAATAATTCACGTATGGTTCCAATCAATTCCTCTAGCTAATCTATCCCTTTCCTTTCACGTCAAAGACCAAACCTTGTTTGTATAAGGCGCATGTTGGTTCTTTGATCTTTTAAAAAAAAACAAAAAAAAACATTTCAAATGTTCCTTTGCTGATCGATTTGGATCATTTATTGATCGCTCCTTTTGAGCTTCTGTGTGATGTTAAAGGGAGCGCTACCCTTCCTAGGACATGCAATTTTAAAAGAGAACACAAAATACACCTAGCTTGGATCAATAAGGAGCACTCCCAGATCGCTCATATGATGATCCACTTTTCTGCTGGGATGCTTGCCTTTTATGTATTAAAATGTGCATGCATTCAGGGTGAACAGTTTGAGAGACATTGGGCACGGAGCAGCGTGCTTGCCTTTTATATATTAAGATGAAGATATATTAAAAATTTTGCCAGCCTATGGGTGTAAGCCCACCCCCCTGCGCACGCCCAAGGCTATCTGTGATGTCGAATTAATTCGAGACAGACGACAGACTGTCAAAAGAAGATTTTTATCTTAACTTAGTCACAAGTCAATGGCATTTTTTCGTGTGAAGGTGGTTTATCTGCGGGGAACATATAGCATTAACTACAAATTTAAAGCAATCAAATCATAAAAAATATTTATCTTAAAAACACATTTTTTTTCTCATATCTTCACTAATTTTTAAAGAAAATTAAAATAAACTCCTCTTAAAACCTTAAAAGCAAGTCATTTTTACACTCTTTTTAAATTTTTCTGCCGTTTTTTTCAACTTTTTCATCTCATTTCAAAAGCTTTTAAACAATTTTTAACAACGCCAACACATATTTATTTTTCGCGTCAGTGAAGAACATTTTAATAAATTTTCAAAAACAACTAAACCAATTGGACACAATGTCAATAATGTGTCCATTTGAAGCTTTAGGAGCTCACATTTAGCCAAAAAAAAAAATAAAAAAGTCCTTTTTGTAAAAACAAACTTGGAAAAAAAAAGAAAAAATTCAAAGCAAAAACAGAAACATATCTTGAGCCCAAAGCAATTTATTATGCCTCTAACGCCTACGTCAATTAGTGTCGCATACTTAAACAAATTTCAATTTAATTTTATTTAAAAACACGCACCAAGGAAGCATAAGAAAAGTATAAACAAATCTAGTTTTATTTCAACCAAAGCAGCTGAACATGATCTTTTTTCAATCAACATAGTGAAAGCTCTTTAAAAACCATCCTAAAAGTAGGCTACTTCATAAGGCGTACATTGATATTTGTGTAGATAAAGTTTAGGAGTGAAAAGTTTTCGCTGCCGCAGAAAAAAATTTTGACAAAGAAAAAGAGCGCAGGCATTTTAAGAACTTTTTATGCCATATAAGCCAGAGGAAAGCTGCTGAAATGCAAAAAAAAAACAGGGCACCGCAAAGTACCTATGCAATGTAAAAAATATTGCCAGTTTTAACAATTTATTGCAGTCTTCTCACTGAGAAAAGGAATAGCAAAAAAATTGAGCTCATTTTAAAACCGCAGATAACTTTTCCAGAACTTAACCAGAACTGTTACCGAAATCACATGCGCCACCAGTGATGTGAAAAGGCATATAATATGGGAAAAAAAACTGAAATCAAATTTTACATTCCGAACATTAAAACTGCAAGAAAATATCTATTGATTTTTTAAATAATTTTACCTTACCTCCGCTATATACGAAACACACTCAGTAAAAAATATGAGCATAAATTTTATACTATTTTGTATACATATAAATCCAAACCAAAAATGTTTTAAAAGTTATACCATCAAATCTTATAAATTTTTTCAGACCATTTCTCTCGTCAGACCCATCGAAACCACTATATTTTTAAATTTCCCGAATTCGGTGAATTTTTTTCTTTCGAACCAGAATATATTTTGATTAACACATACTATTCATATGAAATTTTTAAATTATATTGGTTTTATTATTTTTATAATATTGAGTGGTACAAAATTTATAAATTATTTGGAATAAAAAAAGTTTATACCACACAAATGTTATAAAAAAGATAAAATTTACCCTCAAATTTTTTACTGTGCACAAAAGTTCTTAAAATTTGGCCCAAAAAGAGATAACTTTAAAATTTTTGTGCATGAATTTGCTCATTATATTTAAATTTTCTGTCTTACTTGTACTAATCGCATCACTGTGAATCACAGATAAAGTTGACGCTAGAACTAAGCGTGTAAATGTCACGCAGTAAAAATATGACTTTTTGATGTGTCACGAGAAAATAATGCTGCTTTCATTTGTAGTGGCATGCAGTAAATAATCTCCAACAACAACAACAACAACAACAATGTTCACCACAACGACAAAAGCTCAGCCGTGCGCAGCCATGATTAACCTTCAGCTGCAGTTGCGCTATTTTAATAAGTTTTTGCTTTCTTGTCATCCGCCAAAGTTGTCAAAAATGTTAAAACTTTGCTTTCGCGACATTTCTGGAATTAATTCAATTTTTAAAATTTCCAATCCACTTAGTATTGTTTTGTATGTATTGGCGCTATGATTTATTTTAACATCCCAACGGGCCGGCATGTCAGCAGCTTCCTCCAGGAGCAAAACGTCAGCACTTTATTTTGTTGTTGTGCAAGAAAATAGTTCAAAATGCGTAAAAAAATGAACTGCTGACCCAAAGCTTTCCAAGAGAGGCCTTTTAAAGCAATTCATAGTAAGCTAAATTGGAGTGTTCTTCCCTGCTTCCTCCAGGAGCAAAAAATCAGCACTTTCTTTTGTTGTTGTGCAAGAACATAGTTCAAAATGCGTAAAAAAATGAACTGCTGACCCAAAGCTTTCCAAGAGAGGCCTCTTAAAGCTAAATTTTAGTGCTTATTTCTTATGACATACAATGTAAAAATTACAATGGTGTGTCATAAGTCGGGTCAGCTCTTTCACGCTTTAAGCCGACTTGTAAGCACACAAAAAGGCCTTTCTTTTGGAGTGCTTTTTTCCCGCTGGGATTGAGCAAACAATTTTTATAATTTTTGTTTTTATTATGTCAACGTTTTCAGCAAGCAAGTTAAATTATTGATATCAAATTTTTTTTTATTTCTATGCAGCTTGTGTGCAGGTAATTCATTGAACTTTCTGCTCCGCTATGTTTGTTATTTCTGGTCTCACTCTTTTGTTCGTAAAAATCGTTAAATCCTTTGTTCAGCTTTTATAAAATCTTTTTCTTAGAAAATTTCTTCTCTTAACTACTTCTGCACAAGCAAATTTTTTCTTAATTATTTTTGCAGTTTTATCCTTTGCTATTTTTTAACGCTATTCGGTAGAATTTACTAAAGTCTGCTTGCTCTTTATCTTATTTTTAAATTTTCTTTTGTTTTATATCAAACACTTTGGCATGCACTTTTTTAGTGTTTTTTGTTGAGAAACTAAAAAGAGCCATCATGGTCTTAGTTAAGCACTGGATTACTTTACGTATTTGATCTTTATGATTTGAGATTACATATTTTTTTTCATCCACTTAAAATGTTAAGATTTTTTTTTTTCTTTCTTTTTTGTTGCAGAAATTTTCGTCTTTTTTCGCAGATTTCACCAATTAGTGGAAAACTTCATGTTTAATTTTTGTATGGCAAATGCTTATGGCCTTTATCTTGAAGGAAATATTTTAATGCAAAATTTGATTTTGATAATATCTGTGTAACAACTTAAGTCTGATTTTAACATTTCAAGAAATCTAGCTACATTGTTTTTAATCGCCAAATAAGTTATATAAAAGGGTATTTTGTTTTTATGCCATAACTTTGGCTAAGATCATGCTAGAAGCTTAAGATTTTAAGTGTTTATAGTACCGTATGCGTGAAACACAGCTACATCAAAAACTCAGTATCGTCTTAAGTCGACTTAAGCTCTATTGTTGATTCAAGGAATAGAAATATTTACTGAAAATGTATGGCACTCCAAGAAAACCGCAATTGGGACTATAAGTAAGAAACATTAATTAACGAAAAATTCTGGAATTTATGGGAACTAAAACAAAACATATTCGATTAATATTTTTGGTACACCGAAAAAAAAACTGGTAAATTAAACATATTTCCACTTAACTCTAAATATTTTTCGCTTATGCTTTGAGCTCAAGAAAATCTGTTCTTTATTATTGCAGCGATTGAGTTTTCAATAGATCCAACCATTTTTACTGTTTTTATAAGAGCCAAACTAGTCAATTAAACAACAATAGTATTTAAAATAAGAAGAAAAATCGTAAATTTAACAACGCTGGCATTTAAAAAAACTGAAAAAGAGAATTGTAAATTCAATCATATAATTGTTAAAAAAAAACAAAAAATATAAAAACATCGATGAGATCAAAAGTACATTTTTTTATAATTGTTCCTATTTAAAATAAAAAAAAATATTTGCAGACTACTTTGATGAAGCGATTGTTAGTGTGGATCATAATTATAATTTTTTTTATTGGAAATTTACCATAGCTATGATATGAACCAGGTCCTCTAATGCTGTCTGAGACCATCACACTTCCTCAGAGCTTTCGGGTATTTTATAAAAATAGAACCAAATGAGTTAAAAAATACTCCTTTTAGGAGAATTTAGCGACACTTTCGTTTCTTATTTTAAAATAAAAGTCTCAATGTCAACAGTGGTTTTTTTTTGTTAGCCAAAACAAATGCAAAAGCATTTAGTTTTTGAAAGTCTCAGCATAAAATCTTTTTAATTTAAGGCGGAAGAATCTATAGTTAAAAAAAAAAATTCAAAGGATTTAGGTTTGGTGAAGTGTAATAAACGCATAAGGGGTCTGTCTGTAAGTCGAAAAATACAAAAACAAAAATTAAAAAACCATTATAAAAATGAGATAGCTATGGGCATTTCCACAGAAAAGTCTACCGTGACCCAAAAATTAAAACATATTAATAAATTTTAATTTTATGTTATTATCTAAGAGAAACATTTTAATTTTGTTTATTTGAGGAATTTCTATATAAGTTCATTAACCATGATGATCAAATCGTCTGCACCGTTTTACAAATGTAGTTTTCATAAATGTTTAGTAAATGTTTCGCAAACTTTTTGTTTTAGTAAAAATGGAAGGAATTGGCTAAAGATAATAAAAAAATGTTTGAGGCAAGAAAAGGAAAATAAATTAAATTTGTTTGTTAATTACTTAATTACATAATTAGTTTACTACCTACTTACTTAATTACCCAATTTAAATTTAAGTTAATTTTGTCGAGTGGGCTATATTGCGTGAGTTACGGCAAATATTTTTTTGAAACTCAATATATTTTTAAATTAGCAAAGTCCATAGGTCAAGTGGATTTATTATGAAACTTCACTGTTTTTCCATTATTTAAAAATTAAAAACAAAAACAAATTATCTGGAATATTCACCAGAGTTCTTACAATTTAAACTTGCTTGTAAAACACACTTCCTTTTTTTCGCGTTAGTTACGCTCATATTCACCACTGCCATTCATAATTAGTTACAGGAACGACAATTTTGGTAGATCATACCATTACTTTTTCTTTTAAGACATACCTCAGTAAAATATTTATATGTGCACAAATATTTTTTTTTTCTCCCTGGTTATAACAACACATTTTTTTTGAGTTTGCCAAAAATTTTTTTAAAAAATTGAGTTTATTAGTCGAACAGAGAATTCTTCTCTTCCTCGTATTCGTAGTACCGTTAATCGCAAATAGTGTGAAATTTCGCGTGTGCAATAGAAAATATTTATGTGTTCACAATTGCTTTTATGTGTTTTAACTGCTATAACGTAAAAACTACGAAATTTTGTTGATAACCTTAGTAAGAAAAACCATAAACATAGCCGTAATACATTTGTGGAACAAAATATGAGCTCTAGGGAGAGTCAAATTTTATATCAACCAAGCGTATAGCAGAAACGTAATCTACTATGAATTCTGAGAAAATTTCCCCAAGAAACCAAAGGTCAGAAATCAATCCCAATATCGCACATTGCGAGGTCAAAATTTGTACATGGATTTAAAAAAAACTATAGTTTTATATAAAAAAACTGTTGAATGGTCCAAAAATGGCAGCGTATACCATTGATTTTGGGCTTGTTAAAAAGGAATTTTAAAAATTGCCAGCTCTAAATATTGTCGAAAATAAAACGATTTGAATTTACAAAAAATATCTTTTATTCAATCAGTGTAAAAAGTACAATTTTAAACTTTTAAGTCTTGTTGGCTCTCAATGCGGGGTATTTAAGTTCGACTCTTTGCAGCTACTGCTATAACGTCTTTTCTATTTTTTTTCAATTACGCGTCGCGAAACACTTGAAATGAATTGTCCATTTCCGAAAGAGAAAAATCAATGGACATTGCAGAAATGAGGTCAGTTTTGCAATAAATTTTCAACTTCAAACTTTGCTTAATTTTTAAATAGTCAAATGTGTAGTATAGTAAAAGTGTAGTAAAATACATACTAGTAATAATGAAAAATTCAAATGTAAAATTAAAAATTATCAAATCGTTTAAACGATGATTTTTTTGGCAAATTTTTAAATATCAGTTTGGCAAAATTATGTTTAGAAACGAAAATATTTTTAAAATTGAATCAGATTCGGATAGCTGGCTTCAATTAATTTTCAACAAGCCCAAAATCGATGATATTCGCTGCCATTTTTGGACTATTCCAAAGGATTTTTATATAAAGGCTGTTTTTTATAGAGTGATACAACTTTGAGTTAGCAGCACTGTATTATTTGACCATCCATTTAACAGCTGATAGTTGCTTTTTGTTTGGTTTGCTTTGACATTTTATTTTGAATCAATTTACACTAGAGCAACGCGTGTAAATTGTGGAAATTTTTAATCAAAATAATGGTTCTGTGCTTCAAACTTGTCGTGCACTTCGTCCATTTTATGGCGTACATAATCGTCCTTCAGAGCTGCTAATTCGAAGAACAATAGATCGTTTTCGGACCACATTTACTGTTACTGATACTGTGCATCTCGTGAGACGCCGAACAGTGCGAAACAGTGCGAAGAATCTGTAGCAGCTGTACAGGAAAGCATTGAAGATGATCCTAATCAATCAATTTGTTGCCGTTCTCAGCAACTGGGGTTGTGTCCTTCCACTTTATGGAAGATTTTACAAAAAGATCTTGGCTTAAAACCTTTCAAGATTCAACTTGTGCAGGAATTAAAGCCAAACGACCATCGTATGCGCCGCCAATTCGGCGAATGGGCTGAGGCACAAATTGATATTGATTTTGAATTTCCATGGAAAATTTTATTTTCTGATGAAGCCCATTTTTGGTTGAATGGGTACGTAAATAAACAGAATTGTCGTATTGTCCACACAGCAGGCGCTACAATTGATTTACTCAAGGAAACTTTTGACGTAAAAGTAATTTCACGAAATGGCCCAACTAATTGGCCCCCAAGATCATGTGATTTAACCCCATTGGATTATTTTCTTTGGAGTTATGTAGTGTCACTTGTCTACGTCGATAAACCACAAACAATTGAACACCTGAAAATCAACATTCGAAGAGTTATCAGCGAGATACGACCGCAAATGCTGCGAAAAGTTTGTGAAAATTTGTGTTTCAGATTGCGCCTTGTACGCGCCAGTTGTGGCAGCCACGTAGCCAAAATTATATTTATGCATTAATGTCATAAAATTTTCTATGTAATTAAGCTCGTTTTATTGATATTAAAAATATATTACTATGTTTTATTATGATTTAAACTTGTATCACTCTATAAAAAACACCCTTTAAAACTATTGTTTTTTTTTTAAATCCATACACAAATGTTGACCTCACTATGCGCGATATTGGGATTGATTTTAGACCTATGGTTTCTTTAAAAAATTTTCTCAGAATCCATCATAGATTACGTTTCTGCTATAGGCATTCTTCATTTTTTCTCATCCGTACAATTTGACCCGCCCTAATGAGCACATTTTAAAGTTATTTTATTTTTCAAATAAAAATGCCACATGGAGCCACTCAATCTGAAGAAGATCGTTGAAATATAAAAGGCTTAAATGAAGCCGGTATAAAATTAGATGCTATAGCTGCTAGGACAAATCGTCACCAAAACACCAAAACAAATTTTTGAAAAGACCCTGGGAACTATGCTATAATCAAGCGTTGAAAGAAAACCGACCAACGGCACAAAAGACGAATTCGACGTCTTGCTGTAGAGAAAGAGGTGAGTTGTGATGAAACTGCTGCGCATTCAGATCTAAGAGTTACCAGAATCAGAATCCAACAAATTTTGGATGAAAATGCCAATGTCAGTTATGAATCGCCCTCTTCTCAACCCAGGCTTCTACCATGACACATTGCGGCCAGTCTAGCATATGCCGAAAAATACAAGTTTTGTGAAAAGAATTTGGGAATGTCATATTAAGTGATGAGTAAGGGTTCAACCTTGACGGACCCGACGGTTGCCAGAAATACGGGCACAATTTGCAGTTGCCAAGACAAATTAGGTATGCGCGTAACCATGGGCGGGGATCATTAAGGGTTTCAGTTGGTTTAAGATACTTTGAAAGTCTCCCCTGTATTTTATTTCGTCCAAATCGAACGCACAAATGTATATTGAGTTAAAATATGATGTATTTATTGAGTACATATGCTATAAATACGAGAACAACTGGACTTTTCAGCAGGACAACACACCAACAAATTCTTCCCGAGCCACAAATGACTTTCAATAAATCTGAAATATACCCTGCTACTGTACACAGTAAAAATTTTAGGGTAAATTTTATCTTTTTTATAACATTTGTGTGGTATAACCTTTTTTTATTCTTAATAATTTATAAACTTTATACCAGTCATTATTATAAAAATAATAAAACAAATATAATTTAAAAATTTCATATGGATATCAAGTGTAAATCAAAATATATTCTGGTTCGAAAGAAAAAAATTCACCGAAATCGAGAAATTAAAAAATATAGTGGTTTCGATTGGTCTGACGATTGGTCTGACGAAAAAAATGGTCTGGAAAAATTTATAAGATTTGATGGTATAACCTTTAAAACATTTTTGGTTTGGATTTATATGTATGCAAAATAGTATAAAATGTATGCTCATATTTTTTACTGTGTAGTGACCTGCTGTTAGTCATGACTTGAATCCTATCGAAAACCTGTCTGGCATTCTTTCGGCCCAATTTTATAAAAACGGGCACCAGTTCGAGTCGATGAAGCATCTAAAAATAGTTCTTTAAGATGAATGGCAGAAAATCAATGGCTACATTCTCAGATCGTTGATGTACTGCATGCCTTTCACATTTAACCAAGTCATATCTAAGAAGGCAAGGTATATTATTTTTTAAAATCTATATATATTTCTATTTTATTCCATAAAATCAATAAAAAAAGGTTTTGCACATCAGAAGTGTGGAAGATTTAGTGTAGGTGTGCTTAAAAGGAATGTTGAAGGGTAAAAGTATGTACTAAGAGCAGCTCATAGGACAAAATTTGATGATTTAGGTAAATGAATAATAAAAATAAAATATCTCTTACAAAAAATATAACAAGACAATTTGTCCTTTATTTCAGAAAACGATAATAAATTTTTTAAAGTTAAGTTAACGTATTTTACTACAATGACAGCAAAAAATTCTGTATATTTGGAAAGATAATACTATGTGCCTACGTATTTCAAAGACCTTGGTATCAACCAACACCTTCTCTTAAGGCAGTATTCTAGTGCAGAAAATTAAAAAAAAAATTATTTCATCTTTCGAAAAAAAAAATTGTAGTCATTTTAGTGTCATTAATATTTTTAAAAAATGCATAACTTTAAAAAAGAAGATAAAGTTTCGATAGTATAGTAAGTTTAGACGTAGAATTCCTTTTTATACAGTTATAGAGAAAAATTCTGTTTTTTTTTTTATTTATATTTTTCATCGTCCAAAGCATCTTTAAAGCATTTCATCTTCTAAATAAAAATTATTCAAAAACAAATTTGTTGTTGTTGTCCCTCCTCAAACTTACCTGATCTAAAAAGCTCACAAATTAATTCATGTCAAAATTTGTTTTGTTTTATAAAAAGTTTTCGTTTGATATTTTTGATGATGAATTTGTTGTTCTTGTTCATTTGTTTTGTTGGTTAAAACTAAATCTAATTAAAAGTTTTGTTTAATTAATGGAAATAAATTTGGGTAAATTTGAATTATTTATTTTTCCTGCAGTAAAGAGCATATACATATATGTATATATTAAAAGTAATTTAAAGTTAAAATTTTAGTTAACAAAATAAATTTTTAATATGAAAAAAATATAATGCATAGTATGAATAATTCGAATTTATTATGGTATTTAAAAAATAAATGGAGTTTTTAAAGCACAACGTATGCTTAGTAACGCAAGCGCAAATTTGCGTAGTAGTATACATACATATTGCCTCTGTAGCTACACGCATCTGTAATCTCTATTGTATTTATCTTGCTGAAAATAAACATTCATTTTATTCGTTCTCCAACTCATGGCAGAATAACCAGGAAGGGCCGACTCGGAGAGAAATGAAGTTGAAAGCAGAGAAAAGCGAGCTAGTTGTCAAAATCAGCTGCTCATTTTGGGTAAAAATTAAGAACATCTGAAAAAATTTCAGCTATGAACCAACAACAATTACCAAGCAAATGTAAAGCAACGACGCACAGAAAAGAGCATGATCACAGCGGTTGAGCAGCGTGAGAGGGGATGAACCGAATCGTCCACAGAAAATAAACAGAACTTTGATTACAATGTCGCACTTTTCACTCGTCACACAAGAAAATTCTCGAGCTTTCGGAGAAAGCAATTATTGCTCCGAGAGCAATAATTCTCTTGCTCTAGTAGCAAGATCTCTTTGTCCCGCTTTTCACTCGGCAATGATTGCCTTTGTGCCGCAAGCAGTTAGTCGATTATTCGCCCGTATGAGGAGGTTTACGAAAATCCCCTTTAAACCCGATTTGTCAACAAACTACTTGTGGCGAAAGCAATTGTTGCTGATAGAATTGCCGAGTGAAGAACGGCCCTTTGCAGCGCATGCAGAACCAAAACAACAATATCAGTAGCTAGTAGCAACATTACCAGTTATGTTGGAAAAATCCCATTCGTGGTTATTTTTTTTTTATATACCCAGGAATTTTAGTTTTTGGGCATTCCTATTAACCCTACGGTCCATAACCACCTGGACGAACGGGAGTCCATAACCAGGGTACCCTAGTGAAGTTTTTTCGTTTATATTCAAATAAAATAATATATATATATGCACAGATTATTAGAAACGCTTAATTTTTACATCTCAACTGTACAAATTTCATGTTTGTAAGATGAAATTGGTTCTATGGGCATTTTCTACCTAAAAGGCACACAAAAGTAAACAGAAACTGGTTTTATGTTTCTGTTTGTGTTTTTAGGTAGCAAATGTTGTGTTTGTATTTTTTGTTTTTTTTTTGTTTGTGTTTTTAGGTAGCAAATGTTCAGCTACGGTAGAAAAAGAATACAATTCAATGATTTCGTCAGTATAAGTTGAACATTTGAACAATGAAGTTGAAGAAAAATGAACCGCAAAATGGAATATTTAACTGAAAGACAATATATGTATGCGTTTAAGTGAAGAAGCAGATATATTGAGTCTATACTTGATAATATGACTGTGGATGACGACGCTTTAGAGCCAATTGAGGAAGAAGGAGAGGTATTTACGGGAGAAGTGCAAGACTCAGAAAGTGAAGACAATGAAAATGAAATTCCAGCCGCTATTGACACGCCAATGCAAATTGAGCAAGATATATTTGAAGATGAAAGTGACAGCAAAACTGATATGGTTGAAGAAAATGCACCAACATCAAGCACAACAGAAAGTATGATTGCACGTGATGGTACTCAATGGCAACCAACACCACCTGTTTGTCAACAAATAAGGAGTCACAACATCGTAAGAACTCGCAGTGGTCCATTACGAATGACGGAAAGTATGACTGGTATGCAATGCTTCAAGAGTTATTTTACAATAGAAATTGTCGATATAATCGTGCGTCATACCAACAAAAAAGCCAATTCAACTCATGATGCCTACAATGCAGCAAACCCAACAAAGCGTCAATTGAAGTGGAAGGATACGACAGTGGCATAAATATACGCATTCATTGGAATGCTGATAATGGCAGGCGCAAATCATTCCAATGATGAAAATGTAAGGGACTTATGGACGCAATTGTCTCATCCTCTATTTCGTGCAACAATAGGATTAAACCGCTTCTGGGATCTTATTCGTTTTATACGTTTTGATGACGCGAGAACAAGAAACGAGAGGCAGCGCACAGACAAAGCTGCTCCAATACGAGATATTTGGATAATGTTGAACGCCAATCTCGCAAAATATTATGTGCCTACAGAAAATTTAACAATCGACGAACAATTGTATCCGTACCGCGGCAGAACAAAATTTACCCAATATATTCCATCGAAGCCTGCGAAATACGGCTGAGCCTGCGAAATAGTAGTCAGAGGCCGTACCACAATAGTGGACGTAATATCACAATGGATAATTTTTTTACGACGCTGCCACTGGCAAAGCAGCTGATATCCGTCAAACTTAGCATTGTTGGAACACTGCGGCGAAACAAAGCCTACAGACGATAAGAGTTGGACCGTTGGGACAAGCAAATTTGGTTTCCACGAGAAGGTGACTATGGTTTCATACAAACAGAGGAAAACAAATTCCGTAATATTGTTGTCGACACTGCATGATGATGCAACTGTAGAAGAGAACGGCAAACCATAATCATCAATTTTTATAACAAAACGAAAGGTGACGTGGATGTTATGGACCAGACGCTTCGGGAGTATACCACACAGAGACACACAAAAAGGTGACCTTTGTCGTTTCTGTACAATATGCTCGATGTTAGTGCTTTCGCGGCATACACTATATTTTATGATAATAACAGAACCGTTCCATATCAAACAACACGGAGAAAACAATTTTTGCGTAAACTTGCTGGAAATTTGTGTGCGCTAATAATAGAAGAAAGAGTAGCTAATCGCCAAGTAATGCGCCATTTTCCACCAAATCAGCAATTGAGAGCTTTTTGGGAAGACCAGTGGAGACGGTAGCCTAAACCGAGCAACCATCTACTTCTACGGCTGCTTCTACTGATGGCAGGAAGCCAATAACAGGATGCTGCTATTTGTGCGCTTCTTTGCCAGACAACAGGAGAAGAAAGACGAGAAAAGTCTGCAACGTTTGCAAGAAACCAATTTGCGATCAACATACTCAAACAATATCAAAATGTTTTCCATGTTTCAACAATGACTCAACATAAGACATCAAATATTAGAAATAAGTTAAAATGAATAAAATATAAATAAATTAACTAAAAAACAATTACAGTTCATTTTTTACACATCAATAAACATTTTGAAACAAAATAAAAATAAAACAAACGTTTTTTTCTTTGAAATATTAGGTAATTTGCACTAAGGTACCCCGTTACCCTGGTCATGGACCCCTGTAAGCAAAAGCATTAAACTCATTTCTTAGTTAATATATTTAACCAAATTTGATAAACTTTTTTCTAGTCTCTAAGTTAAGCCGAAATCTCTGATGATCCGGAGTTTCATGTTGATATCTTCAATAATAAAGGAACAGCAGCACTTTAAAGTTCAAAAAAGTACCCGGGTACCCGGTTATGGACCGTAGGGTTAAATTTTTTAATTCAGCGCGGTATTTTTTGATTGGCGTGGGAATTCAGTGGGGTATTTTTGAATTTCCGTGGGAGTTGGGTAATATTCTTCTTAATTTTTTTTTTTCTTTTTTAGTAAGCAAAATTTATTTGTGGTATTTCTAAATGTTTTTCAAATTGTTTGTGCATATGGGACTTATTGTGCTTTTTTTAATGCGAATGAGATTTTTGTGGCAATTTGAAATGCATATGGAATTTGTGGTGGTATTTTTAAAACGCGTGGTATTTTTGTGGTAATTTTTAATGATCGCGGTAGACACTTTTTTGTTTATGGTTGACATGGTTGACACTTTACCATGTTAATTTTTGTTGCATTCAATTTATATGACAGTGAAAAAATTAACTTTTTTCGGAATTGTTTTAAATTTTAACTGGCAACCTTGACTAGTAGTAGTAAATTTTTTTGTAGCCACATACTGGCTCTCTAGCTACATGCATCTGTATTCTCTATTGCATTACAACCCAACAAGCCATGAATGTTACTGTGCCAGTTAAACGGTACTTAAACGGCGGCGTCTGATTTGCTGGTATGAAAACGACATTTTTTTGTACCTTTAAACCGTTCTCTATATAATTGTAAAGTCTCTTTTTATATTTATCAAGAATGGAATTGAAATTTATGTCATATTCGCTTGATGCATCGTTTGTTCTTGTCTTTTGTCCCTCTCTTTTTCACCCGTTCGCCAAAAACTCTGAAATATGCATTGAATCTTTTATTGAAATCAAGGTAGTACAGTTGAGTTGCCGTTCATTGTTTAGTTTGTTGTTGCAACTTAATAAAAACCATTTTGAGAAAAGGTTACAATTATTTACCAACAAATAAAATTAATATGCAACTTAAAGTTTTCTATATGACCTTGTTATTTATTATTTTGATTTTCTATGATTTAAATACAAATTCTAATTGTTTGATAGTTTAAATCATTCCTGATTTTAAACACAAATTCCAGTCGTTTAACAGTTTAAAAACGTTTATTGAGCATCAGGTCAGGTAAGAACAATTAATTGCTCTAACTAGTTAATCAATCAGCTAACTAATTAATAAGCTAGTGATGTTTTCCTTTCCATATTGAAAATTTTGTTGTTGTTGTTATTTCTTTGGAAAAAAATTCGTTTGAGTAATTAATTGTTCTAACCTGACCTAAAGCTCAAGAAGCGATTTTAAACTATCAAACATTTAGAATTAGTATTTAAATCATAGAAAATCAACATTAATATACAACTTAATAAATGGTACGCTTATATGAAATACACAATGTATAGTTTGCTGACAACGAAATGGTCCGCTTCAGTACTTTTTAAAATGCACACCGTTTTCAACCAAACCGATTGGTTATCTGGGAAACGAAATAAAATTAAAGCAACTGATGTGTATTTATATATGTATACTTTACATACATATTAATAAAAACAACAACAATAAGAACAAAAGCAGCACAACAACGAACGAAATGATTACGAACCAAACGAACACACACAACAACAACAACAACCATAAAAACAGCATAAGCAGCTATTGAAGCAGCTTGTGCAATTTTTATACGAATACACTCCGCGTCATTTGATTAGGGCCAACGCCACTAAGATTTATTTCAATTCAAAAAATTTAAGGGAAATAAGGGAAAATAATTGTCAAAATATTTTCTTATATTACGAACCATTAGATTATAAATAAATATAATTTTGAAAACCACTTTCGCTGCGCTCTGAAAGTTGTACACTTTTTCATCGAGTCATTAGAATAAGGCCACCTGTTTGAATATTGAAATGAAGTGATTTTGATTAAAAATCTTTTAAAAAAATTGAAAATGTTTTACATCTTACCGTTTTCAGTAGTGTGTGGAACCTCCATTTTTAGAAATTACTTCAAAAATACGGTTGGGGAGTGAATCATAGAGTGATTTTAAATAATTTAAGTTGACGTCTGCCCAAGCTGTCATTATGGAGTTCATCATGGATTTTTTATCTTCAAATTGTCTTCCATTTTCGTAGACTTTTCGTGTCAACCACCCCCAAACGTTTTCCACGATATTGAGGTCCGGAGAATATGGTGGCGATGCCAAAAGTTCCACAGACTGCCCTTGGATCCAGGATTTTACTATCCTTGCAGTATGGATCTGGGCATTATCGTGCTGATAAATCCATGGGAGTCGCCCGAAAAGGTTATGAAATTAAGGAAAAGCACTTCCAGGATATTTTTGTAGGATAGAGCAGTCATTCTGGCATTCTCAAACACTAAATCAATCGTTCCGTAATATGAAATTGCTCCCCATACCATTAAACCTCCTTCTCGGCTATGGTGCCCAGCCAAAAACTTTTCCTCTTTCCTCAAATCGTGGAAATAGTAATTGTAACCGTCGGGCCCATCAAAATTAAATTTCTTTTCGTCCGAAAATACAACCTTTTTCCACTGGTCCGTCCACGTCATCTTTTCTTTGGCAAACTCTAGTCGTAATTTCTTTCAAAGTTGATTCAGAGGTGGCTTTTTGCGTAATTTTTTTCGTTGGATGTGTTCCGACGATTTAATTATTCGTCAAACAGTTGATAGACTGGCGTTTATTCTGGTTTCAGCTTTTAATTTTGCAGTAGACTGAGCTTAATTTGAAGCTGCTCGCAATAATAAGCGATTTTCCTGGGCTGAAGTTTCTCTATAAGTCTTGCCTTTCATATTTTTCCCGTAGTTTTCAACATTTTGAAGGTAATTATTAATTACGGTTTTACTTTTCTCGATTTTTCCTGCAATAATACGGCTACTAAGCCCCATTTCTTTGTAGGCCTGGATTTTCGCCCCTCAGAAAGAGCCTTGCCTCGTCCCATTTTTTGTAGAATAAATTAATCAATACCACTTTCAATAAAAAAAAAAATAAAACTAAAGCAACTTCTTTCAATAAAAAAAAAAATAAAACTAAAGCAACTTCTTCAAAAACAGCACCCGACTACGTAAAAACACACACTGGCCTTATTCTAATGGCGCACGCGAGTTGCACATTTTTTGCGACTCAATTAGAAAAAATTCCGGAAATGACGGTAGTATTAAGTACGTATCTATTTTGCACTCAAATTTTTTCCTGAGAAGTATTAGCACTCAATTCAAGCACAACTTAAGTAATTTTTTTAATAAGAAAATTAGTTCTAACTTCAAATAAATATTCAAGTATCTGGCCTTAATCAAATGACGCGGAGTGTATATGAATTTTTTTTTTTTCTTCTTAGATTTTGCTATTTTATAAGATATTTTTATAACTCCAACTGATATTTTGGCATTTTGTTTTTCTTTGTACGATGAAAATTAAAGGCTAAGTATACCCCAAAGTAAAAACCTACCAAAGGCCTACTTTGAAAAAATTTTTGAAAATGACCCCCATACAAACCGCGCTGTTTTCCAAACAGTCGCCATTTCGTAAAAAATTTCTTTCCCTAGTCCTGGATATAGCGACATTCTAACTAAATAAAAATCCATTTTTTTCAGATGACTATAAATGATGAAGGCATTGTGTCAAGATGAAGGTATCCTTTTTTTTTAGAATCCTCCACTATACCAGCCTGTAGTTTTTTCAATTTGTATTTATTTAATTTTTTTTTATAACTGAAATATTTAAAAACATAAAGGAAAGCAAATGGATGGTCAAAATATGAATTGGTTCATTTTTACCATACGTCGAAAGAGGCCCGAAATCCGGGCCTCTTCACTAGAATACTACCTTACGAAAAAAAGAAAGAAAATTATTATTAAAACTTCTTAGAACTTCCGCATTTGTTCATCGACAAACAGATTGCTCTATACAATTCTGTATGAAACCTTTCAAGTTTGACCCATATTTAAGTATGCATAAAAGAAATCATAAATCTGTTTAGATAACTTTTAATTTAATGACGAAAAGATAAACAAAAAACCAAAAGATATACAAAAAATTCAAGGAAGCGCCACTCCACTAATAAACAATAAACTTTATGCTAATTAATATCCTTTTTTATCGGCCCCAACACTAATTGGTCAACAGCTAAGCTTATTTACACTGGCCAAAATTTGTTAATTTCTTTATTGGTTTCCATCCTAACCTACTAATTAAAGCAAACGAAATAAAAAAAATTAAAGAAAAACCCACATCTCTAGATTTGGCCTTTGCTTTTTTCTTCATTCCATTAGGCTTTTGCCGCTGAGCTGTTTGTGTTTTTCTAAAATACTCACCATACAAAAAGGTCAAACCATTACTATCCTCCAGGGATATCCTCATAAATATTCATATTTATTTTGCTTAAAATATCATAACTTTGCAGCATACTTCTAGGCTCATTTTATATAAGAACTTTATTATTACTTAAAAATAACAGAAACAACAGATATTCAAGGATAACAAATAGCAATTAAATTGCAAAACCACAACAATACCAAAGTTTGTTGGACATTTTAATGGCGCGTTAATTGTTTCCTTTTTTTTCATTCCTGTTGGCTCTTTAGAATTTTCTGGCTGTTAATGGCATTATTCTTGTTGCTGCTGCTTCTGCTGATTTTGTTCACAAAATCTTCTGTATTTCGGTTCATAAATTGCAGACAGCTTTTATAAATACCAAAATATTAGATAGAAATATTGCCTCATTAATTTTTGTCTTCTGTTTGCCTCATTTCCGGTTAGTGTTTGTTTTCAATTTTAAAGTGATTTCGTAAATGTCAGCGGCATTTGCTTAAAATATGTGTCGATGCTTAGCTACTAAGCTGGAAGTACAATAAAAGATATAAACAATGTTGATATGTAAACAAAAAACTTTTGCAATATGCTGCTATTGCAATATCTGTTACCAGCAGCAACTACAATATTGTAGAAATTTCTGCCCAATACCCAGTGCGCGTTCAAACTAAAACCGCCACTAAACCGTATAAAATGCTGTTGTTGTTGTTGCTGTTGAGCTAAAAAATTCAACTTGTCAGTTAATTTGACGTAAAGTGGGTTTAAAATGGGCGCGTTTCTGAGGGTTTAGGTTGCATGCAAACGTGAGACACTGTTAGTGTTAGTGTGTTTGTGATGCGCGTAATAGTACAAGTGTGTTTGTGTGTGTGAGTGTGTATAAATATCCTAGCGCAGTGTTTGCGTGTTATTAGATTTTTTTGGGGTCAATGGTTTTTAACCCTGTTCACAATATTATTTTCTTATTATTATTATTGTTGTTATTATTTATGTTGTTATTGTTGTTGTTGCATTAGTTGTTGTGATATATAGATATCTTCATTGCAGCTCAGGAGGCTTGTGGAGTGCTTATAAATTTCGCAGATATAGCTTGTGTGTAACATGGGGACGTGATACAAAATTTTGCGCTGATACACCAACTCAAGCACGAATTGCTGTATGAATGAAATGCGTCAACGCAATTGCGCCAAGACATAGTTTGCAATGCTATGATATCTGTATTTACAGAACTTTAGTCAACGCAGTGAGTTTATGAGTTGGTTACCGCTTTAAGTTGGTGTGGTGAATTTTGCGAGTATGGTGAGTTGGGTTGCGCTTTTAACTATGTGGTGAAGTAATAAAAGAATTACTAGGAAAACATATAACAACTCAAATCAAAGTCCTGTTGCGGTGTTTTTTTACAAAGTAAGTTATCTATATTTAAATAGGCGCAGGTGAGACCTCCTCCATTATGATTCCTTACTAATTGAGCTTCTTTTAATGAATTTATGACCAATTTTTCTTTATTCTAACCAAAGTTCGCCAGTGGTCGATTTGACGACACATTTCGGTACCATTTTCTCCAATGAATCTCAAACGATTTTGATGATTTTTTTTTAATGAATGAAAGTAGAGAAAAGAGTTCAGCGAATATTTTTTATAGAATTTTACCTGTTATAAACACTCTAAAAAGAATAAAATTTGTATGTATATAACAAATAGAATTTTTTAGAATTTATGTGAAAGTGAACCTTTTCACATTAATTCTAAAAAATTATATATGTTATATATGTGAAAGTGGACCTTTTCACATTAATTCTAAAAAATTATATATGCTATATATGTGTATATAAAAATTTTATTTTTTTAGAGTGCCAATAGCAGGTAAATTCTATAAAAAATATTCGCTGAACTCCTTTTCCCTACTTTCATTCATTAAATAAATATCATCAAAATTGTTTCAGATTCACTGGAGATAATGGTACTGAAATGTGTCGTCAAATTGACCACTGGCGAAGTCTGGTTAGAATAAAGAAAAATTGGTCATAAATTCATTAAAAGAAGCTCAATTAGTAAGGAATCATTATGGAGGAGGTCTTAAGAAAGCGTACAGCTCGGCATGTACCAGAAATTAACAAACAATCTTTATTTTAAGCAACGAAGTAAAGATAGACTGTCAAACTGCACATTGTTCAAGGTTAATATAGCAATCAAATAGATACGTCCAGATTAAGAATATGTCGAAAAGAATAAAAACGTAATTTTTGGCATATAATCATGACTTTAAAATTATCTGGACGACAAAACGTACTTTTCTTTCATACAAATCGTATGAATAAACGACAAAAAGCGTCACTTCTAAACTTTACCAATTTACTCTTTACAGAAGTTGCCCTTAAGGTTAAGGGGAAGTTTGAAAGCAGTAGGTTAAAAACGTTTGATTCTGAACCTTCCTAAGATGCTGCTACGTTTCTGGTTTGCAAAACAAGTTTCTTGTTTAAGGTTTGATTCAAGATTGCTTGATATCTTTGACATCAAAAACGATCATATAAATAAAAAAGTAAAACAAAAAAGAAATTAATTTGTATAAATGCGCTATTTCTCTTTACAAAAATAAGTGTATCAGCGCAATAACGCAGTTCAATGCTTCAACTCAAAAACCACTTTGCCCATGTCTATGTATTAATTAGCCCAGTATAAACTTTTATTGATATTAGTACTTACGTAAAATTGTTTCCTCATTTTTATTTTCACTATTTTAATATTCAATATTGATGGCAAACACATATACACTGTCAGTTTACTTTAAGGCTATACTTAAGATAAAGGGTGTTTTTTTTAAAGGTATAGAACTTTGAATTGAAATAAAACACAAGAAAATCGTTTTAATGTCCATCAATTTGGCTTTATTGGAAGAATAATTTTATGCCATTAATGTTTAAATATGACTTCGGGCATGTGGCCGCCACAGCTGGCTCGAATAAAGCCAATTCTACAGGTCCAATTTTCAACCACTTTTTCGAGCATATGGGGCCGTATGTCGGCAATAACGCCACGAATGTTGGCTTCCAAGTCCCCTAACGTTTCTGGTTTGTTGGCGTAGACGAGCGATTTCACATATCCCCAAAGAAAATAATCCAATGGTGTCAAATCACACGATCTTGGTGGCCAATTACAGGTCCATTCCGCGAAATTATGCGCTCATCGAATGTTTCCTTCAATAAATCGATTGTGACGTGCGGTGTGTGGCATATAGTGCCGTCTTTTTGGAACCACAACTCATCCACATTCATGCCATCCAATTCGGGAACAAAATAGTCGGTTATCATGGCTCTATATCGGTCTCCATTAACGGTAACTGACTCTCCAGCATTATTTCGGAAGAAATATGGCCCAATGACTCCACCAGCCCATAGAGCACACCAAACAGTCAGTTTTTGTGGATGTAATGGCGTCTCAAGGGTCTCATGTGGATTCTCTTCACTCCAAATGCGGCAATTTTGCTTGTTGACGTAGCCATTCAACCAAAAATGAGCCTCATCACTGAACAAAATTTTGCGATGAAAATCAGCATCAAGATCAATCTCATTTTTGGCCCATACACCAAAATCACGACTCATTGCATGGTCTTGCGGCTTTAATTCTTGCACAAGCTGGATCTTGTAAGGTCGCAAGCCAAGATCTTTGCGCAAAATCTCCCATAAAGTTGATGGACAAAGCTCCAATTGCTGTGCACGGTGGCGAATCGATTCATTCGGGTCCTCTTCAACATTTTGGTCTACAACGGCAATTGTTTCTTCGGTGCGCACTGTTAGACGTCTCTGCGGATGCTCATTATCACATAGATTAAACGTAGTGCGAAAACAACCCATGGTTAACCGAATTAATTGCTCTGATGGACGATTATGTCGACCATAAAATGGACGGAGCCTGCGGTAAACTTCGCGAACTGAACCATTATTTTCGAAATAAATTTGCACGATTTGCAAGCGTTGTTCTTTTGTCAACCTGTTCATGATGAAATGGTAAACCAAACTGAACATAAATGACATTAGAGTTGCCAGATTTGACCACAAAATGCCAGTTTTATCTCTATTCGAAAAACAAACCTGTCAAAAAAACACCCTTTATATGAGATTTATCTAATATGGGATATACATAGAATGTTCTATAGAATGTTCTAGAAAATATTGTAATAGCCTTAACTTAACGTGTTTATGGGTTAAACTCTAGCCTTACTCGATATTTTTTCAAGTGCTATCTTGTAATTTTAGGAAATTAAAATTAGTTATTTTGCCTTTCTGGTCATTATGATGGTGACTAAAATATTTTGCTCATGTTCGGTTCTTTTTCGTACTTTACTCTTTCGATATTCTTGCGTATCAGATCCCTCTTATAGCTCTGCCTAACAATATCATTGGCAGCAATTTGGAATATTTGCTTACTTTTTACAGCTCTTTTTTTAATGTTTATAATAGAAAATTATTTTGAAATATTATTTGTGTTTTTCATTTTACTCACCTTTTTTAACTGTTAAATCATTATGGCTTGACCTATTGAAAAAAAAGAAAATTAAGGGTTATTAAATTTTTCTTTTTAAGGACTTATAATTAAAAGCATTTTCTATAAATTATTTGTACAATCCACTGAGCTATCAAATCGGCATTCATATTCAGAATTTTAAGAACAACTGAATAACGACATAGGAATGCATTCAATGAATGCAAAGTTGATTTATAAATAAAATTTTAAATTCACATTAATTTTTAAAAAAATGATTCATTATTAATTTCAATTATTCCTTTTCGATTTTATCAATTTACCAATTTTTTTTTTAATTCATTTAATGCTATAAGCAAAGAATGTACTTCACAAAAAATTTCAGAATTTTCAATTATTCTTCTTTCATTCACCATTCATTTTTTATTAGTTATTCATTTTTTATTCATTTTTCTTTTGTTATTGATTATTAATTTATAATTCACAACTCATTTGTTATTCATTTTTTTATTTATTATTAATTTTTTATTCATTATTCATTTTAATTCATTATTAAATTTTTATTTATTATTCATTTGTTCTTCATTATTCATTTTTTATTTATTATTAATTTTTTATTCATTAATCTTGAATTATTCATTATTTTTTTTTATTCATTATTAATTTTTTATAAATTATTCATTTAGTATTCATTATTTACCCATTATTTATTACTTAATCATTATCATATTTCACTTATTATTTCTTTTTTAATAATTACTCAGTTTTTCATTATTAATTTTTTATTTATTATTCTTTGGTCATTCATTATTCATTTTTTATTCGTTATTCATTTGGTATTCATTACTAATTTTTTATTCATTACTAATTTTTTTACTCATTTTTCTTTGATTATTCATTATTAATTTTTTTTATTTTTCATTTTTTTCATTATCCTTTGGATATTAAATATTCCATTTTTAATCACTATTTATTTATTATTTATTTATTCATTATTCCTTTTTCTTTGATTATTAATTATTCGTTTTTTATTTATTATTAATTTTTTTCATTACCCTTTGGTTATTCATTATTCATTTCTTATTCATTATTAATTTTTTATTCATTATTAATTTTTTATTCGTTATAAATTTTTTATTCCTTATGATTTGGTTATTCATTATTCATTTGTTATTCATTATTAATTTTTATTCATTATTAATTTTTTATTCACTATTCTTTAGTTGTTCATTATTCATTATTTTTTGGCTATACATTGTTCATATTTTATTCATTATTCATTTATTATTCATTTTTCTTTTTTTATCCATTATTCATATTTTTATTCATTACTTATTTTTTATTCGTTATTCATTTAATATTCATTATTCATTTAGTATTCATTATTAATTTTTTATTTATTATTAATTTTTTTATTAATTATCTTTTAATTATTCATTATACGTTTTTTATTCATTATTCATTTTTTAATTATTATTCATTTTTTATTTTTTATTAATTTTTTATTCATAATTAATTTTTTATTCATTATTCTTTGGTTTTTCATTATTCATTTGTTATTTATTATTAATTCTTTATTCATTACTCTTTTTTTATTCATCATTAATTTTATATTCATTATTCTTTGGTTATTGATTATTCCTTTTTATTCATTATTAATTTTTTTGTTCATTATCCTTGGTTAATCATTATTGACTTTTTTATTCTTTATTCATTTTTTATTCATTACTCCTATATAATTCATTATTAATTTTTATTCATTATTAATTTTTTATTCATTATTCTTTGGTTATTCCTTATTCATTTTTTATTCATTATTCAATTTTTATTCATTTTACTTTGGTTACTCATTGTTCATATTTTATTCATTATTGATTTTTTATTCATTATTCATTTTTATTCATTTTTCTTTTTTATCCATTATTCATTTTGTATTCATTTTTCAGTTTTTATTAATTATACATTTTTCATTCATTATTAAGTTTTCATTCACTATTAATTTGTTATTCATTATTCTTTTTCTATTAATTATTAATTTTTTATTTATTATTCATGTGTTATTCATTATTAATTTTTTATTTATTGGTCATTTTTTATCCATTAGTCTTTGGTTATTCATTCTTTAATAATTAATCTTTATTTATTATTTATTCATTTGTTTTCATTTTTCTTTTTTTTTATCCATTGTTCATTTTTTATTCATTAGTCATATTTTATTCATTACTTATTTGTTATTCATTATTCTTTTGCTATTCATTATTATGTTTATATTCATTAGTCATCTGTAATTCATTATTGATTTTTTATTCATTATTAATTTTTTTAATTATCGTTTGGTTATTCATTATTTATTTTTTATTCTTTATTCATTTTTTATTCATTATTAATTTTGTATTCATTGCTCATATGTTATTCATTATTAATTTTTATTCATTATTCTTTGGTTATTCATTATTTAGTTTTTATTCATTATTAAATATTTATTCATGATACTTAGATTATTTATTATTCATATGTTAATTATTATTAATTTTTATTCATTTTTCTTTTTTATCCATTATTCATTTTGTATTCATTTTTCATTTTTTATTAATAATTAATTTTGTATATTGTTTGGCTCTTGGTCTGCGATTCAATAAATAATAAGAAAAAAATACTCTTAAGATTTTTTTAATGATTATATTTTGTTGTTATTTTTCTCAATATTTCGAGATATATACAATATCGAGATATATTATCAAAATAACAACAAAATATAATAATTAAAAAAATCCAGAGAGAAGTTTTTTATTATTATTTATTGAATCGCAGACTAGAGTCAAAACAATATATGTATACAACAACGAAATACTTAAAGTCAACTAATAAAATTCATAAAACAACAATAATTAATTATTTTTTCATTTTTATGTTTTTATTCATTATTAGTTTGTTATTCATTATTAATTTGTTATTCATTATTAATTTGTTATTTATTATTATTTTTTTTCAGTGGTCATTTTTTGTTCATTATTCTTTGGTTGTTCATTCTTAATTCATTATTCTTTTTTTGTTCATTAAATATTTGTTATTCATTTTTTTAACCATTGTTAATTTTTGTTCATAATTAATTTTTTATTCATTATTAACTTTTGATTCATAATTCATTTGTTATTCATTTTTTCTTTTTATATATTATTAATTTTTTGTTCATTATCATTTTTTATTCATTATTCCTTTGTTATTCAATTTTCTTTTTATCCATTATTCATTTTTATCATTATCATTTCTTTATTAATTATAAATTTCTTTTTTCATTTGTTATTCATTTTTTTCAATTATTCATTTTTTATTCATTATTCAGTTTTTATTAACTATCCGTTTTATTGTTTATTATTCATTTCTTAGTCATTATTCATTTTTTATTCATTATTCACTTGTTACTCATTATTATTTTTTATTCTTTATTCATTTTTTATTCATTATCCTTTGGTTATTCATTATTCATATTTTATTCATTATTCATTTTTATTGATTATTTATTTGTTATTCATTATTCTTTAACTATTCATTATAAATTTTTCTTTTCATTATTCATTTGTTATTCATTATTTATTTTCTATTTATTGGTCATTTTTTATTCGTTATTACTTTTTTATTCATTATTTTTTGGTTATTCATTATTTATTCTTTATTCATTATTTTTTTTTTCATTATTCATTTGTTATTCAGTTTTTGTTTATCCATTGTTCTTTTTATATTGATTATTCTTTTTTTATTCATTATTCATTTTTTATGCATTTCTTATTTCATATTCATTGTTCAGTTTTTATTTATTTTAGTCCTAAGCCATAAATAAAAAATGAACAACAAACGAATAATGAGTAAAAAAAGTGTGAAAAAAGTATTAAGAGTGAAAAAAAAATTAATAATGAATAACAAATGAAAAATTATTAACGAATAAAAAATTATTAATAAATAAAGAAAGAATAATTAAAAATTCAGAATTTCTTTGTGAATTTCATTAGTTGTGAATTGCATTCTTTGTAAATATCATTCAAATGAATAAAATAAGTTCAGCATTATTCTGAATAACAAAATTGAATAATTGAAATAATAATTAATAATTTTTTTAAAAATTAATGTGAATTAAAAATTTTATTTATAAATCAATTTTCCATTCATTGATTGCAATCTTATTTCGTTAAATACTGGTTCACTTTTTTGTGAATAAGACCAAATTGAATGTATTCTTTTGCAGCTCTGGCCATCAAGCTTAAAAAAAATTTCAATTAATTTTCTTGTCTCACCTTTTCTTTCAAATTAATCGGTCACCTACTTAACCTACTTTGTAACCTGCACAAGACAGGAAAATAACTCAAAACTTAAGAGTTATGTTCTCGACTTTAGGGAGTCTTGGGTGTGTTATTGTCTTTGCAGCTTCTTCAAACAAGGATAAACACATATTATTATTATTATTATTACTTTTTTTAAAATTATTATATCTCCCCGGGTTAATCCTTGGTGATGAAATATATCACTACGTCATAATATTTTTCCCCTCTCAACATTTTTTCGGAACACACTCACCTCTTACCCGCCACCCTTCTGCTGATTTTAGTTTTTTATTTATACCAAATTAACCCCTAGAGGACGCGGTCAAATATATGAAACGGTTCTATTATTTTTTACCTTTAACATTTCTTTGAAACACACCGACCACATACTTGCCACTCTTATCCCCCATTCCGATACAACAAAGACAAAAATTTTTTTTTGTATTAGGACCCTAATAAGGGTGGCAAATTAAATGTAGGTGTGTTGCAAAGAATATTTGATTTAATAGGGCTATCTCATACATTTGAGCCCTAGAAAGGTCACTTCAAAAATGATACTTTTGAAGGATGTAGACATTTAAGACTTTATCTTTAATGACTGACAAACAAAACTAAACATAGATACACTACTATCATAACATATCATAACATCAGTTAAGAACAAGATTTAATTATGAGAAATTTCAAGTTAAAACAACGTCATGACTAGAGAGGTAAGAAGGAAAGGCTTTAAAATTTTAATAGAGATATATAATAGGGTAAGGTGAAGGGTTTGAAAATCAAATGCTTCAAAAACTTCTTGTCGGAATTTAGTTGCATAGTATTATGGCACTAACAGTGTCGATTATCAGGCAGTCGAAAATAAATTATTGTAGTGCCAAACTTAAAGCATCTCTTCCTCCTAAGGTTCTGTGGAGTAACCTTAAAAAGCTAAGCATTGGTAGTAGGCAAACCTCTGACTGCCCTATTGATCCAGACATTCTTAATGATTTTTTTTTTCTCCTCAACACCAACTATCCACAAAATATATCTCTCGAATCTCCTGAGCCTCCTACGCAACAATGCTTTCAGTTTTCAACGGTTACGGAAAATGATGTAGCAAAGTCTGCAATGAAAGTGAAATCGAATGCCGTTGGTGAAGATGGTTTAATATAAAATTTATTAAAATTATTTAAGCTCATGTTTTGAGCCCTCTTACACACATAATAAATTATTGCTTTACTACATCTTCCTTTCCTAGTTTTTGGAAAACTGCTTTAATAACACCTGTGGCAAAAAGACTACAGCTTCTGAACCAAGTGATTTTCGACCTATAAGTATCCTGTCGTCCCTATCAAAGGTTTGTGAAGCTATTATGGCTGACCAAATGTCATCTTTTTTAGCACTAAATAATCTTTTATCTCCTCTTCAATCTGGGTTTCAGGCAGGTCACAGGTCCCTCAAAGTCTTGGATGACATTAGGTCCTTTTATGATGATGGTAAAGTAACTCTTCTTTGTCTGCTTGATTTCTCTAAAGCATTCGACACCGTTAATCATGCACTTCTTTGTCACAAGCTAAAATACTTTTATAGATTTAGTGAGAATGCTGTAAACTATTGAATAGCTATTTAACAGGCAGGGTACAAAAAGTAAAAGTTAGTAGTAGGTTCTTGCAGCAGGAATTAGTTTGCAGTGGTATGTCCCAGGGATCCGTTCTTGGTCCACTTCTATTTTCATTATTTATCGATGACATTTTCAATACCTGCACATACGCGTCATTACATGCTTATGCTGATGACGTTTAGCTATACCTATCTGGTAAAACAAACCTTATGGAAGATTTGGTATATAAACTAAATGAAGATCTGAACATTATTTACCAGTGGGCTAAACAAAATTATCTTCAGTTAAATGCGTTAAAATTCATCACGGGGATATTCCTGATCTTTCAATTGGTGACAAGAACCTTAAACTTGTCAGTTGTGTTCGAAGTCTTGGCTTTAAAATCAATTGTTCTCTCACGTACACAGATCACATTAACGATGTTGTCCGAAAAATATATTTCATCCTGCGGAACCTTAGATTGTCAGCTGATTATACACCAGTTGATACAAGACGCAAGCTTGTTGTTCAACTAATCCTTCCTGTGATCACATATGCTGAACTTGTCTACAGTAAATTAGATTCACGATCACAACATAAATTACAAGTTGCGTGTAATCATGCTACGCGTTATGTATATGGACTGCGTACTCATGAACACTTAGCTCAATTTAAAAATTTGATACTTGGCTGTGACATTATAAGTTACTTAAATGCCAGGAATTGCATCTTTTTACAGAAACTAATTCAAATCAGAACGCCTAGATATTTATTTCAAAAATAAGAATTTTGCCAATCGTTAAGAATCCAAATGCTTGTTATTCCATGCTTTAATTTTTTTAATTCTACAAGATTCTACTCTTTCACTCAGTTTTCTTATCGTTACCTTCTTTTCTATTTTTCGTTTCTTTTTCTTGCTCTCTTAACTTAAACAAATAATTATAAATTGATTTAATTGTTTGTTAATTGTTTACTAATTTTTTCCACTATAATTTTTTAATTTAATTTAAACTATATGTATAATATAAATTTAATGTATTAATTTAATTTCACTAAATTCAAAATATATCTTGTTTTTAGACTTTGTACTGTAAAAGAACATAGTTCTTAATGTACTTATAATATAAAAACCCAATGAATTGAATTGAATTGAAATAAAAAATTACTTTAACTTTCTTTAACGAAATTTTGCTAGGGTTTTGGTAATTGTGCTTAGGAATAATAAAGTTCATGCTTCTTTTTGACCTACAGAACTTTAGCTTTTCGAAGAGATAACTAGGATTACACGTGCGTATAATTTTGTGTAAGAAGATGCAATATCTTTCTGAAAATAGCTTGTCAAGCTATTTAACAACAGCTGGTTAGTGAAATGTGAAATATGGTCAAACCTTCGAAAGCCTTAAACGTAGCGAGCAATGTTAATTAGTGCAATTTGCATGTTATGCGACAATCTTGAGTCGAGATCACTGTCAACATATCCTGCGGAAGTAATTATTGGTAGCAACAACTGCAGGGCCAATTTCTTTTTCGTTTTTACAGGCACCACAGCTGCAGTTATTCGTAGGTTTCTGAGAACAAATCTATTCTCCATTTATTCTCCATGTTTTTGGTTTGGCAAATTACAATATAAAAGCAATTAGATGTGATAATCTTTATTGAAAATATTTTAAGCAGTTGAACTTCTTTTTTTGAAATTTTGTTTAAACAAGAGTTATCTATATATTATAACGCAAACAAAAAAATGTGGTACCATTTTACCCGTGTTAACGTCAGCATATTCACAAAAATCTTACATCGTTGGAAAAGTATTTTCGAATACATTTACAGAATATAATTTTTATTCGAATAAGTTGTCATTAAGATAGATAAAACTAAGCAAATGTAAAAACCTTTTTTCCCAATGGGACAGTGGAAACCAATAGCAGCACAGCTTTGTTGAACATCGTTGCTCTAGCATACACGAGAGAGAAGAGAGAGAACAGAGTGACCCAGAACACTTCAACGGAGCTGTGTGGCATTGTTGTTGTTGATGTTTCTTAATTACTCTCTCAAACTGTTAACCTGAATAGAATGAAGTAATTTTATTCAATGAGCCCAGTGGTAAATAGACACATGACGTTATTAGTCAAAAGTATTTATCAATGTAATGTTTTTAAACTTTAATAAACGTTTTTCAATAAAAATTAAAAAAAAATAAGAGACAAATCGATTTTGATATGGTCGAACTTCGACCACAGGCGATATTAGTATTTCCTAATAAAGCCTTATTTCCTTATTGTTCGTGGTGGTTTAAAGCTAGTTCAAAAGTCTTAAAATTTATAAGCGGAATTTTAGTTTTGATTTGTCTGCTCTAGTTTTTTATACGATTTTATCAGATATTACTACACACTGTTAACAACAACAATAACAATATTAACAGCTGGAATAATCAAGACCGTTTTAGCAACAAAACTAATATAAAAATATTCATCCACGGCGGTTATCATAAAGTTTTAGATTTAATAGCTACGCGCGCGGTTTCCTCGGTTCAAGCGGTTGATGCCCCAATTGCGTCATATAATGTGCAATAATAAATTGACGTTTCATACCTTCAGTGTATTGGCAGAAGGACACTCAAGCACAAACATGTGAGTATGTATTTGAAATTTATGTCATGCATCTGTGTGTGGGTAGATGTGTCTGTGTGTGTGTGCAGAAGATAATCATACAATTGCTTTGTATGGACGCAAGCGGCACTTTTATATAATTGCATATTGAATAAAATATGTAACAATAGAACTGCACCGAAGCTTACACTTATGCACATAGCTTGTGCTTGCAACGCTGAGTATGATGTTGATAACGACGACGATGGCGATGATGATTATTATGATGTTACGAACGGAACCAAGTCGCGCATATATGATTTGGTCTTTTGCAACTACTCCTTGCATGCAAGCTTTTAACTTTTCTCCCCTTCACCACTTTCGTGCTCTTGCTTCCAACAACTATGTGCTGAAATAATGCCAAATGTATGTCGCTACATCACATATTCCTTGAATTCATTTTTGCAATTTTTGCATAATATATTTTTTTATATATTTTTTTTTTTTTTTTTTTTTGTCTGGGTAAATCAGTTTTTCTTGCCCGTTGTCTGTCACTTATTTTTAATATTGATATATAAACATAGATTTGCATTAAATAATGAGCAGTGTTTGTGCAAAGATAGCTTAATGTTCAACATAAATGGCTTTAGTGTTCAGATACTTTTCAGCTAAATGCAATGCAAAGAAATAGTAAAAAAAAACTGGCATATTAAAGAGGTACAAAGAAAACAAATAAAAGAAACAAAAAGTGGTAGAAAGTAGCATAGGAGTCAGAGGTAGGATAGATCTGTGGTCACAAGGAATAACGACTAAACTCATAGTATCGTAAAAAACGATATTTTAATAGCTACGACCAACGAGTATATATCTATAAGAGTTTTCACTCGTCGCTCGTTATTTTTTGCTCGCTAATATTAGCCATCCATCGACAGAACAGGATATTTTGATGAGACATTTATTTTATACCCCTTCAAAAGTGCGAGTTTGTTTACATTTTGTTTTCTATATTTTGATCATTTTGGCTGCGTGCACAAGGAATGTTTCTTCTTATTTGAATATCTGAAGAAATATTGCAAATATTATGAATGAAAATAAAATTTTACAGCTTCTTTTTTGCATGTGCATGGTTGCCGAATTTATTTTGTTTCCAGCTGGACATTTTTGTTGTAGCTATATTTTGGTTGCTGCTGCAGAGAACGATTTTTAGATATTTCATTCCAGTAGAATCATTGCGGCTCCAAAAAGTCTCGTGTTACTGTGCAAATCTTTCATAGTACGATCGAGTGACTTCAATTATCGCTTGTATGCCATTGAGCATTCGTCCCAGATGATAATCGTAGAACTTTGCAACACTTTCGTCATTGCGGAAACGTCATCTGAAACGTTGCATGTCGTTCTGTCAGTCAGTTGGAGATTCAACGACAGTTTCAGCGCAGAATGTGCCGTTCGACCACCTTCCAATAACGTGGCTGCAATCCCAGAAGAGGCAACTGCCAGCGCGATTTCTACCGTCGAACGAACCGAAGAGGCCAGCAGAAGTGAAATAAGAAACTGTTTGCCAATTGCGCCAGGCGCGTCGAGGAAGAAAATTTATTTTCTTTTGGTCATTAATCGATTTCATCAAAGTTTCGTAAACATCCTATTGCTGAAGAGTCAACAACGGAACGTTTGTTTGAACTAACTGACTCAAATCGTCTCGAATATATTCTCGCTCGCACTCCAATTTGATGGATTTAATGCACCGCGCATTGCACGATTGGATGTTGGCATACCCAATTGGCACAACAAACTGCCATCTTCATGCATTGCGACTACATAAGCCAATGGTTGATCTTCAGATTGAAGACTGGTTGAGCACTAGGGCGTATCGAAAAATTTAGATCGCTGTCTAAGAGGTATCAAAAGTTGCATGGGGTTTTTTTTTTTGATTCGCCCGGAGGTATGAAATCTTCCAAAGATACGTATACCCGTCCTATACGCATGCACGATTCACATTCTAAAATCTGCCCGAATCAGCCGGGACAGACAGAATGCACCTACGTACTAAACATACCCCCTATTGGCAATTAGGATTTTCCACTAAGCACATTAATTGGCTTTTCAGCGGAATTTAAAAATTGAATATATGTAAACGCGTATTTAAGTATACTTGATTCTATATAAATAAGCAACATCGTATTAAATAATAGTAATTATCAATTAAAGGTACCCGAAAAACTATCAAAAACACTAAACTCATTTTAACTGGTTTGCGGCCAAGGACCTACGTGGAAATGAGGTAAATCTCATATCCGCCAAATCAAAATCCCAATTAGTTGGATATGCATTTGGGCCAACGCAGGCATAAGCTTGTATGGAAAAGAGATATACTCTGGCACACCAATCCAGGTGATAATGTGAGTTCAGTCTAATTTCAAATCAGGAAACCACGTGAGCACGTAAATCCCAATTCGATTAAAAATTAAATTATTATATAATTAAAAAGTAAGTTTTAAACACGATTCATATTTGATGGTGCTTACTTTATAAAACATAATATCGAGACAAAAAAGAGAAACAGAACAATCTCAATTACCAATATTATATTGTTATAAAACTGCGTTAGGTATAATAGGATGAAGTTAAATTGATTTAGTTATTTAAATGTAATATAATTTTCCGTTTTAAGACGTCTACCGAATCAGAAAAATTAATCATGTTGAAGTTATCATTGAAATCACTGCACATACATCGTAAAGGTTCATGAAGAGCGTAATTAGAACTGCACTGACTCAACTTGAAAAACAGAAAATGTCTAGTTCCTCTCCTTGGGATGTTAAAATTTAGAGCTGAGATTAGATATTCCAAATTAATCTCGCCACGAAGTAATTTATACAGAAACATGACATTAATCATCATTCTTCTGCTTCTTAGGGAAGGTAGTAAAATAATTTTAAGGCGTATTTCATACGATGGAAGCATAATATTGGGGTTCCAACGACTATGACGTAAAGCAAAAAGTAAAGACTATTTTTGAACGGATTCTATGGCGTCGATGTAGACATTATATTGTGGGTTCCATACGGCTGATGCATATTCAAGAATTGGCCTTACGAGAGAGGTATATAATAATTTAGTAGTAAAGGGATCACTGAATTCTTTAGCCCATCTTTTAATGAAACCAAGGACTCCTCTTGCCTTATTTATCACCATATTAACGTGGAGATTGAAGCGAAGTTTTGAATCCATAATAACACCAAGATCGAGAAAACTGAAAACTATTTCTAAGTTAGTGTTATTTATAGTGTAATTTATGTTACTAGCAGATCTTCGCGAGAATGTCATTTGCTTACATTTTTTTAAGTTGATATTAAATATATTTAAGCTACACCAGTCCACAAGTCTATTTAGATCAGATTGTAAAAGATGTCGTTCTTCGGGTGATTTGTAACAAAGAAAAAGTTTCACGTCGTCAGCGTACATTAAGACGTTACAGTGTTTTATTACCGAAGGAAGATCATTAGTGAATAGTAAAAACAAAACCGGTCCAAGATGACTGCCCTGAGGAACGCCAGAAGTGACGGAAATACTTTTTGAAAGAGAATTCTTATATAAAACCTTTTGAGTACATCTAGATAAATACGAATTTATTCAATTTAATAATGTGACAGGAAACCCAATAAGGTGGAGTTTTTTCAAAAGGAGATTATGATTAACACTGTCGAAAGCTTTGCTAAAGTCCGTATAAATAACATCAGTCTGCAGTCCCAAAGTAAAACCATTTATAAATGGTAAAACACGCGTAGTAAACTCTAAGAGGTTTGTTGTAGTGGACTTACCCTTCAGAAAACCATGTTAAAAGACAGAAATGGTGGAAGACACGGAGTGGGTTAATTGATCAGTTATGATTTTCTCAAATTACTTAGGGATTGCACTTAATTTTGCGATTCCTCGATAGTTAGAAACATCTATCTTGGAGCCAGATTTATAAAGGGGTATAATATAAGAATCCTAGGAAAATAACCACTATGCAAGGAAATATTAAAAATGTTGGCTAGAGGAGTACACAGGCTTGTAGCACATTGCTTTAAAATACAGCTTGGAATTTTATCAGGGCCGGTCGTAAAAGAAGATTTTACTTGTCGAAGATAACACATAACAATATTTGGGTCCATTACAGGAGTTTCAAAAGAGTTAACTGGCGGGAGAAAAGGTTACACCGTGCCAGTATTAAATGGTATATCGGAGTAAGTTGATTTAAAGAACTTTGCAAACATGTTAGAAATCACATTGTCACAAGATGGTTCTTTCTGATTGAATTTCATAAGGGGTGGAAAACTGGAGGCTTAACGTTTTGAGTTAACAAAACTATAGAAAAGTTTTGGATCATCTTTTAATTGAGATTTTATGTTAATTGTATAAGCAGAATAGCATTGTTTATTTAATAGTTGATATCTATAACGACAAGAAGAATAGGAAGCAAAGTCTAAACTAGAACCAGATATTTTATATCATTTAAATAAACGATTTTTTAAATTTTTAAGTGCCTTTAGATAATTTGTTAGCCAGGGTGGATTTAAAGGATTGGAGAAACACCTTTTTTTTGGGACGGACAATAAGAAACACCTTTGCAGAGTATCATTGAAAAACTGTACAGAAGACTCGACGTCATAATATGAATATGATGTTCCGCTAGTTAAAATTGGAGACCAATCAGTCTGCAAAAGTAAGGAATTAAGTTTTACATAGTCCGTTTTCTTAAAATTATTAACTTTTTTATTTCGCGCATCAGAAGTTACTATATCTTCTTTTTCGTGGGGGAGTAAAACTGTTATTTCAAGAGTTGGATGATGTACATCTTCTGGAAGAGATACGGGATTCAAACAATGGAGATTAACAGTAGTGCATCTATCTACAAATACAAGGTCTAGGGTTCTGTGGTTTATATTGAAAATATCATTGACTTGTTGAAGACACAGATCAGACAGCTTATCTAAGAAGTCATTTATCCAATCACTATTGGAAACAGGAGTAAGAAATGAAAAATTGTCATACGATCTCCAAGTCACAAAAGGTAGGTTAAAATCACCCAGCACAATAAGAACGTCTTTATTTTTTAACAAATTATGAACTTTTTCGATGGCGTGTAAGTGTTTTAAATACATTGTTAAGTCACATTTAGGAGGAATGTAAGAGCAGGTAACATAAATAATACCATTATTTAATTTAACTGCAACACAAATGAACTCAATGTCATTGGTGTCAAGAATTGTCAATTCTTCAGATACAAGCGAGTTTTGAACAGCTATCAAAACACCACCACCGATCTTATCATGACGATCTTTACGAAAAATTTGATATTTATTGCACATTATTTCAGAATTTCAGATATTAGAGCGAAGCCAAGTCTCTGTAAAAATTATAATGTTATATTCAAAATCAAAACTGTTTATGAAAATATCGGAAAGTTTGGAGTTAAGACCCCTGACATTTTGATACACAAGCTCTAATTTAGACTTGCGGTTTATTAATCGTTTTTTGGATGAGATTCAGGGCTATTTCGGAGACACGGCAAATGTCCAACATTTACCGGTCTTGGATTGCTTTTAAATTTAAATTCGCGTACAATTGTGTTAGGCGTCCAAAAGTTTACATCAACTATGGAATTAAATAAATTTTCAGGAACTGTTAATCTAAAAGAAGTAATCGATCTTACATTTGAATATTTGAATTTATGAACCGAAAGATGCAAGGAACAATTCAACTTTGATTTAATGAAAAAATCTATGTCAACCTCTATTGTATCCGCAGCTAAGCGAGAAACAAAGATTGATTTAGTTGGTGGAATTGCAATGATTGGCTTAGGTGGAACAGAAACCTGAGTAGTAAGAGGAATAACCTGGGAATCGACTAAAGTTGGTGAAAGAGAAACAGTTTGGGCATAAGACATGACTGGCAATGAAGGTGGAGGTGCCAGCACTGGCAAAGGAGCAGAAATCGATATGTTTGCTGTATTTGAAGTAGAAGTTAAAATAGGTGGAGGGGCTGTTATACCAATGTCATCAGCAATGTCATGTACAGAAGAATGTAGAGTTGGAGTTGAATTCGTTTTTTGCTTACTATGCAAAGACATGTGTTTTTTTTTCTTTTGGGAGAAGGAATTGACTCTTCAATATATTTAAAATCGTCGAAAAGAGACTGATATTTGAAAAATTTTGCGGAAAGCGAAGAAAGTTCCTTACTTATTTCAGAGAAGCCTTGCTTTGTCTGCTTGAAAAGCTTGTAGAAGTTGATGTCAGCCAATCTACATTTCTCGCAAGACCATCGCAACCCTTTACCTTCCTCAATACAATCCGCAACTCGGCCTGTCACGCCTGCACATTTGGTATGAACAGCATTATCACATAACCAGCATGATAAAAGCCGCTCAGTTTCACCCCTTACAGAGCAGCCAGGCTTAGCATAAATCATATTAAAATAATGCAGATAAAATGACGAAAATAAGGCACAAAAAACACTGCACTTAAATGACAAAGATAAAGGTTGTAAAGGGTTGTAAAGATAATCCAACAAAATTTTTTGAAAAAAATTTTGTCTTCCTTTCCCGAGGACAAAGTAGTTTTTTGATAAAAACAGTACAAAATAACGATGTCAAAATGCTTGTATTTTTGTAAGAAAAAGTACATATGTATCAAAGCAAAAGTGAATATTGACCTTAACTAACAACATTTTGACAAACACGATGCCACTCTCAATTTTTACCCACAGTGTCCTGTGAGAAGGTTATTCAAATCTAAAGGTACACTCGAGATAACACAGAACTTTTGATTGTTATCTGATTGTCTGAGTTTTGGTGGTATTGATTATAGTTTAAAGGTTTTTCTTAAATTTGGTGAATTAATAATTTGCATATTTTTTGATTGTGCTCTTTTTTGATTTGAGAAATGTATACTTGAATGCAATTTTATCCTCTATGTATGATTCTGTTGACTCGATACAAAATTAATGTCAAAAACTTATGTTTTCCATAAAAGGTATCACTTTTACTTTCCTAATAAATTAACCGCTTGCTCAGAAGCAGTAGCGTAATTATATTTTGTGCGCCCGCCAGCAGGTTTCTAAAAGCGCCCTGCTATTTACTTTTAGACCAAAACTATGTTATTAGTAGGTTACTAGAAGCGTAAGAGAAAACAAGAGAACTCTTGACAAAAAAAAAAGAACAGGAAGAGACTTGGTTTAATTCAACAGTCATAATTTATTACAACAGTTATATTTTAAAAATATTTTACTTCATAAATAAATGTATATCTTATTTTAATAGAATTTGTTAAGAAAGAGCAATAACATAAAAAATACTTTTTAAAATATCAAATATGGGCAAAAAGAAAACATAAACAAATACGCGGGCTTTAGGTCAGTTGTAATTATTTATTAATTATTTCCAATATTTCGAACTCAAGTACATTATCAAGGACAAGGAAAAACAATTGAAAATACTTATAATAAAACAATTTTGCACTAAGGCAATTAAAAAAGCACTTACAATTATATAAACAATTTTTTTTAAATTCACTAGGTTAACAACATTGACATCAAATATTGGAAATAATTAAGAAGTAATAAAAATAGACCTTAAAGCCTGCGTATTTGCTTATTTATATTAATTTTTTTACAAAGTTAAAGAAACTCAAAGTTTGAATAAATGATATCAATAATTTTCTTATCGGTGAAATGATAAGTTTAAGATGTTAAGTTTAAATATTTTGTATTTGATGTTAAAAGTTAACTGAAGAATTTGCTAACGTCAGAAATTCCCAAGTGATTGATTAAAATAGCATCAGTAGCTGACTTGCCAAAAATATGAAAACAACGGATAAATCGACTTTGACCATAATCGAGTTTTGCCAAAAAAGACGACTTTTGCTCTAAATAGTCGGCTTTTTTGACTTCGATTATTGCACTCTGAGAAATTTAATTTCAGCACATATTTTTCAATTATTTTTCATTTATTGTTGTTAATTTAAAAAAATAATGTTTTGCGAAGGAAATAAATATTTTAGTGTTTCTTAATTTTTTTTTAAAACAAATGTCGCACAGTGTAACGTCCCCATGCTTGGCCAAAAATAGAAGGATTGATCGTAGAGCTATGAAAATTGGCACGAATATCTTTCGTGACAAAACTAAGAAATATAAATGAAACCCATTTTTGCCTGAAACTTCATTAAGTCTTGTCTCAAAAAAACGAAATTTGCTACATAAATTTCTTTTGTGATTATAAATAAATGAAAAATTTCGTAGGTGAATGTCATGGCCATTAATTATATTTTAGTAACTCAGCCTTGGAAAATACTAAAAACACAAGTTAGCTACGTTTTTGTTTATATTTTTAAGCTTTTTCGATTGAGCTTGTAAATAAGTCGTAATTTTGAAAAATAATCAGCATTCATACATCAAATTTCATACATCTCACATATTAACTAAACAAGTCACCATAAAAAATTTATGTCTTCTGTATTAGCCAGTATCAGCAAGAAATTTTTTTTGGATTTTGTGTGACGCAGTTCTAATGATGTTTTCGTTCGTGAAAATTTTATAGTCAATCTTTCTCAAAATTATTTTTTGAGCACTTTTAAAAGTTGAATATTTAAAAATGTGTATCCCGCTTTTTGTGTTTACTTTTATGATAAGCTTAAAACCATATGTTCAATATGTGAAAAAAATAGTAATATTGCCAGACATAAAAACGTTTAAACTTTTTTTATATATATAAAAAAAAATTAAAGAAAATGTGAATAACAAGAAAAATTGTATTTTTAAAAAATGCAACTTTGACGGCTTGTCGTAACGAAACGATTGCTGCTATTAAAAAAATTAATTTTGATTTTTTCACCCACAATATTTTCTATTGAAAGCCATACAAGTTTTAGTAAAATTCAAACATCGATATATGAGATTTTTGACCCCTTATTTTACACTGTGCGTCGTTCTCTACTTCATTTGTCATTTTCATAAAGGGACTTGAGGGCGCTCCTGGCTTAGTTGCGCCCGCCCGCAATGCGGGCTCTGCGGGCCTGCTTTTTACGCCACTGCTCAGAAGAGAGCGCAATGTGAGTGGCAAACTGAAAATAGAAATAGAGCTGGGAAATTTCTTAACGTCTTTTAAGAGTCATAATGTTTACTGGGAAATTTCGTCAAAGTAAAAACAAATGTATTCAAAATATATTTAAATATTTAAATATTTTTAATTTTTTGAATATTTTCAAATATTTGCAAATGAACACATCGAAATTAAACACATTGCGTTGGGTTGAAAATAACTTGATTTTATGCAGAGAAGCATAAGGATTTATTTCCGGTAATGAAAATCTAAATAAAATAAATGAATAAATAAAAGCAAAAGGAAAAGAAGAAATTTAAATTTACTTTAACATTCAAAAATTCAATGTGTAAAAGACCTAGAAGTTTGCTGCTATTAAAATTTATTTCTGTCAAGTGTGACATTACATGCAAAAGTGTATTCACCTTTAAACCTAAACTGCCTTATTCTTCTTTTTCTTCTTCATCTTGTTTATTGAATCAAAGCATGACAAGGACTTTACGCATAAAAATTTCTTGACAGATATTTAAGCTCTTACTATTCGGGGTTAAAGCAATTTCACAGAAAAACATTTCCTACCTCTTTCCAGCTCATTTTTTGTTCATGAACCAATGATTTCTATTATTATTACGATTTTTCTTTTTTCTCATCTTACACTCCTTTTTTTATTTTTTTTCCACTACAGTAAAATAATATGTTGAAAAATAATATTAAAGATTGATGGCAATTTAACCGGAAATGAAACAGAATCTCTTACAATGGATGCCCCGAAGAGTACGCAAACGGAAATGAGTAATTTTTCTATGTGTTTTCTTTGCATAATTGTTGTTTTCAATCACGTCAATAATGTTCTCTGAGGAAATTACGGTTGAACATTTTACGTAAAACTTAAGATAGCTTGCGTAGGACGAGGGTAGGATAAGGTTAAAAAAAAAACTTCAAATGTTGTGGCATAGCAACAGCATATAAGAATGTTAGAGGGAAAACAGTAACCTGCAGCAACAAAAAATGCTAAATCAATTGTAGAAATTGAGATAAAAAAGCTTTAACACAAATATGCAACGTTATTATTATTAATGTCAAATACAAAGATAATGACAAAAAATAAACGATGCAAAAAAGCTTCAAAATATTCTACATACAGTGTCCCAAGAAAAAAAAAGCTAAAAAAAACTCAACATGGTCTTTGTGGAGAATACAAGAGAAACCCCAAACTAAGTTAAGCCTAAATAACAGCTGAGGGTGAGCATATCAATGATTTTTAAAGCGCCTCAAGTTATACAACACCAGCAAAAAGCAGGAAATTGCAACGAAACAAGAAATCAAAGAACTACGCCAACACATATCAAAGCATCAAAGAAAGCGATGCCAAGAAAAAAATATAATAATACCAAGCGCTGCCTCTCAACCAAAGCATTAACTTGCAAGCGCCTAAAAGTAGGCCAAAAATACAAACAAAATTAAAGCTATTCACATAAAGCGTGGAAAAAACGATGTAGTAGTAGAATGCCTCAACTGCAAAAGCTAAAGTCAAACAAACATTGGAAGCATAGAGAGTGAGACCTCGATATTTTTTGGCATCACTGAATCCTTGTTAGTCACGGGGTGGGAGAAAGGGGATGAATGTGGTTAAAGTTTTTCAGCTTGTTGATCAACAAGTGGCACAAAAATCGCACAAACGAGCAAGACCAATAACAGCAACAAAACAGTGCTTTTACGATTTTGTTGTTGTGAGAGAGCAGTAAGGATATGGGGCAAAATGGGGACACAGAGGGGATGTCATTCTTGTATGCAAACCAAAAAATGTGCAAAAGTGTGAAATTTTCTGTTTATTACGTTGTCGAAAGTCGTAATATTTTATCTAAAATTTACACCAGAAACGGAAGATGGACTTTTTTACTTCAGAAACTCGAACCAAATAGAAGATAAATATTAAAAAAAAAATACTTTAATACATATTCTATTACCTCAGCTTACTAGAACTGCAAGAGTGAATTCACTCAACTTTTCTGCAAACTGATACTTCATCCACCCTAGTTTTTATATCGTGCTAAAATGTTGTCTTCTGTTGAGATTTTGCACGTATTTAAGCATATTTGGAATGTTATTACTTAAAACTTCTGCATTTATTTGCCTACAAAAAAAAATATTCCCTCAAGTACAGTACGAAAGTAGCTATGACGAAAATTTTAATTGAAAAACTTTTATCATTTTGAATGTATTTCTAACTTAAATACTTAGGCAAAATCTTCTAGAATTTACTTAAGAGCTCTAAGGTGCTATGTGTATTGCACTCCTAATATCCGGCTTTGCCCACGTGCCCTAAATGAGCCTTTTTTGCAAAAAGTTATGCCAAAGCGAATAATGTTAAATATTTGATATTAAAAATATTTTGCCTAATCTTAGCATAAATTTTGCAACAATTTTTATATAAATAGGGAATAAAACTTTTCCTAGCCTTGTGTAAGGCATAAAATGCCAGCTTAACAATGAAAGTCCTAGCAAATATTTCTCACTAAACTTTATAGCTTGCTCTCAAGCCACTTGTTAGCTTCATTGGCACTAAGATTATTATTCATAAACTTAATACCAAGCATTTCAACGCTATTAAAAAAATTTAGCGTTTTAGTAAGCGGCTATATAAATTTGTCAATCAGCTGATTGACTCGCTTAAGAGTTTTTAAAACATCTATAAACTTTTATGACATGCTAGGAAATAAAATGTAAACTAAGCGCTAAGCTTAAGACAGCCTTTTTAAAAGTTTGCCAACTAGGATAGAACAGTGTAGGAAAACGATGCAAAAAATTGTGCAGACTCATGAAAAAGCTGCACTCCTTTTTGTGCAGTCAACCATATAAATTAAAATTTATGCCAAAAAAATTGCGAAATAATGATATTGCGTCGCTTTTTCCTGCAAAAGCTGCCTGTGAGAAGACATTAGCCACACATGAATAAATAATGGTATCAGAGAAAGGGTCTGATTTGATAATGATGTTTTATCAGCTCATGTGGTGGCGTTTTGACTTATCTCTTTGCTTAAATTACAACGTCTAAATTTATAATTATATTTGCATAAAATTTATGGCTATTACCGGATAATTTTATGCAGCCAAAATCAATTTTAATATATTTACATGGCAAAACGAAATCTGTTTTTGAAGTGATGCTTTAGTGTAGGAGGAGAAAACAACAAGCTGCTGTAGTTTGACACAAGTATAGAAAAATTTTGTTTAAATAAAGCCAAACAGCGGCTGAACTAGGGTCGAACAGCGTCTACTTCGAAGCGATCTTTGCCAAAGAAACGCTGAACTGCGGACGTATAGCTGCCGTTTTGCAGGACGAATTATGGCCGTACAAGGGTCGAACCAATATACTACCCCAACAACACTCACTTCGTACGCCTGAATATTTTTAATATAAATACTTTCAACTTTTATTTATATTGAGAAATCAATGTTTTTGTAAAACAAAGTTTGTTGTATTCCTAAAGTTTGAAATTTCATTTCTTAGGTCGCGTTCATAGTTTTTTTGCAGAACTGGGAGGTTGTGCTGAAAAATGCTTTGGATATAAACATATGAAAATAGCTTAGTGTTTATAGTGCAAGCTGACTCTGAGCATAAAGCTGCTTTTTAAATGGTTTTTAGCGTTTACAACTCTATCTTGCTTTCTCACACAAGCAGAAAGCGCGCAAAATAAACACCAACAGGCTCAATAAGCTACTTTGTGAAGCGTTGAATAAGCGTTCACTATGATCAAAAGAAGCTCGACAAATTTGCTTTATAAATCCGCTTCAGCCAGAGCGTCCACTATGAAGGCGGCCTTAGAAATGAGGTTTAAAGCTTTAAGAATACAAAAAACTTTGCTGTATCAAAAACATTGATTTCTTAATATAAATAAAAATTGATATTAAAAAATATTCAGGCGTACGAACTGAGTATTGTTGGGGTAGTATGTATATATATTATCTGTTAAGCTTCTATTATATTTATAACTAGCTGATATACCCAGTGTTACTCGAGAGTCATTTATGTAAACATAGGCAAAAACTAAGTACATTGCTATAAGAAGATTTCATATAATCCAAAATGTTCGTAATTACTCTAGACACACAACTGCATTCTTAGAGATTAATGGGGACTTTTTTAAAATAAAACTCAGTTCTATTAATAGTCTGGTATGAAAAAGAGATACTTAGCCATAACTTTTGATTGGAAAGTGATATTGGGGTAATTTTTTTACATAAATTATTTTTGAGACTTGAGTTCTTTGTAAAAAATATAAAAACAACATTTTGGAAAAAAGAAATTTCGCAAAAAAAATCAAAGGGGGTACCCTTGTTGTTTTGATGACAAAAACAGTAAAATAATTTTTGCGCTTAGCTGGAAGAATTTTTGCAATTAAATGCTATGCCATATGAAAGGCCAGATGTGCAATTTTTAATTGATTTCATTTTTACAACAACTACAAATTTTGAGTCATTTTTTGAGTAAAAAGTCAATATTATGGACCTTTTTTGACATAATCATAAAACATATATACTCTAACTTAACGGTACAGTTCAACCTATTTTTGTAAAGTGATTTTATTGAACTTTTGAAAAAAAAAATTTGAATGAAATATATTAATGGATAGCGGAGATATTTGCATCGAAAGACCAAACTTTGATTTTCATCTGGTTTTTTTTTTCATTCTTAGGCAACGATGTTTTATGAAAAAGTAATTGTACTGAAAATTTCTCCAATTTTGAAGATATGTGAGTGTTTTTGATGTCAAAATAACAAAAAATTTTTAAAATTAAATACGCAAAAATCTCCGATGGTAAAAATTTTTATAATAACAAAATTACCGTTAGTTGAAAAATTTCAGAGGTGTGGCAAAAACTAAGTATGTAACATTTTAAGTTGGGATCCGTTGAGCCGTTTAGATTTGTATAAAGGTCAAACAAACAAACAAACAGAAAATGAGTTTTATTACTATAGATTATATTTAATTTTATACAACAATAAATGTATGAATATGATATAACACTGTCCGTACAAAGGTCGAACCATAGGTAGTTATATCATATATAAATATATATAGTTCAATCCGTGCATGGTCACTGTTCTATATATTTGTATTCTTAAATAAATAAAAATTTATAGTTCGATCCTTGTTCGACCACTGTTCGTCCTGCAAAATGCCCATCGTACTCAATTTGAAACTTGTTAAGCAAATATTGCTTCAAAATGGCCGCTGTTTGACCCTAGTTCAGCCGCTATTTGATATTTGATAAAATAATTTTTCTTTTACTCAAGTCAAAACGGGTACATTTTTTCATAGTGCACTTTAATGATAATGGCTTTTTTTAAAGCAAAGCTTTTTGTGGCTCAATTTGTGATTTGCTTGAGTGAAATCTTGCAGAAAATTAAATCTTAAAAATATTTCATATGTTTTTTTTTAAATTCTAAAAAAAATTTAGAATTATATTTGAACTTTATACCAAATAAGTTCATGAATCAACAATTTCTATTAAATAAAACCAGAACAGACTACTGAAGAGTTGATGTAGCGAACAACGAAACAGTCTGCTTGGTGGTTTGTTCTGCAAAGAACTTGTTGTTGTTGCAACCTGTTGCTTCATGATCTTATTTGACATTAAGATCAAATAAATTTCTAAAAAATTCTTTTGTTTTAAGAATTATAAAAAACAATATATAGTAATTAAATTATGCCTTCATTAATTTTTCAACTAAACAAATTTCTTTGTACGCCGTGAGTATCGAAATCAAGTCCCTTCGATTGATTAGTTGTACACGATACCCACCAATCCAAATCCATTTGTTACGCAAAGTGGTTCATTCAATATTGATTATAAACTGAAGCTATGTTGCAGCGGTGACGGAACATAGCCCAAGGGACATAATCCAAAATTTGATATTTGGGACAATGTTCGATTTTCTTGAGAACATAATCCCAATGTCCTATGTCCAATTTCGCAGAGATCATAATCCCAACAAAAAGAGCACGTAGTCGCAAAATAGATTTATTCATACAAAAATTGATTTTTCCTTGTACGGAATGTTGATAAAGAGCAAATATACCAAGCGATCCGAAACTCTCCTTTGATTCTGCGCAATAAGCGGTCATAATCCCAAATCCAATTTTTGATACTATGTTCGCAAAATAAGGAGACACAATCCCCAATTTAAAATTTGGTATTATGTCCCTTGGGGCTATGTCCTGTCACCTATTGCAGCAGATCACAATTATCTATTTTAAGGAGAGAGTTCATTGACTGTCCTACATATCCTACATATTTAGCAGCTATCCAAACAACAAACGTAGCAAAAAATAACAAAAATTTTATTTTTTCTTACCACACGTTGTCATCAGCATCGTTAAGTGTTAAGTGTTTTTTTTTTTTTGTTCCTGTGAATTCTGTTGCTATTGTTACATTTGTTTTCTCTTTTGTTTTGCATTGTTTTTGCATAAGAAATTAGCAATCGACCACAAGCACGTTCACAAATGCGTTTTGTGACAGAAAAAAAAAAGATAACATCAATTAGTATGGAACTAATAAACGCAGGCATGACTCGGCAAAGTATCTCCAATGCTTGCTGAATTTATTTCGTGTGTGTTATTAAATATTTGTTTATTTCGTTTGTCTGTAGAAAGTGGAAAAGTTCTGTCTTTGTTCCACGGAATCCACTAATACAAATTCAAAAAATGCAAAAAAAGTATTATAAAAAATTTTTGAATTTAAAAATTCTTTTATTCAAAAACAAAATATTAAAAAATTAAAATTATGAAACTGCGAAAAGCTTCGCTGCTCTCTCAAGTGTCTAATGACGCAATGGCTTTTTTTTAGGTGGAGAACTTTGCAGTTGGCAACACTGTTTTCTGTGACAGCCGATTTGACATTTCTTGGTTGTTTTAAGATAAGTTTGGTTTGACTTATTTATAATAAATAGACATACGCTGGAGCAACGTTTAAAAAATGTTAATTTAATTTTTAGAACACGTTTAATTTGAGAAACAAATCATTAGAGAAGTGACAGAACACATCAATAAAAAAGTGTACGGAAAAAGTCATCATTACGTTAGGTTTCGGTATAGCTTCAATCCTAATATGGTCAATATGTCTTCAAAAATGATGATGGTCAAAGCGTTACAGTTAACGGTAAGAGGTACAGAGATATCGTTGTTAAGTTTTTTGAAGCTTTTTACTTTTTTTCGGTCAGTTATCCCGAAATTATATTCAAACATTAATGTAAAAAAATTATATTTCACATAAATTAAAGTTATTTTATGGATTTTAAAAACATTGTCCTGCATGGAGAAAATACCTTTCCTTAACCACAATACTAATTTAACAAACAGTATTAAATTTGTATTGTAATTAAGCAAAACTTGAGTTTGATTCTCAGCCACTTTAAAATTATGCTAGATTTCAGAAAAAAACAATCAAAATTAGCTTTTCCAGTTTGCAATAACTAGGCAAATTTTTTACTTAATCCAAGCAAAATTTTGCTAAATTATTGTGAACTGCAAAAGCAAATTTTTACTTAATTCAAGCAAATATTTGCAAAGTTATTACAAATTGGAATAGCAAATTTTGATAAGTTTTTGCTGAAATCTAGCATATTTTTGAAGTGAAATAATTATTAACATTAAATTAAATTGAAAAATTATCACCATCTGGAGATTTGAACCTTGGCCTCGTGAGTGTAAGTGCACGCACAGATCTAAAACCACCTAATAAAATAGAAGAAAATCAATAAGATTTCTCTATGGTTTTCATCCAAGAAGATTTTCTTATTAAAACCATAGAGAAAATCTTATTAAAACTATGAGCTCTTTTTACTAGGCAAACCACATAATTTTAAGAAGAATCTTATTGTTTTTATAACAATAAGAACACTTTTAAAAACAATAAGAAAATCTTATTGAAACTTGCTGGTTTTTAAGAAAAAATCTTATAGATTTAATAAGATTTATTTTTGAAATTCAATAAGGACATCTTATTGATTTAATAGGATTTCTTTTAAAATTTTAATAAGGAAATATTTTTAAATCAAAACGGAATTTTATTAACCTTTTACCTCGAAATATACTTTTAATTGTCTGTAATATTAAATAAAAAAAATGCTTTAAAAGACATTCTGATGGTTTATTACAATTTATTTGGATATAAAATTTGTGTATGTATGTATAAAATACATCTGTTTAAATATAATTTTACAAAAAGCAAAAAAAAAATAAATTAAAATTTGTTGCATAAATAAGTTTTTTTAACTTGACAAATTATGACTTTGTCACCAAAATATCTGGCGCTGTCGAGAAAGTGGCAACATCCTCAATCTCCATTCTTTGAAGAACCTCCTTTGAGTTTACTCCATAAATTTTAAGTTAAGTCGAAATTGAGTCATTGAATTGAGTCTGGAATTGAGTTTTCAGAATTTCAGCCTCGTCGAAAACATGTTGGGAATTATAAGTATCACTATCCATTATAACATATTTTTATTTTACTTTAAATTTTTACTTAAAGAAAATGCACATAAGCTTCATGAATTCACTTCACAGTTACGACTGAAAGCTGAAGCAAAGAATAAGTAGCATTTTCACCGTTATTACCATCTTAAAAGGGTGTTTAATAAAAAAACCTAAAAAAACCAGATCAAAAATTTTCTTATTAATTTAAGGTGGTCTCTTCTTAAGCTTTGGAGAGTGAAAAAAAAAATTTTCTTATTAAAGTAAAGTATTAATAAGATTGCCACATCATTTCATTCATTTAATAAGAAATCTTATTAAAAAATGTTTGATAGTAATTGTAAATTTTTAATAAGATTTTCTCTGTGGAATTAAAAAGTTTTCTCTACGCAGTAAAAAATTTGAGGGTAGATTTTATCTTTTTTATAACATTTGTGTGGTATAAACTTTTTTTATTCCAAATAATTTATAAATATTATACCACTCAATATTATAAAAATAATAAAACAAATATAATTTAAAAAGTTCTTAAGGATATATTGTGTTAATCAAAATATATTCTGGTTCGAAAGAAAAAAATTCACCGAAATCGGGAAATTTAAAAATATAGTGGTTTCGATTGGTCTGACGAGAAAAATGGTCTGGAAAAATTTATAAGATTTGGTAGTATAATTTTTATAACATTTTTGGTTTGGATTTATATGTATACAAAATAGTATAAAACTTATGCTCATATTTTTTACTGTGTATGGAAAATTCTTATTATTTGGTAGTATTAATAAGAAAACCTAATAAAATAGCTCAATTAGGTGATCTTATTGATTTTATGTGGTGGTTTTTGGCTCTGTGTGGACTTATCCATTCGACCATCGCAGTTATTAACCAATCGTCGCATAATTTTCTTCATTAAGAATAAACGTTTTCTCGTGTGTTTAGAAAAAATTTGCTTGAACTTAGTAAAAATTTGCTATTTGAGTTTATAAGAATTTAGCAAATATTTGCTTGAATTAAGTATAAATTTTCTTTTAAAGCTTATAACAACTTAGCAAAGTCTTGTTAGGATTTAAGCAAAAATTTGCTTTTTTCTAGAAACATGAGGATTGATTTCAATTTAGCAATCTTTTTCTAAAATCACACCGTGATTAAACAAAGTTTTGCTGATTTGCTTTTAAGCAAAATATTTGCTTGATTCAAGGAAAATAATTATATCCGTGTGTTTTTGTTTCAATTTAAAGTCTTACCTTAAAAACATGCAAAATAATCGTTGTGCGTTAACCAATGTTTGGCAAAGATTGGTTTAAAGTAGCCACTGTTCGACCCTTGTTCAGGCCCTGTTCAGCTTTAGTTAAAAGAATTTTATTTTAACTTATATATATTTATAAATTATATTCTACGTACAGTTCGATTAACATACAATACTGATGCGCATGACGTAAAAAATTGAGCTTTTATAAGTAACTTACTTTATTTAATGATACACCATTGTATATGATGAAATATATTTTATAAGACTCTGGCCATAATAGTAATGTCCACTAAATTTTTGTTTTTTTTTTTTTTTTTTTTTGAAACATTAAAACATTAGTTGGCATAAAAGTGCTCTAGAAAATTTGATAAACAACGAATGTAATGGCATTTGCTATTGCGCATGCTTTTGTTAATGACATCGTGATCTGTTTATGTTGTTTTTATGTATGCATGGTTTTGTTTTGATAAAATTGATTATAGCATATTTTTTAAAAACCGGCAATGTTCGACACTCTTATTCGGTCGCTATTCGATCGCTGTTTGGACAAGTGGGCTTGTTTTTAATTTTTTTTTTTTTATCAAATTTCGGACCCTTCCAGAAAGTGTTCTACAACTCCTAAACTACAAGAGCTAGAGCAAAATGCATTTCTACAAAGAATTAGCCCTCCTTAAGGTCGAAGAACTGGTGCTCATTTTAATGCATGAATCGTCCATATCTGATATGTAGTTTGGATTTTAGAAAAAAAATAAAAATAATAAAAATTGACAAAAAATTACATATGAAATTAACATGAAATCTCATTTCTAAAATTCTTCCAAGAATACAATCTTGGGAACAGTAGCTTAACGAACATTTTTATGCATAAATCGTCCTATTATGATGAATGGTTTAGGAGTTATGGCTAAAAAACTAAAAAAATCACAAAAAATGACGTAGAAAACAATGATTCTTGAAAAAAATTTTAACTGAGATTCTTGAAAAAAAAAATTTTTCTTTCTAAAAATGCAGTCTTGTGTATGTATGTATTAGAAACAATTTGGTGCATAAATCGTTCTTGTTGGATGTATGGTTTGGGAGTTATGACAAAAACCACATGTTTTTGGCCAGCTACCACTCCAAAAAGTGTTCTTCAACTCCTAAACTACAAGAGATAGAGCAAAATGCATTTCTTTGAAGGGAAAGGCCAAAATTCTGATAGAATGTAAAGGAGTTTATAAGGGTTTTCAAAATAAATGATATGTCAAGAATGTGAAATTTATAATGGCGCTTCCAAAATGACGAACAAAATTATCGCTTTTGTATGAAATTTATTGTAGAGGGTGTTTATGAGGTGGCTGAGTTTCACTGCGTTCTCAGTTTTTCTCTTAGCCCTTTAAAGGGAAGTGCTTGTTTTTCGAAAAGTATCATTTAAATTAATAAAGATAGTGATTTTAATATGAAAAACCAAGTTGAAAACATATTTGTTCAATTTATTCGCATTTTATTTTAAAAAAAAAAACGAGTGACACAACAAAATTTCTGGACACGCTTTGGACTAAAAATTCGCAGTTTTTTTATAAATTGTGAACATTTTTAGCTAATTCAATCATTTTTCAATTTTTGGAATACTTTACTCAGTATTGGATCTTATCACATTATTTGGTATTTATTCTTTTAAATTTTCTGTTTCTTGTTGCACATAATTCTTTGATAATATATTTTTTTACGAACACAAACTTTATATTATTAGTAAAAAAAAGTCCAGCTATTTTTACCCGACTACGGTGAAGCAAAAAGGTATATGTGTTTGAGCGGTTTGTATGTTTGTTTGTAGCTATGTACTTCTGTTCCACTCTCACTGCTAAACTACTTCTCATAATTTAACAAATGAGGTATTGTTTCAAGCGTTTTGATGATGTTCTGGTTAAAAGCCATATGTCGTCACATTTTATTTAATATAGCGCCCTCTAGAGGGCTTAAAGTCTTGGAAAAAATTTTTAGTGACATAAGCAAATGAGTATCGTTAGAAGCGTTTTGACAGTCCGATTAAGAAAAGTTATGTGACGTCACATTTAGTGGAATATGGCGCCCTCTAGAGGACAGAAAGAACAAAAACCTAGCTTCTTAGTCATAATTTGACAAATGAGGTATCATCGGGAGCATTTTGATCGTCCGCTGAAGAAAAGTTATGTGACGTCACATGACAGATAGTGAACTAAACACCTAACATGAATTAAATTGCGAGCTTTAGAGCAAGTAAGTTTTTTAAGAAGGCAACAACAACAACAACAACTCTGTAAAGAGTCAATCACTTAGCTGACTAGACAGTCTGTTTCGGAAATCGCTACATTTTCCTCTTCAGTAGTCTTTGAGTGATTAAGCTGTGATCAACTCACTGTTTAAATTTGTATATGACCTCACAGATTTAGGAATTCATTCATTTGAATTATATGGCTGCTAATCATATGACATTTCAAAGCAGTAGGCTATTTACAGATCACCGCCGTCAACTCTACCAAGGTTACCATCTGTTCTAGTTGCTTCTTAACACCTCACTTCTAAACTAGTTATCATAATCTTACTAATGAGGTATTGTTGGAAGCGCTCTTCTGCTGGTTACAACCAGCTCATATTCCTTTAGGTTATGTGACATCACATTAAATTTAATATAGCGCCCTCTTGAAGACAGAAAGTCAATTAAGCCCCAACCTTCTGAGCTACTTATTATAATTTAAAAAAAAATATATTCCTAAAATAATTTAACTTAACAACATGTTAAAAAAACTAACACTCGACTACTAAAAATCAAGCTCTAAAAAGTATGAAAGAAGAAAATATTCTCACCTGAAATTTTTATGAATTAACTATTCAATTTTTATTGTTTTTTATATAAACAACTTACACATAATATATTTTATTGTATTTTATACATATTCATAGTGATATTCAGAAGATAGCCGTGGTGGTGTGCCACCTATTCTAACAAAATAATATATTGTAAGAGTAGTAAGCGATCATAAGCTTTAGGACAAAGTGCATCAAAAGGACGACTTATCACCATACATCTAGAGAGCGACATATATATGAGGTGGCATACGACTACGGAAATTTTCTGAATATTACTTTAAATATGCATTAAATACAAAAAAATATATTATGCGTAATGCTTCGTTTTCACTATGTCATTTATATGATGACACAAAAGTTTATCACCTGAAATATTACCTTAATAAAACTCTAGAACACTCTAGAACATATCTCTATTTAATTATTTATTTGTTTTTAATTTTCCAAGATTGCCAAAGTTAGAAAAAATTACAACATGTTGTTATTTTCAATTTGATTGATAACTGACAACTGAAAATGACACAGTGAAAACCAAGCATTAGTTGCTAATTTAATGAACCAAACTATTGAAGAGTTTATATATACAAATTTCAGATGAGAATATTTTTTCTGTTTCATACTTTTTCACTTTTCATTATTTTATCGTCTCTGATGTATCTCGTCTGTGCTATTGTTTGATCAAATTTATTTTCTTTCCGATCATGACTTAATTTTTTGTACACTTGATATACCGCTGTCTCGGATTAATACGTCTTAAACCATTACCTACAAGGACTTTAAATGTATTAATCTTCCGGCTTTAAGCAATGATGCCTGTTCTATTCCATGGAATGATATTTGGTTCTTTTCAAATGTAAGTGATAAAGTAGATGCCTTAACTCAACATATTAGTCAACTCCTTAAAACTCATGTTCCGATGCGTACTATTGTAATAAAAAATGTGTATTGTCCATGGTACACGTCCAGTATGCAGAATGCGATAAGAAACCGCAATAAAATTCATAAGCGGTGGAAAAGAAACCCGTCGTTGGCAAATTGGGAAGAGTACAGAGTGGCAAGGAATGCTTCAATTCTTATTTGCAGGCAATCGAAGTTAAAATTTTATTCTAATAAACTGAAGACATCACTTCCTTCTAAAGAGCTATGGAAAAATCTAAGAAACACTGGAATTGGCAACAAGCCTACAGTTGTCTGCTGTATTAACCCTGATGCTATGAACGATTTTTTTCATAAATAATAATGTTAGCCATGGTTATCTTAAAGAGTTAACAGATATCCTTGTTGAACCAAACTACTTTCAGTTTGCTGGGTTAAGTGAAAATGAGGTTGTAAAACATATAATGAAAATTAAATCGAATGCGGTTGGTGAGGATGGAATTCCGATTAAATTTATAAAACTCATTTTACCTTTCATAGTTAGCCCACTAACGCATATTATCAATCATTGTTTCACTTCCTCCTCTTTTCCTTATTCCTGGAAAGTTGCAAAGGTCATACCGGTAGCCAAAAAATCCCAAGCAAGTGAGCCCAGTGATTTCAGGCCTATTAGCATTTTGTCCTGCTTGTCAAAGGTGTGGGAAGCTATTATGGCTGATCAAATGTCGAATTTTCTCTTACAAAGCAATTTTTTGTCCCCATTTCAATCTGGATTTCGTAGTGGCCACAGTTGTGCAACTGCCACTCTTAAGGTACTGGACGATATTCGATCACATTATGATGAAGGCCTTCTTACCCTACTCTGCTTAATTGATTTCTCTAAGGCATTTGATAATGTAAATCATTCCTTACTTTGTCAAAGACTAAAAAATTATTATGGGTTTTGTGGTAATGCTGTTATTCTTGTAAGTAGCTACGTATCGAACAGAGTTCAGAGAGTAAATGTTGCAAATAAGTGCTCTCAATACAAGTATGTTTGCAGTGGATTGCCTCAAGGATCTGTGCTTGGGCCTCTTTTGTTTTCAATATTTATAAATGATATCTTTTCCGTATGTAAACATTCCTCTATGCATGCCTATGCGGATGATGTTCAGCTTCATATTTCCCGCACAACGGGTCTTTTAGAAGATTTAAGTTACAGGTTGAACGAATATCTCGATAGTGTTCATAAATGGCCTATTAGAAATATGATATGGTCTTCAACTTAATGCGCTGAAAACATATGTGTTGCATATTGCCAAAAATAAAATCTGCTTAGATGACATTCCGGACTTGTATATAGGGAACAGGAAGCTAAATATAGTAAGCAACGTGAAGAGTCTTGGTTTTCATATTAATTCGTCATTAACTTGTACCGATCATATCAATAGTGTAGTCCACAACATTTATTATACCCTGCGAAATTTAAGAATGTCGGCGCAGTTTACACCTGTTGATACTAGGCGAAAATTGGTGTTACAAATGATAATCCCCATAATAACTTATTCTGAAATTATTTATAGTAAACTAGATTCACATTCTGAGCACAAACTGCGAATTGCGTTTAATCATGCCACGCGATACGTCTATAATATTCATAGGTTTGATCATATATCTCACCTCAAGAATAGCATACTTGGTTGTGATATAATAAGCTATCTTAATGCTCGTAATTGCATATTCCTTCATAAATTGATTCACTTTAAAGTGCCGTTGTATCTTTTTGAAAAATTACAATTTTGTCAGTCAAGCAGGAGTTATATGATGATAATACCTAACTTTAATTCCCTGAACTCTACCAGACTATTTTTCGTTAGTTCCATTAGATTATGGAATGCATTACCCAGTCACCTTAAATCTATTAGAAATGAAAGAAGCTTTAGGCAAGCCGTTTTAAATCATGTTGCTTAATTGCAGTTATCTTTATATAAAATAAAATAACCAGATTTCTATTTCTAGCTCAGTATTAACGTTTTACGATCTATTTCTTACTATAATTCTTACTATATTTCATGCTATTTCTTACAATCTTCTTATTATACTGATATTAAATAATAATTTTTCTAAATTTTTTTTAACTATGCCGCAGGGCATTCCCTTATGGAGTGTCGGGTATGATGAGCCCGCGGATCCTGAGTCATTGCTCTTTTTTTAACTTTATGAAAAATATAATTGTTATGAATAAGTATTAATATTAAATAATAATAATTATAATAAATCCATTAATAAAATTTATTGACTATGTTATAATGTCATAATCTTTGAATCTGAATATAATATTATTGTTAGTTTACTACCTTTGTATTTTAAAAGAACATGTTCTTATAATACTAATATTGAATATCAAATAAATAAAAAAAAATACTTTTTATAGCTTGATTTTCAGCAGTCGGGTGTTAGTTTTTTGAATTTATTTTTTATTCCCTTTCTGTCTTAAGCCTAGTTCGTTTACGTAAAATTTCGCTGGCAACATCTATTTATTTGTTGCGTGAAATTTCTGACTTAAAGTTTGTTGCGAAGAATTTCTATGGCAACGTTTCTCAGAGAATAAATTGGAAGATTTCATATGATCTCTCTCTTTTCATTTCAAAATAAATAGGCAGTAAAATTAAACTGTCGTCAAAAAATGTTGCTCAGAAACATGTTGCAATAATTTCACGCAGCGGAACAGAGTACTGCTCTGACGAACATATTGTGAAAATTTACACGCTTGTTTCGCAGCTGTCACTTTTTATATGGAGATTTGAGTGAAATTTCACATGAAACTGAACAGAGTACTATGCTTTAGAATCATAAATTTTCAATTTGTGACTGTAATGAGAAAATTATTTATTTGGTGTAAATGGATCGTGAAGTTTTTAATCAGATACTTAATCGGTTTGCTACAGTTCTGTTACACGGCCATACAAAGGGTTAAACATAAGGATTAGGAGAACGAAAAAACTTTAACCCGTTCAGTAGGTTTGCCCAATATGACACGTCAGAAAGTAATTTTTATTTTTATTTTGGAACGAATTTTTTTAAATAAAATCATTAGGTTCTATGAAAAATATATGAACCAATATGATTAAAATATATGTTGAAAGATATTAGACCTTTAAGTCAATTGGATTTTCGATTTTATGCCGAGGTATATTAAAAAAATGTTTTTTTTGTCTATGTTATACAAAAAAAATCAACTGGACAAAAATCGGATTTATGTTTTTTTATCTTTTTATGGCTTTAAAGATAAAAATCTTAAAAGGATTTAAAAAATAAAAATCTGAAGGGTTGAAAAATCTTCAAGGGATTAAACAATTTTTTTTGCCGAATTTTTTTCTTTATACAAGCTTGCAAAACGTAAGTAGCTCAGGTAAAAATTAAATTTATATTTTTTCATCTTTTTAGGACCTAAATGATAGGATTATGACCTAAAAATTATTTGTTCTTGATTTAGCTTAACCATTGAAAGGGTTCATGTTACAAGAAAGACAATGATTTTAAATAATAAGAATAGTTTTTCATTACTTACCTTCATTTTCTTAAACACATTCTTAAAAACGAGCTACTGTGTAGCCTTTGGAATTGGTATTGTATGTTGATGTAGTAGAGAGTGAAAATTTACTTTTTCAATTTTAGAAATATTATTACTAACGACAACTTGACGACTTTTGTCAACAACAATTTCAACTTATATTATAAATACTGACAACAAAATGTCAGCATACCGGGTTAAGAAAAGAGAGCACAATTTCTAAAGCATAGATGTTGAAATTTCTAAAATAAATCATGTAAATAATTCTGACATAACATAACAATAACAGCAAACGCACGTTCCTGATCAATGCGAAAATTTGCATTTTTTGCGTCAGAAGACTCTTTTGAAAAATAATGATGAATCTGCGCAGTAAAAGAATAATTAATATGTGGAATATATTAAAATTTAGAGCTTGTGCAGATATTTTACTTGTTTTTTTCTGTGTTTTGGTTATGTTATCGTGCATTTAAGAAAACACACCAGAAACTGAAATTTGGAATATTTTCTAGTATGCATTTCAATTAGAAAACTAGCAATGGTTATTCCGATAGAAAATATTTAAAACTAAAAATCTAAAAAAAAAACAATGAAAAGCAAATTTGAAAATTTTCGTAAAAAAGTTAAAATTTTAAATTTTAAATTGCACATTAGAAACCAAAAATTAAATCTGTGGTCATAAAAAAGAACGACTAAACTCAAAGTGTCGTAAGAAACGATATATTAATTGCACGAATTCGACCCATTTTTTTTAAATATATGAATCGTTACACAGTGGTTCAGTGCATAGGCCAAAAATCAAAAAAATCATATATGTTTTTCTCCGTTTTTTTCACTTTCTCTTATTCTTATAAACACAAATGTATAAAAAAACAACTTTTTACTTATGCTTTGGTCAGTCGTCTTTTTCGCCTTTAAAGTATAGGTATTGAAGAGGTGCGTTATTTGTGTTTTTAAATAGCTAAACCTCAGTGAATTGTTAAACAAGTATTTTAATTAATTTGCTAATATAAAAAAAAAAACTTTGTTATGGATGTTCAAAACCAAGGTATTTTCTTTAATCAAATGTGAAACTAGTTTCTGTGTTGTAAAGAATGTAGCAATAATACGTGTGAATAAAAAAGTATTTTTTTCGACAATATTTTTTGTTGTTAATCGTTTTTACTTTGGCTTTTAGTAATGCGACTGGCTTCGTCTGATATTGACAAATATATACGTTAAAAGTTTTCATTTTAGGTTTTCAGAAAAAAATAAATTTTCTGTCCCTCTCTGCTCCTCAGCTTTTACGACATCGTCAATGGAATTACAACCAACAAATTTTTTTGCAAATTTCAAAAATAGAGTGTCTTCAGAGAAATGATATATTTAAACGAGTTGATATAATTTTTCAATTTGACTGATTTTACACATCGTCGCTCCTCCACAAAATAAGTTATGTGATTTTTTTAAATTTTTTTTTATAACATATTTTGTTTACACCATCTATTATCCACATTTCTGCATAGCAGTTTTTTATACCTGTTATGATTTAGAAGTGATCACAAACAGTTATTGCTCGCAGTAACAGAAATGCTCTGAAAAAAATTGTTTGCTCTCCTGAACAGTTACTGAAAAACATATAACTGTTTTTGTTGGCGCAGCGACGATATGTACCTAGTTTAGTAAAAAAAATACAAAAAATTCCATTTTTAATTAAAAATTAAAGTATTTTGTACTTAAAAATTTGTGTAGTCAGTTTTTAAAAATTTCGTTAAAAATAGTAAACATTGATTCTCCAACATCAAATTTTGAGAATGCATGAAGAATGAATGCCTCAATACGATAATATTCTCAAAGTGCCAAAAAAATAATGCTGCTGACCTTGAAAAATAAGAATATAAATTTTAGAGGTCAAAAAATTTAAAATTTTTCTTGAAAATGTTTGTAAAAAAGGACACCACAATAAAGAACAATTCAAGATCTTTAAAATATGTCCTCAATTTTTTTCTTGTAGGACTAACGGTTTAGAAGATATAGTTGTTTGAATACATGTCCAAATGACAATTTTTGTTTTTCTTCATTATTTTTCACTGTGTAAAACTGCAAAAAAAATTTTAAATTATAAAAAAAAATATGCAAATATTTTTCTTGTTTAAAGTACTATCCATGTGCAAAGTACTAAATTTTTACAGAAATGTGAGTTTCGAAAAGCGTCTGATTTGACATGGAATGACCGATATACTAACCATCAGCCAACGCCTCAAAAGCCTTTTTTATAAAAAAATATTCTGACAAAATAAAAATAAATTATTTCATTTTTGTGTGATGTCAAATTTACTTTTATAGTACTGCTCAAAAGCCTTTTTTTCATAAAATTTTCTGACAAAATTAAAATATATTATTTTATCTTCGTGTGATTTTAAATTTAATTTCATAGTACTTTTTTCTACTTCAATTCAATTCAATTTAATTTATTCATCCAATATTTCTATTTAAACAGTGTTTATATACATATAATATTTATGAGATCTATCACAGATATTACATCAAATTTAACTTATGTCTAATCAGATTAACGTAAAAATTTATACATCAGTAATAACTTCTTAAAGGTAAAAAATGGGATAAAACACCTTTATTTGAAGGAAAAAAAAAAGTCAAACAATAACTGAAAAGAAGTTGCATATAGCTAGATTATTTTTTAAAAAATAATCAGCTACATAACAAGATCTTTCATATTTGGTAAATTTTAAGTGTACATAATTACAAATTATGTTGTTTCTAAGCAATCTCTTAATAAGAAGAGTTCAAAATTCTGATAAAATAATTATGATTTTGTCTTCGGATGAAATCTGTGAACAATTCATATCCCATTTCATTATGTAGCGTTCGTGTGGAATATCTCCAGTGCCTGTTATTTATCATTTTCAAACATTTATTTTGTATGATTTGCATTTTAGTTAGATGGCATTTTGCAGATTTGTACCATACAGGCGAAGCATACGACAAAATTGGTCTTAGGACACATTTGAACAGTAAGTTTTTGTTTTGAGAATTTAGATTTGAGCGTCTGTTTAACATAGACCATAGAGCTCTGAATGATCTTACTGCTTTTCCGCAGGCTGCCTCTATATGTTTGCGCAATAAAAGCTTTTGCTCAAGTATGACTCCGAGATACTTTACTTTGGTTTGAGCATTTATAATGCTGTTATTAAAAGCAAGATGGCGCATTGGAAGTCTTTTTGGTGATTTATTAAATGGAAAGATAATAGCTTGTGTTTTATTTTGATTAATTTGAATCTTCCATTTTGTAAAATATTTGTTGCAGGACTCAATGCTTTTTCCATTTTCTTCAAAAGTGCACTTGTTAGCTTACTTGATGTGATCAAAGCTGTATCGTCGGCATAGTAGGCTACATCCATCAACTTAGGGACCTTGAAATCTGCTGTATAGAGCGTATACAATAGCGGGGAGAGTATTGAGCCCTGAGGCAAACCAGCTGGAATGCTTTTGGTAGAAGAGAGAAAGTTGTTCACCGATACCGAAAACGTTCTGGTATGTAGGAAGTCGGATACGAGTTTGCACAGGTATTTGGGTAAATTCATGGAAGCCAGTTTGAAGATAAGACCATTATGCCAGACTGTATCGAATGCCTTTCCTATATCCAGAAGTATAATACCAGTTGACTTTTTGTTACGTTTGTTTTTAAGTATTTTGTTTTTAATTCTGCTGACTTGGTGGATTGTACTATGATCTTTTTTGAAACCACTTTTTTCTACTTAAGGATATACAAGTATATCAAATTTTACTTAAGAAATTACTTGAGAGCTGGATAGAGGCCTTAAATATTGAAAAGTACAATTCCATTTAATTAAAAGTTTAAAATTGAGAGTTTAAGGTTGATAGTTGAATATTGAAAATTAAAAGTTGAAAATTGAATGTTAAAAATTGAAAATTAAATATAGAAAAAGTAAAACTAAAAATTAAAACTTGATATTAAACATTTAACATTGAAACTAAACAATTTAAAATTAAAAATTTTAACATAAAATTTGAAACTGTAAACCTGAATTTAATTGAGAAATGAAAATTAAAACATGAAAAATTAACATTGAAAAATCCATATTAGAAACTGCATACTGAAAATTGAAAATAAAAAATTTAATACTTAAAATTTTCTAAGCTAACAGATTTAAAAATAGAAGTTTAATGTTGAAACTGAAAATATATTTGTGCAAATAAAAAATAAAAAATTTCAAATTTCATATTAAAAATTGAAAACTACTAAATGCAAATCAAAATTTATAATTCCAAATTTTATATTTTATATTAAAAGTTGAAAATTTTCAACTTTATTTTATTTAAAATTGAAAGTTGAAAATTTAAAGTTAATAGTTGAAAACGGAATATTAATACTAATATAAATAACATATTAATAATAATATAAATAATAATAACATAAATAAATAATATAAAATTTACAATTAAAATTTAAAAAATGCAAATCAAAAGGCAAAACTCGAAATTTTAAATTCAATATTAAAAAATGAAAACGGAAAATTCAAAATTGATAACTCATATTTGAAAATATAAAATTCAAAATTCATATTTAAAAATTGAAAATTCAAAAATAAAAATTTAAAAACAAAAACTTTCTATGAAAAATTAAAAATTGAAGATAATATATACCGATTTGAACATTTTATAGTGAAAATCAGAAAAAGTTAATTACAAGGAGAAGATTTTCAGAAACTTTTATAATTCAACTTAAGACTGTGACAAACTTTAATAATTTCAGCGTCTCTTCAGCCCTCTTTACCTCTCTTTACCCTCCTACAGCTTTTAATTGCTCATTTCATTACCTCAACCCAACTCATTTCTTCTTTTACCTTTTGTATAGACTTTTCTGTTTCTTTTTGCATTATTATAATTTGTTACATGCCTTTAAGCTCTTCAAACTGTGTTTATTTTTCACAATGAAAGCTTTTCACCAGAACATCCGCTGTAAATAAAAAGAGCATCAGAAACAGAAGTGTTGTTGAAGGGTACTGCAAAAACAATAACACCTCACAAAAATCACAGACAAGAACGCGCTGTTAAATAAGAACTACATGCCTTGCAACATTTAAACCCTTTTTAAGCCCCTTCAAGCAAAACATCAATTTCGCAACAAAAAATTAAAATGAAAATAATTCAGCGCAATGCAAAGGACAAAAACAGGAAATACAGCAAAGCGTGCCTGCCATTGCGGCTTAACAGCTATTTGTTAAAAATAAATAGTCACCAATAAGCCCAAAAAAGAAATTAAACCAGAGCAACCTGAGTTGGTGCCTTCATACAAGCTTTTGTAATTGTGTACATCAAGTTGGTCATTTCTTATTTGCAGATGATGTGCTGCGCTGCCATACGAGGCACGTTCGATGAATATAAAAATCCAACTGTTGCCATTTGATTGACAAGCTTGACAGTAGATTGACAGTAGGTCTGTTTCCGTACTAACTTCAAGTAATTGTAATAGAATCGATAGTGGCATTTTACATGTCCCCGTAGGCCAGAAATCCCTTGACGAATAGTCGTCTGTGAATCTGAAAAGAATTTTCACACCTAATTATGATTTACTTACGAATTTTCTTGCAATTTTCTCCTACCGGCATGTGGCCTCACGGTTTTCAGCGCACCAATCTGGCAACGCTGATTCATTATCAAACAAATATTCAAAAGTTAAAAACTTGTGCAAAGATATAATTGAATAAAATTTATAATAAAGGCAAAAAAAGACAATTCATCTTGCTTTCGTGGACGAAATTTTCTTCAACTTTTTGTTGCAGAAATTACTTTCATATTTCTGATTTTATTTCGTTGCCACAATTTCCTTTGAATTTCCGTTTTTTGTTTTCTTGGCGATATTTACTACATATTTTACTCTTGCTTTCGTTGACGAAATTTCTTGTATTTTCCCTTCAAAGATTTATCGGCGAAAATTTGGTTACTTGTATTAAATTTTCCTGCACGAAGTTTCGTCGGCGATTGGGAATTTTCGTACATGAATCCTCCATGAATTCTTAAGTCTGAGGGAACTGAGGTTATTCTTTTCTCACGAGCTTGAAAAATTTGTAAAATAACTTGAAGTTGTAAAACTTATAAGCAACTTCAAGTTACTGGAATCGAGTATGGAAACAGAGCTAATGTGTGCTTTTGTTGTTGAGAATATGGTAAATACTCAGAGGCTTAAAATGTCAACTGGTTTGATGGAGGTTTTCCGGTTGGTAAGCAAATTAAAAAAAATTAGTAACCCATTTATAATTTCAAATTGTTTTCAGTGAAAACTGAAGTTTATTTTTACTTTAAAAGAGATTCATTTTTTTTTTGAGTAAGTACTTAAAAAAGATAAAAAACCGGAAGCAACATAAAAAGAAGGACAACATTTTTATGTAAGACATTATTTAAACCGTAACCTCTAATATTAATATGGTTTTGGGGCTGGACTTTAAAATTCGTAAATGTGCTTACATTATACACAAAAAAAATTTTTGAGTAAATATTACTTATAACTGCGTCATCCTACGAATTTTACTCGTGGTCTTCAGCCACGAATAGGATTCATAGAATATATTTATGTACGGAATATTGCTCTGTTTTTCAGAAATTGACAGTGAGGATGACTTTGCAGAAAGTGAAACCTCAAACACGTTTAACTTCTCTGAAAAATCCTAAAGTAAAATATACTTAAGTTTCACAAAAATTAGTACAACGATTTCAAAGTTTGCAAATTAGTTTAAATCTTAGAATTTTATTAAATAAAAACTGAAAATTTTGTACACCTTCCATACAAAGTGACCTCATCATCATAGTAAAACCTTTAGAAATTAACAAAAATTATAATATTTACACTTGATATTTTGCCCATAAGCTTTGATAAATGAAACTATCTCTGTATTTCAAATGTGAAATTTTTGGATAAAAACTAGGACCTATTAAAGAGTCATCATCAAAATAATACAACATTCTAGACTACGAATAAACTAAACTACGGCCAAGGTTGAATTTTAGCTTCAGTCCAGTAAAAGATATTTCGTTGCTAGTTCCTTTTCATTTTTCCTTTATTAAACTCCCTCCATTTCCTTAGCATTTTTTGACTTGTTATAAATTAACTATTTTGCCGCTAAACAGCTAAATGTTAACAATTAAAACAGCTGTTCAATCCCAAATGAAAAACAAAACAGGCTGGCTGATGGAAGGAATGTGGAAGGTTATAATTTTAATGCTGAGCTTAGAAGTCTACTTTTTGAAAATTTAAAAACTTCCTCCTTATTTCTAAATGAGGTTCATTAGCAAAAGTATCATGTTTGCTAATGCAAAATTTGGGTAAATTTTAAAGGACAACAACTTCAATATTTTCATGATTATTGAAATTCGCCGAATCACAACTATTCAACAATTTGAACTTGTGCACGATCACACAAGTTGACGAAAAAACTAATAGTAAATTTGATTTCTAGAGCTGCGAACGAAAAGTTTTCTATTGATGTTCTCATTTGAAAAGCTAAGTTCGAAGCATAAAATTTTGAACAGTGAGCGAAGTACTCATATACTATACTGATATAGAGCCCGAACAAAACTAAAGCGGATGACGTACACGTCCAGAATTGGAGCGGTGGCGGTTGTCGAATCACGGTTGCATTTTATTTGGGAATGATACAAACTATTTTAAGTATATTTTGCTTTGAATTCTCATGAATGCAACACAAGCACGAAAACAGAATGTCAGATCATAAGGGCTGTTCACATTTCAAACCGCTCATCAAATCATTTGTCAAATCGTTTGACCACAGAAGTGTTCTGACTCTTCAAATTTTTCGTCAAATTTCATTTTATCTTGAACACCGAAGTAAGCACATCGCGATGACGGATAAATTTTAATACCTTTTGTTATTAAAATCGTATTGGAAGAAGAAGAAATTATTTTATAAATTATTATAAATTGTTTGCAACAGTTATGTATTATTATTTTGTTATTATTTTCTTCCCTTCTTTTGCCGCGATGTGCACAGGTTAAAAACTTTTTGAACTGACAAAATCGTACTACACGATTTGACGAGTGTTCACACTGGTCAAATCGTTCGTCAAATCGGCAGAAAAATCAAAAAATTTTGATTTTCATCAAACGATTTGACCAACACTGTGAACACTCATCAAATCGCCATCAAATCCATACAAATTCTGTTGGTCAAATCAATTGTCAAATCATTTGATGATCGATTTGATGAGCGGTTTGAAATGTGAACAGCCCTATAGTAAAAACTAAGAAAATAACACTGAACGTACCATGGTAGAACTAGTAAAGGTATATGCATTTCAGACTGCTCTCTTTTTGTCATAGCCAGAATTGTCAAACTCAAGCATTTTGCTATTCTTGCCTATTTTTGCTTTCTTATCGCATTCTCATCGTTTTCAGTTTTTGTCTGAGCTGTCAACTTCGTTTTGACAGTGCCGGCAGTCTGTCTCTCTGAAATGCATCTACCTTCTATAATTCTACTATGGAACGTACCTAATCTTTAGCAAAAATATGGCAACATTTAAGTCACTCAGAGAGAGAGATTCGCCACCCGTCAGAGAGAAATTAGAGCACATTCTATTCTGGCGTTTTGCCGTCGCGCATTTCTATGGCGTTTTCATTTTTGGCGGTTGCATATATTTTCATGTATTTGGTTGCACGGCGAATCCGACAACCGACATCTGCTTTGGTTCTGTTCGGGCTCTGATGCTGTAAAGACCTATGTCGAAAATTTTATGTACACTCTTAAAAAACCAACTTTTTGGTTTACAGACTCATAATTCTTATGCATATATTTTTTATTATTTTTTTATATTATTAAGTTTTAATATAATTCATAGATATTGCCCATTAAGATTCTTTGCATTATTTCTTCATATTATTTGTATTCATTAATTTTTTTATACTTATTTTTTTGAGGTTTTGATTATAATTTTAATGATTCGTATATATTAGGATTAAATATTAAAACAAAAACAAAACACCTAAAAAAGATTTATGTTGTGCAGAGAACCTTTCTTACGAAGCAGAATGTGTAATTTGCCACTGCAAGCTAATATAATTTACTAATATAATTTATTTAATTAAAAGAAAATGCTAGAGCAATAATGACATAGAAGAAATAGTGAACCATACCAATGACTAAAAATAAAAAATTAGCACATATTACAGTATAAACACACAAACTTGCAAATCTAGAGAATTGCGACAACTATTTCGCTCAGTGTGCGCTATTCGAGAGCGCACCAATACTAACAAAACAAAATAAAATGTGACTGTGTTAGAATGCCCAGCCCTGGTATAAATACAAGATATAGTATATACCAGTGGTCCCCATTTAATAACTCGCGAACTCGAGTTCGAAATCGAACATTACACCGACACGATCACGCATACGAAGTTCTCTTATTTAGTTGGCGCAAGGCTCATTTACAGTGTGGCCATTTTCAGGCTAGATTTAGCTTGTTTTTTGGCGGTTTAGCCAGTAAATTTACGATTTAGCTTCATGGCTTTTTTTTAGCCTTTTTTCCTTTTGAAAACAGCTTTTTTTGGCTTTTTTGACGAAGAGTCAAAAACGTAGCCTTACATAAAAAAGTTACAATTTTTTCATACAAAAATAGCAATTTTGTCGGCTTCGCTCAATCTGTTTGGGGCATAATAATTGTGCTGATTTAATGCAAAACTGCAAAGCAGAAATAAAGATTTATGAAAATTTACAACTGGCAATACGGAGTTTCTTACACGCCATATTTTCGTTTCAATTAGCGCAGCAAGACGGCGAATTTTTCGTGGAATTCTGATAGAAGAAAATGGAAAAGTAAGTCTATTTAATTTGCATGTTAAAAATGTTATTACTTTTACGTGGTCTATTTTAGGTATTTAAAAAAATTAACTAAAACGCTATCGGAACATGACAGGGGAGTGAACTTAAATGAAAACATCAACGAAAGTGCAGCTTCTTGTGAAGATATAAACAGTGAAGCATCGAGCGTTAGCAAAAGAAGCAGGTATATAATAATATTAACACTTTTTTTAGTTACGTTAATAGTTATAAAATTGCAAATTATAGAAATGCGCTGCAAAAAACTATGCACAATTCTCCAAAAGAGGTTCGCAGTCAAGACTCAACTTGTGCAGTTGAATGTATGGATGAAACGGATAGTGACCCTAGCTCTGCAAGTGATTCGGATGATGCACTATCACTGTCCGAGAATGAAGAACTATATGAAAAAAAGAAAAAAATGTAGGTATTTATTTTCTTCATTTGCACATATACTTATTATTAAAAAATGCCCATTTTAGTAAATACAAGCAAAAGGTACGAAGAAATTGGCTTAGTGATAAACGGTTCCAGAAGTGGCTGATAAATAATGACGATCATCTGACATGCAAATATTGTCTCTGTAAAGTGCAAACAAAGCTTTCCGGTATTATTGCACACTCTAAGACGAAAAAACATATTGAGGTTATAGCACCTTTTAATACCGGGGTACAGCCTGCTGTTACCTTCGTGCCGGTAAGAACATAAACAGATATAAAGCGTGCCAGTTTGCGACATGCAATTTATGTGGCATGCCATACCACAATACGTTCTGTCGATCACTTATCCATGCTGCAGAAGAAAACATTTTCAGATAGCATTATCGCTCGAGATCTAAAACTAGGAAGATCTAAATGTAGCGCACTTATAAAAAATATTCTGTCACCTTATTTTACTACACAATTGATTTCCGATATTAGAAACAGTCCTTACAGTCTAATAATAGACGAGTCTACTGAAGTTTCTGTAAAAAAACAACTTGGAATCGTAATACGATACCATAGTAAAAGTCGACAACAAATTGTAAACACTTTTTTAAAATTGGTAGAATTAGAAGATTCTACTGCGGAGGGAATTGTTAACGTAATTTTTACAATACTTGAAGAATTTAAATTAAGTACAGATAATTTTAAAGGGCTAGGGACAAATAACGCCAGCACTATGGTTGGCGAAAATAAAGGAGCAATTGCGCTTTTAAAACAAAAAACCCAAACATTATATTGGTTCCATGCGTGTGTCACTCTGTTCAATTGGCTGTATCCAGTGCTTCTAAATGCATTCCGAGCGAAGTCGAATATTTAATTTCCGAAAGCTACAACTGGTTTGCAAAGTCCCCATCCAGACAAAATAACTATAAACAAACGTTTTCTTTGATAAATGACGACCATGAGCCACTCAAGTTAGTTAGGGCATGTGACACTCTGTGGTTGTCAATTGAAACAGCCGTCAAGCGAATAGCCGATCAGTGGATCGAGTTAAAAACTTATTTTTGTATTGTTTCCTTAAATGAGCGGTGTCACAAAGCCAAACACTTAAGTGATTTGTATAAGGACTGCAATTTAGCGTACCTTTTGTTTTTGAAACCAGTCTTGCATGATGTTCAAAAAGTAAACAAGGCCTTTGAAAGCAACTCAGCCGACCCGACAAAACTTTTTTCTGATTTAAAATCATTGATCGATAACTTATGTTATCAGATTGTGTCACGTTGCGAGGCTTTTGACCCTTTATCGTCTCGAATAGAACCTTATTTAATAAACAATCCGAATTTTTCCTGCATTTTTGAAGAACACATGAAAGCAAAGAAAAATTATGGAACAATTAGTGAAGATGACGAAAATACAATCCGCGAAAAATTTCAAAGATTCCTATTAAAACTAATTCAACAGTTACGACAACGCTTGCCAAGCAATATAGACACACTTCGAAAGATAGATTTTTTTTTCTATTGAAAATTCACTTAATGTAGTTAAGCCAAATATATTTTCTCATATTGATAACGAAAAGCCAAAATATACCGCAGACGAAATAACTTTGATTGAACTTCAATGGCGAAAACTATTAACACATAATTGGATAAATCTGTCTTCTACAATTGAGTTTTGGGTAGAAGTGAAGCATTTTAAAAACTCTTTGCAAGAAAATCCTTTTTCTGAGCTGGTTGATTTGGTTTTCAGTTTCTTAGTCTTACCGCTTAGCAACGCTGAAGTGGAAAGAATTTTCAGTGCTATGAAAATTGTAAAAACTAAGCAAAGAAATCGAATCAAAATTTAAATGCTTCACTCGTTGCTCAACATTCGATGTTCATTAAAAAAGTTACAAAAATGTTGCCATGACTTTGAAATTACTAATGAACTTATACATTTGTTAAATTCACGTAGTGCTTATGCAAGCTGTAGTTCATCCGATTCATCTGATGAAGAGGAAATTATTATATCTGAGATATAATCTATAGTATAATAAGAGGATTAATCAAAGTTGCTAACGCGACAATGATGATTTTTTTAATCTAGTCGTATTGAATTATAAAGGCTGATTTAACTACACTTATACGTTGTTTTGTTTATCTTTTGTAAAGAACTACAAGTTTCATTTATTTTATATATTTATTTTTAAACTTCTCACCAATTTGTACCTTTGATATGTATGTACCTATACTATGAATAAATGTTATGTTAAAAATGAAACAAAAATCTTAAAATTGTATTAAAAAAATCTGGATTTTTTTTAGCTTGTTTTTTCAAGCCATTTAGCTAGTTTTGACTTTTTTTTTGGCCGGTTTAGCTTTCTTTTTTTTAAGCTCGTGGCCACACTGCTTATTTATAAGGTTGTGACACTTGAGAGAAATGCACTCTTTTTCCGCCTTTGCTTGAGCTGTCACTGTTCGTTTCTTTGTTCTATGCATTATTTTTCTTGATTTATTTTCATCCATTCTGACAGTTCGACCGAGCTCGCTCTCAAGTGGCACAACCTTATAAATGAGGCTTGAGTTGGCGCTTAGACTTCAAACGAAAACGTTCCCGCCGCTTGATCAGCTTATCCACTGTACAAAATTAAATTGGAATATGATTTTTTTATTTGTATAAAATTTTTAAGGACTGCTATAAGGCTTGGTTTGCCATAGCACAGGGGCACATTGGAATTTTTTTTTTAAAGGCACTATAGAAATATGGATCCTCAATATTCGGTTGTGGAAAATAAATAACGTAATGCGTTAGTTCTTAAAGTAGAGAAAGAATACCTTGAAAAATTTATTCAGGACTCATTGGAATGTAAAATTTCACAAACTGATACAAAATAAAAAAGGCTTCCCATTTTTGTTTTTTTATAATAATAAAATACTAAAATAGTTTTTTTATAATATTAATACAATTCCTGCTTTATAGCTGCACAACAATTTGTGTCAGTGCAGAGAGTGAGAGAGCTACTAACATAAGCACAAAATTCGAAAATTGTAGTAGTATGTGTTTAGGGACCACTGCTATATACCAACGGTGGGCAAATGTGGCTCATTGAGCCTTGATATTTAAAATTATATAAAAAAAAAAATTAAAAATTTTTATTTCTGTCAAATTCAACGCAATTTCATGTTGTTCTATCGTTCTTGGACCAACGATTTGAAGAAAAATTTGATAATGCGAAACCTGTTTTTGTTTATTGGACGTTCTCTTTAGTTATGTTGTTTAGTTTAGCTTAGATTGGAGAGATGTCACACAAAAGTTGAGCTAAATGTCAAAGTCAGCTGTTCTAGTTGTAGTTTTTCTAGTTGTTTCTTTTGCGAACGACTTTAATCAGTACAGAACCAAGTTTTCAAATGACTGGCCAAAGATTTGTTTAAATCTATTTTTTATTTTGTTATGTTATTAAGTTAAAGAACTTGAAATTAATTACTTCTTTTTTTGTTATTATTGTGTGAAAAAAAGATGGGTGCATATCGCACTCTATAAACAAAAAATACCACACTCTAAATTTTTAGGAGAAACAAAACAATTTTGTTTTTCAAGGGACTCCTCCTTTCAAGGGACTCCACACGAAACAAATAGACATATTTTTTTTATTATTAAAGAGATTTTTTTATTATTAGTGATTTAAGTGATCTTTGAAAGGCCCTTCTTAAAAAAGCTTCTTATCTAAATTTTTAATAAAGCATTTTTAAGCTTGAAGTTTTAAGTTTAAAGCCGATAAAATTTTTAAATTTCTGATTCTTTGATGCAAAATTTAAGAAAAATAAAATAAAAATTGTTTTCTTTAATCATCAATAATTTTAAGTTTATGAAGCAATACGAGTGCTCCTAATTCAAAGTTTGATGATTCAGACCGAATAAATGGCTAAGCCGATTCGGACTAAAACTAACAAACCTAGAAACAATAAGACTTTTAGGTAATAGTTGCAAAAAAGGGGTTGGTTTTTTAAAACACACGAAAAAAATATTTTTTTCACTTTTTCCAAACTGAAATCAAGAATTAAAAATTAAAAATCAAAAACCAATCAATTACTTACTTACTTACTTAGTTGGCGCTACAACCGTATGTCGGTCTTGGCCTCATCTAAGAATTTGCGCCAGCCATTTCTTTCTTTCGCTTGCTGGCGCCAGTTGGAAATTCCAAGCTTCGTCAGGTTGTCCTCTACTTGGTCTTTCCAACGAAGATGCGGTCGTCCTCTTCTGCGTTGACCGCCGCTGGGTACCGAATCGAATGTTTTCTTCACTGGAGCATCGTCTTTCATGCGCTGAACATGACCAAGCCAGCGAAGCCGCTCGATTTTAATGCGCTTGACTATGTCGATGTCAGCGTACAGCTCATACAGTTCATCATTCCACCGTATTCGGTACTCGCCATTGACGCAGATTGGTCCGTAGATCTTACGAAGAATCTTTCTCTCGAATGCTCCTAAAGTCTTTTCATCTAAACTGCTCAGCGTCCAGGTTTGTGATGCGTAAAGTAGGACGGGCATGATGAGCGATTTATAGAGCGTGATTTTCGTTCGTCGAGAGAGGGCTCTGCTTCTCAATTGCCTACTGAGCCCAAAGTAACACCTGTTGGCAAGAGTTATCCTTCGTTTGATCTCAATGCTGATGTCGTTGGTTGAATTAATGCTGGATCCCAGATAAACGAAGTTCTTCACAACCTCGAAGGAGGTATTGTCAACGGTAACGTGGGTTCCAAGACGCTGGGACTGTTTGTTTGTTGACACTAAGTATTTCGTCTTATCTGCATTCACTGACAGACCCATTCGACTTGACTCTCTTTCTAATCTGGAAAATGCTGCACTGACTTCGCGCGTATTATGGCCAATGATATCTATGTCATCAGCATACGCAAGCAGCATAACACTCTTGTAGAATATTGTGCCACTACGTCTCAGATCAGCAGCTCGGATGATCTTTTCCATCATTAGGTTAAAAAAGTCGCACGATAAGGAATCACCTTGTCTGAAACCTCGTTTGGTAATAAATGGTGGGGAGAGGTCCTTCCCGATTTTAACTGCGCTGCTGGTGTTGCTCAGTGTCATCCTGCAAAGTCGTATTAGTTTTGCAGGAATACCAAATTCAGACATGGTGGAGTACAGGTGCTTCCTTATTGGGCTGTCGAAGGCGGCTTTGTAGTCGACAAAAAGATGGTGGGTGTCGACTTGTTTTTCTTGAGTCTTCTCCAAGATTTGTCGTAGCGTGAAAATCTGGTCGATGGTGGACTTTCCAGGTCTGAAGCCACACTGATAAGGTCCGATCAGTTCGTTTACAACGGGCTTCAATCTTTCACATAAAACGCTCGACAGGACCTTATATGCGATATTAAGAAGGCTTATCCCACGGTAATTCGCACAGATAGTGGGATCGCCTTTCTTGTGGATTGGGCGGAGCACACTGAGATTCCAATCGTTCGGAATGCATTCTTCCGACCATATTCTGCATAGAAGCTCGTGAATGCATTTAAGTAGAGCTTCGCCTCCGTTCTTAAACAGCTCAGCAGGTAAGCCATCAGCTCCCGCGGCTTTGTTATTTTTAAGCCGAGCTATAGCTGTCAGAACTTCATCATAGTCGGGCAGCGGAACCTCGACGCTGTCATCCGCAATTGGTGTTTCCGGAATATCATCTCTATTGGCGGGATTGTTGTCAGCGTCGCCATTTAGAAGCTTAGAGAAGTGTTCCCTCCATAACGTCAGTGTACTCTGGACATCTGTCACTAGATTCCCGTTTTCATCCTTGCAGGAAGAGGCCCCGGTTTTAAAACCATCGGCAAGGCGTCTTATTTTTTCGAAAAATTTTCGGGCCTCATTCCTGTCACCATACATCTCAATCTTCTCTTGCTCGCGCTTTTCTGCCTCTCTTTTTTTCCGCCTGAAAATATGTCTCTCTTCCCTCCTCTTTTCTTTGTATCGCTCCTTAGCAGCGCGCGTTACAACCGACTGCAGGGTGGCTTTGTAGGCGGCGTCTTTCTCTGCAGTGGCGTCGCGACACTCCTGGTCGTACCACTGGTTTCGGCGAGGGCGTTGGTAGCCAATCACCAATCACCAAAAACCAATCAATAGCCATATTTAAATATCCAATAATAAACCAAATTTAAGCTAACTAACTAACTTTGTTCCGTGCTTTTTCTTATGATTTTGCCATAATCGTAGCTTACGAAATTATTTGGCCAAAAAGTTGTCAAACTAGAAACTGCAAGCTTTAAAATAATGCTTTTTAAATTTCATCACGATTTTTTTTTAAGCAGTTACAGCTTTTCAAAAATAACTAAAACAAAATTTTAAAATTTTTTACTGTGTTGCTCTTTGGAAGGTATTGAAAATCTTAATGTGGCTCTTCTTTTTCTCACTCATGCCCACCCCTGGTATATGTACTGATATATATACAATCCTAGGTAGTAGATATCATCATACTACCTAGTTGCAAAAAAAGCCCTGCTGTATGTCTGCCGCCAATATGAGTTGGAAGTTCAGCAAACATGCTCACCTCCATACACGCTTATATCTTTTTCCTAATGGCATGCTCTAGGAAGGCATGTCTGCCAAATGAACTGCTGTAGCAACAATGCAGCATGCATCTCATGGTATGAATGCAGAATTAATGCCTTGAGATGCATGCAGCATTGCTGCTAGGGCAGTTCATTTGCAGACATGTATTGATTCTGCATTCATACCATGAGATGCATGCTGCACTGCTGCTACGACAGTTCAGTTGGCAGACATGCCGGCCTAGGACACGCCTATAGAAAAAAGATATAAGTGGGTATGGAGGCGAGCATATCTTCTAACCTTCCGAGGCATGTTGGCGGCAGATATACAGCAGGGCTTATTTTCCAACTGGGATCAGCACTGTTTAGAAAGAATCGGTGGTGGTGTTCAATAAAAAATGAAAACATTTATTCACAAAAACGTTATGCAATACAATACTATTAGATTTGCATATGCAACAGCTTTTTGTTATAGCAAATGCATGAATGTTGCAAATGCATATCAAAGCTTTTTGTTTTTAAAAAAGCTGCTTATTTTGCATTTGCAACGATGCAACAAGATCTTGAATTGTTCTTTTGTGTTTCTATGTATGCACTCAGACCTTTAAAAACTTACCTAAAAGAATACACAAAATTTATCCGAGTTTTGTTATTATTACTTAAAAAAGATCAAAGAACCAAGGCATGCGCCTTATACAAACAAGGTTTGGTCTTTGACCTGAAAGGAAGGGCTGTGCGAATCACCCAAAAGTACGAAAATGAACAATCGCCCAAAAACATGGCTAAAATTTTTGGGCGATTGTTCGTTTCGTTTTTTGAGCTATTTTTCACAATAAAAAACTCCAAAATTTTGAACAATGAATAACCACCCAAAAATATTTTTTGGGCGATGGTTCATTGCATTTTGGGTGATTGCACGTTATGAACAAACGCTCAAATTTTTTGGACGAATATTTATTTCATGGTTGGGGTGGAAGTTTCCAGTTTTGGGCGATTGTTCATCACTTTTTTGACAAACGCCCGACTTAATGTATAAAACATAAACAAACGTCCGAATTTTTTGGGCGATTATTCATTTCACAATTTGGGTGGATGTTCTTAGTTTTGGGCGATTGCTCATCTTTTTTTTTTTTGAGTGATTGTTAATTTTTGGGTGTGGGCGATTGTAACTTGGGCGATTACTCGCACAGCCGAAAGGAAAGGGATAGATTTATTGTGAGAAATTGATTGGAACCTTACGTGAATTATTGATTAGAAGAAACAACCGTGAAAGACAATTTTAAACGCTTTTAACCGAGGCTAGTGTTATGCCTTAACCTCGGCAAGCATTTCCAGTCCTTAGTTGTTTTCCTGTCCTTTAATTCCACATTCTTCTCAATTTATTTGTGGATTTTTAGTTTTCCATAATTCTTAAATGTAGGAAAGAACAAAGAAAGTGAAAGGAACCATGCCCGGATTCGAGCCAGGGACCTCTGGGTTGATAGTCTAACGCACTCTCTACTAGACTACAAAGACCGATTTAATCTGACAGTTTAACGTTTAAAAATGCCTCTGAAATTGGTTTGTGTACATGCTAAACTCTATAGATGTATTATGTTTGTCTATCTTTAATGTCACTTTTCTTTTTATCGAGTTTCAAATTACATTGGTGCTAAAGGAGTTTAACTTCTAAAACAAAAAAAAATGCATTATGTTAAATTGATTTTTTAAAATTGAAATTTATACCTGCACAAAAGTCCAGCTCTCGTAAGCTTGGTAACTGCTTTTCATAGTTGAAAAAAAAAACAGTTATTACTTTATCGAGTTGAAACAATTTAATTACTTTCGAATTCTTGATGTCATAAAAATACGCATTAAAAGCAAACAAACCAAAGCAAAACAAATTAAATTTATATAAATAGATAAGTAGATAATATATTATGTTTTGATAACTTTTCCCATTAATGTTTTACAAGCAAGTTTCGAATTCAATAGTGTAGATGACACAAAAGTACGCTTTTATAACTATTATTATAATAAAATGCTTAGCATTAGCGACTTTGTACCATTAAAAAAAACCGCACGATGGCCATAAATCTGCTAAACAAAAACAGACAAAAACAACTACCTAAGCAACTACACAGTAAAAAAATCAAAACCATAACACAAAGTCGATTACAAAAGTGTAAATTTTACATTCAAGGAAAAATGTTTTTATTTCATGCATATTTTTTAAAAATATTTATTTTTAAAGTTTTTTCCTAAATGACCTCTATATTTATTATGTTGACTTTATATGATTTAAATACAAATTCTAAATCTTTGATAGTTTAAATCATACTTCATTTTAAATACAAATTCTAGTTGTTTGATAGTTTAAAATCGTTTATTGAGCTTAAGGTCAAAGTTAGAACAATTAATTGTTCTAACGAATCTTTCCAAAGAAACAACAACAAAATTTTTTCAACATGAAAAGGAAAAATCACTAGCTGATCTGACGACGCCCTTAGCCAGGCAGAAATTTCAATCAGATCAGCTAGTGATTTTTTCCTTTTCATATTGAAAAAACTTTGTTGTTGTTTCTTTGGAAAAATTCGTTAGAATAATTAATTGTTCTAACTTTGACCTTAAGCTCAATAAACGATTTTAAACTATCAAACAACTAGAATTCGTATTTAAAATCAAGTATGATTTAAACAATCAAACATTTAGAATTTGTATTTAAATCATATAAAGTCATCATAATATTTATTTTTATTTCAACGAATTCTTTTGTTAGTTTTATTTTGAGCACATAATTCGTCAAATTGATAAGACATTTCGTTGATTTAAGCTATTTTTTTCAATGTACTCTAGCTATCCTAACAACACAACTTTTGCATGTCTTTTCTGTTGGCTGTGTGATAGATAGGAAAGAACAACACAATAGCTGAGCGAGCGTAGCTGCATGAAAACTATAAGAAACGCATACAAAAAACCATCAACTCAAGTAAAAGACTATGAGCATAACAACAATAAAAAAGCGGTGATATAAAAGTAAGTAGCTGTCGCCTAGTGTGGAACGACAACTACTGCTGATGCTACTGCTGGTGCTGCTGGTGCTGCTGCCACTAGAGCAACCGAATGAACAACAAGGCACGCATGTGATTTTTTGCTAGCAAAAGCTCTCAAAAGTCCTTCATAAATACAAACAAATGCTTGCTAGCCAAACAAGCTGCAGTACAAATTACGATACACATGCTTTCACACTCAAGGGCATAAGCCAGGTCCATCCATGCTCACATGGCTGTGTTCTTGTCCATGCAGCCTGTTACGTTGTCTTGTCAAGTTTGGTGGAAGCCACTATTTTGAGTTTTAAAACCATTGTTTTCTTATTACATTTCCTTCTTTTGTCAAAGCTGCAGATGATAGCCAAAAACAAAAGCAAAAAACTTAACCTTCGAGCTCAGGTCCTCCCATGGAAGTCTGCCGTCTAACTTTTGTGGCAGTTTTTCTACCGCTTTCTTTAAGAATCTCAAATACACTTGGCTGCAAGTGTCACTTTAAATGTTGCTTTATTGCCTTTAGGTCTGCTGCAGAATATGTGACTTCCAGTTTTTGCAATGTTATTGCTTTGCTTTAAAAATAAAAAATACGCATAGCAATCGTATTGGTATAGCAGAAAATGTGCTCTTTTTAAAAATTCCTAGTGGGCATTTTAGCTAGCGATACGCAAAAGAATGCATGCTAGTAGTGCTCTTATTGGCGTCAATATACCTTCCATGATCGCTGCATTGATGAGTGCTTCTGTAAGGCCTACCTTTTGAAGGTTTGGACTCTTTTCCTGTTATCTATATATATAAAAATAAAACGGTCCATCTATGAAATGCCATCACGGGCGAACAGCTGAACCGATTAGGCTGATTTTTTTTTATTCAATTCGAAATTTTAAGTAGATGGTTTATATAGAAAAAAAAACTTAATTCGACAAAGGGGCGTGGTACCTCCCATACAAATCGCAGATTAAAAATCCGATATTTCTGCTCCTATTATAGGTATTTGAACAAAATTTGGTACATCCGTTTAATGTATGCGTTCCAAGCTTTACTCCAAATATCATTTTTACTTTACTCAAAATCCACTATTTCTCCTACTGTTGTTGGTATCGGAATACAATTTAATATGAAGGGTTTAGTGTATAGTTTCTAAGTTCAACTACAAATATGGACGCAATTGGACAAATGAACGTGGTACCTCCCATACAAATTACGAATTTAAAATCCATTATTTCTGCTCCTCTTATAGGTATTTGAACAAAATTTGGTACGTCAGTTTAATGTACGCGTTCTGAGCTTTACTGCAAATATGGGCGGGATTGGACAAAGGGGCCTGGTACCTCCCATACAAATTTAAAAATTAATTATTTATTAACCTGTTAACGATATTTTAACAATTTGGTGTGTCCGTTTGGTGTAAATATTCTAAGCTATACTTCAAATATTGGCGGGATTAGACAAAGGCAAGAAATAACATTAATTTAGCCACAGCTACAAAAGTAGCATAGACAACAACCTGCAGTCATGTGGCCATGCCGTCGTTAAAATATTCACTTCCATATAAACACCTGATTACTATTTTTGACAGGTTGTGGCATGCTTAAATTTGTCAACCACGTTGCCTTTTTTTACTTCTCAATTTTTTTTTCATAGCCTAAGCTAAAACTTTAGGAAGTTCCTAATTAGTGCTATATGTGTTTACTGCAAAAAGTGAAAATCTATATAAATAAAAATCAAATGTCGTTCGTTGGTAATTGCATCAGTTGAGAACGGCTGAACCGATTTGGATAATTTTTTTTTTTAAATGTTCGTAATAGTCCAAATTAGGTTTTTACGGAAAGAAACATTGACCACGCCCACTTTGCGCCCACTTTTTTTGATTTATCTAAAATCGGAAAACGGCTGGACCGATTTGGATAATTTTTTTTTTAATGTTCATAGTAATCCAATTTAAGTTTTGTCGGAAAGAAAAATTGACCACGCCCACTTTTGCGCCCACTTTTTACAATTTATCTAAAATCGGAAAACGGCTGGACCGATTTGGATAAATTTTTTTTCAAATGTTCGTAGTAATCCAATTTAAGTGTTTACTGAAATAAAAATTGACCACGCCCACTTTTGCGCCCACTGTTTTGATATCTATATATATAAAATTAAGTGGCAAAACTTCCTGTTCGCATACTCCTCCTAGACGGCTTGCCCGATTTCAATGAAATTTTCAGGGGTGATTGGGGTCTGTGTGGAGGGTGCACATAAGAAATTGCATGTGTGTATCTTTGCAGGTTTTGTACCACACCCCCTTTTGTCGCCCACAAATCTATAAAAATGCTGTATTTAAGACGGTTTTGGTCGTATGAAATTAAAATTTGGTAAATAAGTTCGTATGATAACTATAATTAACTTTGAAAAAATGGGCGTGGTCACAATTCATCTACGCCTACTTTAAAGAAAATATCAAAATATTGGGGGTTGGAATTAATTTTAAAGGTTTTTTTTTCGGTTTTTGAGCATTTATTTAGAAACAACGGTACAATGTATATTATTCAAAGTATTGTCCATCGTTAGCTACAACATTTTCCCATCTTTCTGGCAGCATATGGATTTCGCGCCGGAAGAACGATTCGTCTTTTGAGGCAATCCACGAATCGACCCATTTTTTGGTATCCTCGTAAGAAGTGAAGCGCTGCTCAGCCAAGCCATGCGCCATCGATCTGAATAGGTGGTAGTCGGAAGGGGCTATGTCTGGGCTATAAGGCGGGTGGGGTAGCACATCCCAATTCAGCACCTCCAACGTTTCCTTGACGGTTCTTGCAACATGTGGCCGTGCGTTGTCATGTTGAAAAACCACTTTCTCGTGTCTTTTGGCATATTCCGGCCGTTTAACCTTTAATGCTCGGCTCAATTGCATCAATTGTTGTTGGTAGCGTTCCCCAGTGATGGTTTCGTTAGGTTTTAGCAGCTCATAGTACACGACACCCTTCTGATCCCACCAAATACACAGCATAAGCTTGGCGCCATGAATATTCGGCTTGGCCCTCGATGTTGATGCATGGCCGGGTGGTCCCCACGATTTTTTTTCGCTTAGGATTATCGTAATGGATCCACTTTTCATCGCCAGTGACAATACGATGCAAAAAACTCTTCCTTTTATGCCGTTGAAGCAGTTGTTCGCACATGCAAAATCGCCGTTCAACGTCTCTCGGCTTCAACTGGTACGGCACCCAATTTCCTTGCTTTTGAATCATTCCCATGGCCTTCAAGCGTTTGCCGACCGTTGATAAGTCGACTCCCAATGATTCTGACAATTCTTGAAGGGTTTGACACGGGTCTTCATCGAGCAAAGCCTCCAATTCCTCATCTTCAAACTTTTTCGGCTGACCCGGACGCTCTTTGTCTTCCGTATCAAAATCACCACTTTTAAACCGACGGAACCAGTACTCACAAGTAGAAATCGATGGAGCATAGTCCCCGTAAGCCTCAGTAAACGTGCGTTGTGCTTCAACCGCTTTTTTCTTCAAATGGAAGCACAAAAGTAAACCTTCCCGCAAATTGCGTTTTGTTGGAACGAAAGTTGACATGTTCACAGAGAAAAAAATATATGTTGTTTACACTTCAGTGGAATGACACATACTGAAAAATGAAGCTTAGATAATGTGCTTTGAAATGAATATAGTCACAGGTGTGCCCGATGCGATCTATTGATAGTTACGCCATCTCTTAGAAAACCTTTAAAACTAATTCCAACCCCCAATACTTCGAAACCATTGGTCCGATTGAGCTCAAATTTTGTAAGTACGCTTTGCTTTGAGTACGAGATGGTTTAAGGGGCAAAGCCACACCCCCTTTTACCTCCCACATATAAATAAAAAATTGTTGTTATCGAATAGCTTTAGTTAGAGTTATTGGTCGCACAGCTTAGAAATTCGGTATTCGACCACAATTTAGACGTACCGTTTCTGTGATGAAATTTTATGGGAGTGGACAAGTATTCGGCCCCAATTTATACATGCAGTTTCATTAATTACATTTTATGGGCGTACGACAAGGGGGCGTGAAACCTCCTATTTAACCCAAATTAGAGATATCAAATAGCATTGGGGTTATAGGTCTCACAGCTTTGGAATTCAGTATTGGACCTCAATGTACACATGCAGTTTCATTTATTACATTTTATGAGCGTTGATCAAGGGGGAGTGGCACCTCCCATACAACGAAAATTTGTGATATCGAATAGCTTTGTAGTTCAAGGTCGCACAGCGTCGGAACTCAGTATTCGACCAAAATTTACGCTTGCAGATTTACTGATAAAATTTTTTAGAGTTTGTCGGGGGGGCGTGACACCTCCAATTTAACCCAAATTTGCGATATCGAATAGATTTGGAGTTATAGGTAACTCAGCCTCAAAATTCAGTATTCGACCTCAATGTACTCATGCAGTTTCATTGCTAAAATTTTATGGGCGTAGGGAAAAGGAGAGTGGCACCTCCCATACAATCAAAATTTGTGCTATCGAATAGTTTTGGAGTTATATGTCGCACAGTTTTGGAATTCGGTATTCGACCTCCATGTAGACATCCAGTTTAATTGATTACATTCTATTAGCGGTGATGAAGAGAGAGTGGCACTTCCTATACAACCCAAATTTGTTATATCGAATAGCTTTGTGGATATAGGTCGCACAGTCTCAGAATTCAGTATTTGACCTCAATTTAGACATGCTGTTTAACTGATAACATTTTATGGGCGTTTGAATAGGGAGAGTGGCAGCAACGCGCCGGGTTTCAGCTAGTTTTATATAAAAAATTTTTTAAAAAAATTTTTAAAAAATTATAAATGATCAGAAAAAAAATCAAATCTTAAAGAAAAAACTAAATAAATTTTTTTTTTTTGTCCGACTTGGGACGCGAACCCAGGTCTCCGAAATCTAACACATTGCATATCACATTATATGAAAACTTTTATATGGAAAAATTCTAAGTCTTTTCTATTGTTTTTGTATGAAGAAATTAATAAAAAAATTCCAAAATAATTTTTAAATGAACAGAAAAATTTTTAAAAAAAAATGTAGATTTAAAAAATAACAAAAAAAAAATTTTTTTGGGCCGAGCTGGGTTGCGAACCCACGCTCCAGAAAACTTACTTTCATATGTAATGATGCAAAATAAGCTGACGTTTCTTAACAACTGAGGTGGACGAGTGGGTAAGATGCCAAACCGTCAGCTGAAAGGACGCTGGTTGAAATCTGGAAATTTTCAAAAGTTTTTTTATTTCAAGTTTATATTTATATTGCTTTTCTTTCTAATGTACATTCTAAAGAAGGGCTTCTAGCAGACTTCTTTAGAGTCGCGAGAACGGAAGGCCTAGAAAATTTTCTCGTTTCATATAAAAAAGCTTATGGGCTTGGAAACTAGCACGGAAGGGATAAGAATCCATATGATGGCCTGCTAGAAGCGCTTCAAAGGCCTGCTTTTGCCCACTGGGTTGTGCTCTTCTTGAAGAAACTTTTTACCTCCTTTTTTATTACAGTTTTCTGGCCTAAGCTTTATCGAATAGCATAACAAAAACAATGAATGAAAAATTACAATTCAAATGTGTAGAACTTTGCTTTTAAGTGTTTCATGTTTCATTGAAAAAAGCCTTCAATTTCACTTAAATCCTTTAGAACAGCTGCTCATAAGTTTAATTAATTAAAGACGAAGCAGCACTTCAAGCAAATTTTGACTAAGCTTCCTCTACTGACTTTGTAGACAACGATTTGGTTTTTATAACTATGATTAATAGCTAAGAGAAGGCAAACTTACCATTATTCAAACACAAAATGTTGCATTGCTTATAAATCCATTTTAAGATTGCTTAAGCTGGAGCTTGATTTAAATAAGTACATACTTTATTTTGAATATATACTGAGGCTGTGTGCGAATAGATCTAAATGTGACCTTAACTAAATTGGGTCGATAAGGCAGTGCTTCATAAGTAATTTAGGAAATTCTCGAGCTACCTAAATGCTTCCTAAAAGAGGAAGAACATCCTTATCGACACTATTTAGTTTAGGTCGCATTTAGATCAATTCGCACACAGCCTGAATTTTCAGAAAATATCTATGCTTTTATCTCTTTGTTTTTGCATCATCCAGTATAAGCTTGAACTCAATTTTGAATTCGAATTTTAAATACACTTGCACTTGGTGGTCCCAAATCGTGCAAAGAATAGAGAATGAAAAAAAAGATAGTCAATTATTGCTTTTAATTGGTTTCTATTTTTACAACAAACACCACCTTGGAGTCATGCTTTGAGTAAAAAGTAAATATTTTTGACATTTTTTGAAAAAACCATTAAAAATGTACACAAACAATGACCAAACGCTACTGTTTCAACTATTTTTAGAAAGTGTTTTGTTTGATTTTTGAACAAAAAATTTTAACCTTTTCAGAACCGTCATACACAATAGCACAGCAAGCACAAAAAGGTTTTTAAAGTGTCGCAAAAGTGTCGCAAAAGAGTCGCCAATACAGATATAAATCGTAATTGTAACGTAATTACAGCTGAAAAAACCGATATTTTATGTTTATTTTGTAACATTTTATGTTGGAATTAGGAGAAAAAATGTGTTCTAATAATGTTATAAATGTGCTGTTGGTACAAACTTAAGTTGCACGCCACAAGATGAAACATACTTGAAACATCCAAAAAAAGTTTTTGTTGTGCTATTCTTAAGTTACAATTAAGGTAAAATAACGTGAATGTAATAAATATTTTGTTTTATTGAAGTGATTTTTTGTTATAACGACAGATTTTTTAAACAAGGAAAGAGTACTGATGACATTAATATTCCTGATTGAGAAAAAATAAGATCTTAAAAAGTAAAAGTAAAAGTTCCTTAAGGAGTGTACTTTAAAAGTCAAAGACAAATTGGAATGAAATAAAAAGATATTAAATTAAATTGAAAATATGAAAAGTTATACAATAAAATTATGCAACAAATTTCATTTTGTCGATAAATGTTTGTGTTTTACCTCTAGAAAACTCATGCGCCACTAAAAATATTAACATTTTAAAAATAATTTAGAAATAAGAAATATTTTGAGTTTTTAATTTCCACGTTATAATCTACAGTAATAAAACTCATTTTCTGTTTGTTTATTTGTTTGTTTGTTTGTTTGGCCTTTATACAACTCTAAACGGCTCAACGGATTTTTCTCAAACTAGGTACAGACATTAAATTTATCCCAATTTAAAATGTTACATACTTAGTTTTTGCCACGCCCCCTCTGAAATTTTTCAACTAACGGTAATTTTGTTATTATAAAACTTTTTAGCATCGGAGATTTTTGCATTTTTAATTTTAAAAATTTTTTGTTATTTTGACATCAAAAGCACTCATATATCTCCAAAATCGGAGAAATTTTCAGTACAACGACTTTTTCATAAAACATCGTTACCTAAGAATGAGAAAAAAACGACATGAAAATCAAAGTTTGGTCTTTCGATACAAATATCTCCGCTGTCCATTAATATATTTCATTCAAATTTTTTTTTATTCAAAAGTTCAATAAAATCACTTTACAAAAATTGATTGAACTGTACCGTTAAGTCGGTGTATATATGTTTTATGAGTATGCCAAAAAAGGTCCAAAATATTGACTTTTACTCAAAAAATGACTCAAAAATTGTTGTTGTTGTAAAAATGAAATCAATTAAAAATAGCAAATCTGACTACCTTTCATATGACATAGCAGTTATTTGCAAAAATTCTTCCAGCTAAGCGCGAAAATTATTTTACTGTTTTTGTCATTAAAACAGCAAGGGTTTTTACATTTTTCAAGTTTTGTTGCTATTGTTTTGCTCTCAGACAAACTGAATGCAGTCACATTAATTTTAAATTTAATAAAGAAAACAAAACCAAATTGGAATATTATTTGTTTTTAATATGATGTATGAATATATGCTTTGGTTCCTATGATCATTTTTGTGTGTCCCTAATATTTAAAAAGATACACGATTTTGTAGAAGCGTATCGATTTTGTTACTATTGTTTTGCGCAACACTGTATATCACAATTTTATCGAAAAGATGACTGTGAATAAGAATGCTGTAAAAGTTACTATTTGCATGTGATCAGTTTCAGCTATATGGCGATATAATAAAACATATGCGCATCTGGTCAGCACAATTATTTCATTAGTTTTGATCTGTGCGTTAAATTCATAGATAGATGGCGCCACATTTGTAAGATGTGTGGGTACAAACTATACATACACCTTGCGGTGAAAAGCTGAATAATGTTTTTTCAAAAGCTTCTTCAAATTTTACCCCACACGATTGCTTACGATGCTTACAGAAGAATATCTGATGTTCTTATGCAGCTAGCAGATAAGTTTTGCGAAATATTTTGCGAAAATGCTATTGCTACCAAACTTTTTAAATGTCATATAATGCAGTACTGCCAGTTTTTTCAGTCGCAGCGTCATCTAGCGTCATAAACACTTAAAAACATAGAATTGGATCAATTTAAATGTCCAGCTCACTTGCTGGACTTTTTGTTGTTTTTGCTTTGCTTGCAAATGCGATTATATGATCCTGATCTCCAATGAAAAAACGCAGCTAATAGAAATTTTAGTAGGTACAATCATTTTTAGCACAACGAATTTTCATAAAACATTGATAGCTAATAATGAGAAAAAAATTATATGAAAATCAAAGTTTTTTACTTTTAATGCCAATAACTCTGCTGTTTTTAATATATTTCATTAACATTTTTTTTTTTTTTTGTTCAAAAGTTCAATATATTTTTTAATATAAATCTTTGTTTAGATGTTAAAATGTTCATATCTCAAGGACGCATTGAGTCCCACCATAATTTTTATTTTGTTGAAAAGGTAATTGTGCTTGCTTTAAGGTAAATGAAAAATATAAAAATTCTTTTTAATTTTTAAAATATGTTTTTTGTACCCCTTTTTTGAATTCAATAGCTCACCGCAAGAAATGAAACCACCAACAACAAAAATTTTCCTAAACTTTTTTGGATTAACGTTCGTTCAACAAATTTTCTAACGGTAGATAAATAAAATTACATAAAATAAAATTCATATAAAATTCAACATGCTTTTCATTATTCCCGATTGTAAAAAACATTCAATAGGATAGAAATGTTTATATAAGTGACTCTCGAGTAACACCGGGTATATCAGCTAGTGTTTAATATATAGCTAAATATGTATTTTTTTTAAGTTCCTAGTATCATATTGCACTGAAAATTCTAAAAGAAAATAATAAATACTAAAGAAAATCGTTTTTAAATTTATTCCAACCAAAATTCAGAGTGTAGAAAAAGATCAAATATGTCGAGTATGAAGATTTTAGAAATTTTTTTCAAAGTTCTTGCAACTAACTAAATATCAAAAGTTACATACATTTTTTTAAAGTTGTTGCAACTGAATAATAACCTTGATGCAGCATTTACTTACAACAATTTTATTCAAAACTTCTTGCAACTGAATTATAACTCCAATAAAACGCTCATGTAACTAATTAAATTATATGAGTTGCAATGGTTTTTTCTGAAGATCTTGCAACAGAATAATAACCTCAATACATCGTTCTTATATCAAGCAAAATTTTATTTGTTACAATTATGTATTTTAATCTTGCATCAACTGAATAATAACCTCAATACAGCACAAGTTTGCAATGATTATTTTCAATGTTCTTGCAACTTAATAAAAACCTCAATTCAACGTTATTTTTCCGAACTACATTTTTTGAGTTATAATAATGTTTCCTAAAGTTGTAGCAACTGAATAAAAATTTCAATACAGCATTAAGTTGCAATGACTATTTCCAATGTTCTTGTAACTGAATAAAAACCTCATTTCAATGCAACCTTCTTGCAAAAAAACAAATTCTCAAAATTTCACAATGATTCATTGCCATTCAACGAAAAATTTGTTCAATTTGGCAGTCTCGTTGAAAGCTAAAATAAAACAAAAATGGATTACATGGTAGTAGAAGCCTACACAAAGAAATTGACAAGCTACACAGATTTTTTTGTAAAAACAATAAAATTTATATATTGCTTATGGCTTTTTAGTGCGTCACAGCAAAATTGGAAACATTTAGTTGTAGTGACTTTCCTATAACTTTATAAACCATCTTCAAACCGAAGTTTTGAACATTTAGTTGTTGTGACATTGATTAACTTAATATAAACATAAAGCGGCTTGGTCGCATCTGGGTTACTGTAGTTGTTACAATTATAATACACAAACATTTTTTATAGGTGCTACAAAAAGAAATGTTGTAATAATGTAAATTTACCGTAAAAATTACTTATTTTTTCAAAACTTTATTAAACATTTTTACAACATGTGCATTTATTTGTAACACAATTAACACAGTAGTTTAACTTATTGGCAACAAAACGAATGATTTATTACAAATAAAATATTTGAAACTTTAATACAGCCCATTTGTGACTAAATTTGTTTAAAAAAAACTGAAATACCACCGAATTTTAACATTTTTTTGTTACAAATCGAAATCTAAGCTAGCTGGGAATGCTATCTGACTTTAAAAACCACGTAGGCCAGAAATCTCTTGACGAATAATCGTCTGTGAATCCGAAAAGAATTTTCACACCTTATAATGATTTACTAACGAGCTTTCTTACAATTTTTGCCTACACTCAAAAAAAGCAACTTCCCTTGAATTAAGAAACTGTGGCATCAATTCGTAAGCATGGTTTTTTCTATATTCTATAGACGTTTCTCTTTAAAGTAGAAAATTTTTACTTGATTTAACGATCTCACGTCTTGAATTCGTTGCAACGTTATCAAAACAGCTTATTATAATAGTTTTGAAGACAATTTTTTGCTTAAATATAAGAAATAAAGGTAAGACAAAAGCTAAATTTCCGAAAATTGTATAAAAGCAGAAATAATTTGAAGAAAAAATGTACACTCAAAAAATTCATTAGTAAAATTTTTACGAATGATATTAGTAAACAAAATATTCGTACATTCTACAAATATGCTTACAATATACAAAGTATTTTTATTGTGATATCTTTACGAATTTATTCGTAAAATCTTTGTAATGCTTGATGTAGTATCTACAAATATATTTGCTTTATATACTAATGATATTCGTAAACAAAAATAAATCAATTCGTATTCGTACATTGTACGAATGATTGTGAACATATAAATAATAATATTCGTAAATTTGTCGTACGAATAACTTCGTAATTTCTTTCCATACATTCGTAGTATTTACTAATGCTTTCGTACTATTTACGAATGAAAAAAAAATATTAGTAGAAACAATTCATTCGAAGGCTGACCGTACGAATTATTAGTAGAATGTACGAACTATTAGTTGAGTTTAAAAAATTGAAAACCGAAATCGTTCAGCCTTGTTTGTCGATCATCTACAGAACATAAGGAACTATATGATTGTAAGGTGACTGTAGCCTACTGATAGAGTGCGTGGTCTGTAAACTAAAGAGCCAAGGTTCAAACCCCAGCTCTGACATTTTTTTTTTTTTTTGGCTGGTTTTACGAATCAAATATTCGTCATATGTCAAATCCAATGTAAATTCTACGAATCCTATTCGTGTCTGAAAACTACGAATAAAATTCGTAGAATGGACGCAGCTATTAGTAATATTTACACACAAATATTTTTGAGAGTATTGATATCAAGTCCGCTTGCAATATTCTACGGCATGATTTCTTAAATTTGGAGAAAAATGAATTTCAATACTCTCATATTTCATAGAAATACATGTAAGTTTTTCTTTTTTTGTACACCACAAGTGATTTATTTTAAGGATGTTTTTCCTATATTTCTAGGAAAAATGCTTTAAAATTACTTACAAAGTGAACGATTCTAAATGAAGCAAATAAAGCTACAATTGTTTAACAACTGCAATGGTCGAATGGATCAGCTGATAGACTAACACTCACGCGGCCGAGGTTCAAGTCTCCGGATAGTGGTCATATTTCAATTAAATTTAATGTTAATAATAATTTTGTCAGTTTTTCGTCAGTATAAAAATAATAATTCTCACAGGATGCTGTTTAAAATTTTAAAAAATGTTGTATTTTTTTGCAAAAATTCTAAAATTTTTCCAGGGGTTCGATGAAAAATGTCTTATTTTCAAAGAAAAAGTTTCTCTTAGTTATAGGCGATGATAAATAAACGGTATAAAACTTACACAAATGTCTTAAGATTTCAACACAATTTTCAACACAAGATTTCAATACTATTGGACTGAGTTTCTTCAATTTAGCGAAATAGTTCGTAAATGATTAAATAATTTTTCTAAAGTGTTTACCACTTCTGGTGTCAGTTTAACGAAAAATATATACTTCATTTTTAGAATGAAGCCCAATTTTCTAACGATTGGGTGCTATTCTTCTAGATTTTCTGGACATTTTTTTCTGAGTTTACCGGCTTGTGGCATCATGGTTTGCAACGCACCAATCTGGCATCGCCAATTCATTGTCAAACAAATGTTTAAAAGTTGTGCAAAAATATAATTGAATAAAATTTATAAAAAAAATGATGTAAGTAAATGGTTTATAATAAAAATTTTTAAAAAGGTATAATAAAAAATATACAAAATAGGAAAATTCATCTTGCCTTCCTGGACGAAATTTTCTTCATTTTGTTGCAGAAATTCCTTTCATATATCTGATTTTATTTCGTGACTGAAATTTCGTTTGAATTTCCGATTTTTTTTTTCTTGGCGATATTTACTACATATTTCACTCTGGCTTTCGTTAACGAAATTTCTTGCATTTTTCTTTCTATATGTTGCGTCGGCGAAAATTTGGACACTTGCGCGATTGGGAATTTTCGTGCATGAATCTTCCATGAATCCTTAAGGAAACAGCCAACTGGGAAGTTCTATTGAGAGCAATTTTTTTTTCTTAACAAAACTTAATGAGTAATCGGTTTTATTGATTCTTTTTACATATCATTTATAGAAAGTTATCGAATGAATGAATTGATCATTTTGTTTGCGATCTAGCGAAATAACAAACAAAAAAGCCAAAAAGTAAAGATGTAAATTTAACGAATAAAGTTTTTTGTTACAGTGTTAAAAAACAAATAGAACAATTGTGTGCTTTGGCGTCTACTTTTACTTTTTGTGTAAGCGCACAATTGTGATATCTGCTATTTCTTAGGTGAAACATTCTACTTACAAAATGATGACAACTTCGCAAGGGTCTTAGTAAAATTGGAGAACTCTGCAGACGATTTCTCATCTGATGACGAACTCCCTAATAAAGGGGTCTGCCCACTTACGGCACGTAACGAAACGACTGTAAAACGACTTCGAACAGGCAACGTAATGTTCCATGCACACTTAACGGAACGGCAACATAAATTTTAATTAACAAAGCAATAAAAAATATGCGCAGAATTTTCTAATATACAGTTAGCTTTAATAGCTTTGCTATTAGGTGAAGAAGTTTTATAAAACTAATAAAATCGTAGATTTTGGATTCAACCTATGATTTAAAAACTACATATATCAATGGTGAATTTTTTACTTTGCACAATAAACTGTTGGAATCCATTGTAGTTTTTGTAAACAAAGTGAACGACTAGCTGGTCATAATTCTTTGCAACGATCACCACCGGCTTTATCGTCGGTGTCATTAGCCGTTGCCGTTTCGTCGTCGCTTAGTGAGCATGTATATTAGAGTGACCGCAAAAAATCAATGTCGGAATCTTGTTCGTCTTAACCCCACAAAACGAATCCCCTTTCCAGATATTGGGATAGCCAAAATTTGAGCCCGATTAAACGACGGTAACACGTGCCGCTCGTCGCTCAAAATTTGAAAAAAACGAATTTTTTGGCCAAAAAGTTGAGGTATTGAGCCATAACTCGAGAACGGTAAATAATAAAAACACGCACGATATCACAAAAGATAACTTATTTTGTTCTTCAAAATTTATGTTATGAACAAAATTGTTGTAACTCTGAGTCAAACCGAGTTACGGCAGCCTTTAGCTCCGAGAACGTGACCTGGTGCCACCAGGAGCATGCTTCATATATTATGTTATTATGTGATAAATTTTTAATTTTAATTAATTTATTTAATTTTTATTTTATTTTTATTTTTAATTAATTTATTTAATTTTTATTTTATTTTATTTTTATTTTTATTTAAATATATAGAAATCAATTTACCTAGACTCTGAAATGGCATCCACATCAGGTGTACAAAGCCGGACCAAGGATAAAATATTTCTTGTTGGCTTTCCCATTCACCAGATCACAGGTTGTAAACTACCCTCAAATCGACAAGTTTTGTGTGCTTTATTTTATAATTTACGTACTGTAAAATTAACTCTAAGAGAATCAGCAAAACTTACTATACGAGAGGTGTTAATTTTTTGGCAGAAAGCTCGAATCCCGGCTAAAGATGAGCAAAATGCAATAACAAAGCTTGAAAAACTTCACGTCGAGTGGAGAATTCTTCAAAAAGACAGGAAGAAAACATCGGAAACGATCAAAAACAAATTCAAACAGTTTCTTGAAAAGTTAGACGATCTTTTTGATATTGCTCATCAAGATGCCTTGACTCTGATGAAATCGGAAGTAGATAAGGCTTTTCTCGTGAAACAGAGGCAGAAGGGCCATCCAGGTTGCATGTCTGGAGTAGATCGCAAGTTATCTAGAGCTGAAGAAATCAAGGCGCAAAAGGAACTTGAAAGAATTAACCGACAAATCCAAGAAGAATATTTTGAGAGGACATCATCTACCAGGAGCTTGAAAACTTGGAGGCAATGGACATCCCGGAAGAAGCTGCAGAAGATCTAGGTCCATCTGATAGAAAAAGGATGAAAGTTTCATATGCAAGAGGCGTTCACGAGATTTTAAACATGAAATTGTCAATTTTGTTAGATCGGTGTAAGGTATCCGACAGAAATGCCACGAGAATTTTAATAGCTACACTAGAGGCACTTAACATTGACCCTCTTAAGTACAAAGTCTCCAAAACTTTCTTACATACTAGAAGGAAAATGTTCAGAGAACAGTATACTAAAAATATTTCAGATAAAGTAAACATTCCAGAAAAAGAGGCCGTGGTTGTCCATTGGGACGGTAAACTTTTACCGGGCGTTTTAAAAAATGAGCAATGTGAGCGAATAGCTATTGCTATTTCATACGGCGGTAAGGAACAACTGCTGGGAGTTCCTGTAACAGAAAACAGCTCAGGAGAGGAGCAAGCACTTGCCGTATATGAATGCCTACAGCAATGGGGTCTTCCCAACACCGTCAAGGCGATGTGCTTTGATACTACAGCATCCAACACTGGAAGATTTAAAGGAGCATGCGTCATAGTGCAGCAAATGTTAGGAAGAGAATTACTGCACCTAGCTTGCCGTCACCATATCTTGGAAATTATGTTAAGAGGCGTATTCGACACAAAAATGGGTTCAACCACGGGACCTCATCCAGACATTTTCAAAAGATTTCTCCTTGCGTGGCCCAAGATAGACAAACAAAAATATGACACAGGTATTAGTGACAATCTAATACAAAAGCAGCTATCTCCAGAATTAGTTGCACATGTTACTGCTGAATTCAAAAATAAATTAACTGAGAACCATCCAAGAGATGACTACAAGGAGCTGTTGCAGTTGGTTCTCGTATTTGTAGGATCACTAGACGACAATGTTGTGGGTTTTAGAACTCCAGGCGCCATTCATCACGCCAGATGGATGGCAAAGGCTATTTACTGCTTTAAAATATTTATTTTTCGGCGCCAATTTAAGATGTCTAGAGGAGAAGAAAGTTTTGTAAGTGCTATTGCTGTTTTTCTAGTTAAAATTTACTGTAATGCTTGGTTCAATGCTCCAAAAGCTCATCTAGCGCCAAAGCAAGATTTAGACATTTTGCGTAGTCTATTAGACTATAAAGAATGTGACAACGACATCGCAGAAATAGCACTCACCAAATTTTCGAATCATTTGTGGTATTTGAATACAGAGTTGGTTGGATTGTCGTTCTTTGATCCCACCATTACAGACGATGAAAAGTTATTAATGGCTAATAAATTGCTCAGTAGCACAGATGAACCATCACAGCAAGCTAGGGTTGTAAATCCAAAAGTTAGGAAAGAAAAGTTAGAAGAGTTGGTTGATGGAGGATTAAGTTATTTACTTTCCAAAGAAACGTTTAATTTTTTTGACCGATTTAATATAAAAATAGATTTTCTTAGACAAAATCCAAACACCTGGCCTCAAAATAATAACATCCAAGAAGGATTGAAAATTGTCAAAACATTAAAAGTAGTAAATGATATGGCTGAGCGTGTTATTAAATTAATAACTGACTTCAACGACCTTCTGACAAAGATGAAGAACAAAAGCAATATGTCCTGCAAGTTGTAAGCAAATGCCGAGCATTGTATGCCGACATTTCAAAAAGTACTTTAACAAAAGCTCTATAATAAATTGGATAACTATGTAATATTATCGAATATATCCATGATTTTTATATATTAAAATAAAAAGGTTCTTTAATTTAACTGTATTACTTGTGTTTTTTATTACATTTCTACTTTAAACTCGAAAATATACCAAAAAAATTAAAAATTTATCACATAATAACATAATATATGAAGTATGCTCCTGGTGGCACCAGGTCACGTTTTCGGAGCTAAAGGCTGCCGTAACTCGGTTTGACTCAGAGTTACAACAATTTTGTTCATAACATAAATTTTGAAGAACAAAATAAGCTATCTTTTGTGATATCGTGCGTGTTTTTATTATTTACCGTTCTCGAGTTATGGCTCAATACGTCAACTTTTTGGCCAAAAAATTCGTTTTTTTCAAATTTTGAGCGACGAGCGGCACGTGTTACCGTCGTTTAATCGGGCTCAAATTTTGGCTATCCCAATATCTGGAAAGGGGATTCGTTTTGTGGGGTTAAGACGAACAAGATTCCGACTTTTTTTTGCCCCATATAAGTTGCGGTCACTCTAATGTATATAGTATAAGAACACGTGTTAGTTATATTTTGTAGTGTTGTGTCGTTTCGTTACGTGCCGCAAGTGGGCAGAGACCTTAAGTCCAAAAACACAGCTCTAAATTCTGTCAAGAGTGCCGAAATATCGACCGAAGATGAAACCTTATATATCACATTGTAATATTCAACTGTGTATTTTTTTTTATATGAATTCATTTCTTTTAAGACCCTTTACTTTTAAAATGGGTTGGTCACATCTGAATCACTTTAGACTACTGAAGATGAAACGGATAGCTCCTTCCGCAACAGTCTGTCTAGCCTGCTGTGTGACTCTAAACAGAGTTGTTGTTGTTGCCTTCTTTAAAAACTTATTTGATCCAAAAAGCTCATAATTAAAATCATGTACTATTAATTATCAAAAATGTATGATAGTTAAAGAAAAACATAAAAATTTTGAAACTTTTTTCCAATTAGCTCCCAAATTTACTAAGGATAAAGAATACATTACAACCCTAAAGTTGAAGGGTTGGCCAACTTATGGCCAAATATGATAATAGTTACTAAACAGCAGGGTCAGTTTCTAAGTGGTTTTTGTACTGCTTATTTTTTATTATGATATTTAATAGCGTGGATTTTTTTCTTTTCCTTTTTTCAAACCGAGTACTACAACGTCCTTATGAAATAATTAAAAGCTGATCAAGTTGCATGTCATTGAAATAAAAGCACATTAGTTTGCAAATTAATTCAGTTGTTTTCTTTACTCTTTTGATGGCTGATATATTTTTGTAGAATACTCACACTGACACTTTGACAATGAATGACACGATGAGTGCGATGACAGTGACATTTGGCAAAATTGCTATATTACTGGAGCGTTTGTTTATTTAACTATTTGTTGAATGTTCTCTTGTTTTACAAGATACTTATGTTCACGCTATGCTGCTGATTGACATGAAATATGTATTTGTTCAAATATTTGCAGACTAATTAAAACGTTGGAGCAGGCAAGTTCGAAACATGTGTAAAAATTATAGGTGTCTGTGACACATACAGATGTACGTCTGCACATGTACGTTGTTATATCAATGATTTCGGGGTGAATGAATTTGTTGATAGACCAAAACATGGATTAAGGTCTGAAATTATTTTCAAAGAGAAAATATTTAATCAAATCAGCCCTAAATTTGACCAAAAAACAGGAGTGAGTGCATTTATGTGAATGTCAGCGGGTTTAAGAACAAAAGTGACCTACGAAGGATTTTGCAGAAGTACCTACTAAAAAACGGCTGCTATTTCTTTCGTTCGGCAGCAGCTGGTAACCCAAACATTTCGAGAGCACTCAAAGCGTGAAAAAAGTTTCTTTTTTGTTCCTTTTCCTTTTACTGCATCTTTATGTATAACGATGTTTTCGTCTAAATGTCGTGAAAGGAACGAGCAACAATATTTTTTTTTTGTGTGGAGAAATGTATAAATGTTTTGCTTACCGTGCGCAGTGAGCCTTCGTTTCGTTATACACAAAGATGCAGTTAATTTAAGCAATATAATAGCTTAGTTCGTATTCTGATATGTGTAATTTTGCTTTTATTTTCTACTAGCTGATATACCCGGTGTTACTCGAGAGTAATTTATATAAACATTTTAATATACACTTCTCGGTTAAATGTTACTTTAAAGTTTGAAATTTTGAAAAACATATTGAGTTTTAAGTTTGAGACCACTATAAAAATATTAGTTAAACAATTTACAGTGTTTTTTTTTAACGAAGGAATTATTTTATCACTTTTTTCACAATCAAAAATTGTTTTTTAGTTTTAAACTGAATTTAATGGTTACTGGTAAAAATTTTACTTGCACTTTGCATATCGTCGGCCTAATTCTTATACGACGCAAGTCAAAATTATCTTTTATTCAGCAGGCAAAGAAAACTGTTTATTATTTTTATGAAGTTCATACATTAGTATTGTTTCAATCGTTCTAGCTCCTTTTTTTATACAAACATTAAAAACTAAAAAAGGATATAGATGTAGTTTTGACGAATCTACCTAAACCGCTAATAAGAGTTACTTTCCCCAATTTTGAAATCAGATTTGTCAAATCATCAAAAGGAAAATGGACACCAAACTTCCTAAATTTTCTAGTAGCTTTTCCAGTTGGAAAATAACCATTGATTTGTGTCCAAAATAAAAAATAAAATAAACTGCGTCTGATAGTTAATTTCTTAAATCTTCTGAATTCCTTTTTTATGCGAAAAATTGTACAATCGTTTAATAATGTAAATTAGCAAAAATGTGTAAGTTAAGAAAGCAGTCGGTTACCGGCTTTTCTAAATTATTGGAACCATATTGGTAATGCAGTGCTTACTTACATCTAATTTAGAACATTTTCCAGCATACTTTTCACGGCTAAAGCTTAGAATGCTGTAGGAACGAAATTTTTTAGTCATTTAATTCTACACCTGAAGTTTTGGTGTAGACTCTACACTAACACATACTTACCATAACGTGTTTGTTGAATGTGTTAGTTGAACATTATTGTTGAATGTCAAATTTCCATGCCAATTAAATGTATCGACAAATATATATTACAAATATCGACAGCGAAATTTTGGTACATTTTAACTTTCCAATCATGTTTGTAAACATTGGCTGCATTGAACAATTTGAAAATTGTAATTGAAAATTGTTTGAATAAAAATTTTCGTTCCTACAGCATACTAAGCTGTAAGCTTTAAGCAGAAGCGAAAATAAATTTTTCATAAAAAATGCATTGATTTTTTAACAGCGAAAAGTTTGCAAAATTTTCTTTTTGTTGGTTTGTACGCTGTTGAACCGAAAAATTTGTTCAATGCAGCTTAGCTTACAACCATGATTGAAGAATTAAAATGTCAAAATTTCGGTGTCTTTAATATGTCGGTACATTAAATTGGCGATGAAATTTGACTTTCAACAATATTGTTCAAATAACACATTAAACATGAAAATATTAACTTTTACTGCATACTATTCACGGTCATCTTTTCGATGAAATTGTGATAAGTATAAAAATACAAAAGTAACATTGATAAAGAACAGAATGACAACGCTGAAAATGTAGTGAGAAGAAATGATGACATCACCACAAAACACATTTCACAGGAGGGGGTGTGGCGGGCGTCCAAAATATAGACATACTAGTTTAAGGAGCATTTTCCAGATTAGAAAAAGAGTCAAATCTTTTCAAGGGTCTGGCAGTGAATGCAGATAAGACAAAATACTTGGTGTCAACAAACAAACATTCCCAGCGTCTTGGAACCCACGTTACCGTTGACAATACCTCCTTCGAGGTTGTGAAGGACTTGATTTATCTGGGATCCAGCATAAACTCCACCAACGACATCAGCATTGAGATCAAACGAAGAATAACTCTTGCCAACAGGTGTTACTTTGGGCTCAGTAGGCAATTGAGAAGCAGAGCCCTCTCTCGACGAATGAAAATCAAGCTCTATAAATCGCTCATCATGCCCGTCCTACTTTATGCATCACAAACTGGACGCTGAGCAGTTCAGATGAAAAGACTTTAGGAGCATTCGAGAGAAAGATTCTTCGTAAGATCTACGGACCAATCTGCGTCAATGGCGAGTACCGAATACTTCGGAATGATGAACTGTACGAGCTGTACGCTCACATCGACATAGTCAAGCGCATTAAAATCGAGCGGCTTCGCTGGCTTGGTCATGTTCAGCGCATGAAAGACTATGCTCCAGTGAAGAAAACATTCGATTCGGTACCCAGCGGCGGTCAACGCAGAAGAGGACGACCGCATCTTCGTTGGAAAGACCAAGTAGAGGACAACCTGACTAAGCTTGGAATTTCCAACTGGCGCCAGCAAGCGAAAGACAGCAATGGCTGGCGCAAATTCTTAGATGAGGCCAAGACCGACATACGATTGTAGCGCCAACTAAGTAAGTAAGTAAGTTTAAGGAACAAATTTTAGGATAGAAAATTTTAAAGTGACTAGATGAAAAAATAGATTTCTAGCCATAACTTTTGATTGGAAAGAGATATTGCGGTAATTTTTTCATATAAATTATTTTTGTGATTTGATTTTATTCATTTCATCCAAAACAACATTTTGGAAAAAATAAATTTCGCGAAAAAAATCAAAGTGTGTACCCTTGTTGTTTTGATGACAAAAACAGTAAAATAATTTTTGCGCTTAGCTGGAAGAATTTTTGCAAATAAGTGCTATGTCATATGAAAGTTGGCTAGATGTGCAATTTTTAATTTATTTCATTTTTACAACAAAAACAATTTTTGAGTCATTAGTTGAGTAAAAAGTCAATATTTTGGAAATTTTTTGACATCATAAAACATATATATATATACACTGACATAACGATGTAATTCAACCTATTTTTGAAGTGCTTTTATTAAACTTTTGAACAAAAAAAATTTGGCTGAAATATATTAATGGTCAGCGGAGATATTTGCATCGAAAGACCAAACTTTGATTTTAATGTGGTTTTTTTTCTCGTTCTTAGGTAACGATGTTTTACGAAAAAGTCGTTGTACTGAAAATTTCTCCAATTTTGAATATATGTGAGTGTTTTTGATGTCAAAATAACAAAAATTTTTTAAATTAAATACACAAAAATCTCCGATACTACAAAGTATTATAATATCAAAATTACTGTTAGTTGAAAAATTTCAGAGGGGGCGTGTCAAAAAATAAGTATGTAACATTTTAAGTTGGGATGCACTTAATATGTATACCTAGTTTGAGCAAAATCCGTTGAGCCGTTTAGATTTGTATAAAGGCCAAACAAACAAACAAACAAACAAACAGAAAATGAGTTTTATTACTATAGATAGTCAATTGTATGAAAAAATAGATTTTTAGCCATAACTTTTGATTGGAAAGAGATATTGGGGTAATTTTTTCACATAAATTATTTTTCAGATTTTATTTTATTGCAAAAAATATAAAAACAACATTTTGGAAAAAATAAATTTCGCAAAAAAATTCAAAGGGGCTACTTTTGTTGTTTTGATGACAAAAACAGTAAAATAATTTTTGCGCTTAGCTGGAAGAATTTTTGCAAATAAGTGCTATGTCATATGAAAATTAGCTAGATGTGCAATTTTTAATTTATTATGTTGACTTTTTTATATGATTTAAATACAAATTCTAAATGTTTGATAGTTTAAATCATACTTGATTTTAAATACAAATTCTAGTTGTTTGATAGTTTAAAATCGTTTATTGAGCTTAAGGTCAAAGTTAGAACAATTAATTGTTCTAACGAATCTTTCCAAAAAAACAACAACAACAACAAAGTTTTTTCAATATAAAAAGGAACAAATCACTAGCTGATCTTATTGCACAATTTCTGCCCGGCTAAACTGTCAAACAACTAGAATTGGTATTTAAAATCAAGTATGATTTAAACTATCAAACATTTAGAATTTGTATTTAAATCATATAAAAAAAAAGTCAACATAACAAATATAGAGGTCATTTAGGAAAAAACTTTAATTTTTAATTTATTTCATTTTTACAACAAAAACAATTTTTGAATAATTTTTCGAGTAAAAAGTCAATATTTTGGACATTTTTTGACATAATCATAAAACATATCTTCACTGGCTTAACGGAACAGTTAAACCTATTTTTGAAGTGCTTTTGTTGATATTTTGAACAAAAAAAATTTGAATGAAATATTTTAATGGACAGCGGAGATATTTGCAACGAAAGACCAAACTTTGATTTTCATGTCGTTTTTTACACATTCTTAGGTAAAGCATGTTTGATGAAAAAGTCGCTGTACTGAAAATTTCTCCAATTTTGAATACATATATGTGAGTGTTTTTGATGTCAAAATAACAAAAAAAAAATTTATATTAAATACACAAAAATCTCCGATACTAAAAAGTTTTATAATAAAAAATTTCCCAATAGTTGAAAAATTTCGAGGGGGTGTGGCAAATACTAAGCATGTTACATTTTAAGTTAGAACGCATTCAATATGTATACTAAGTTTGAGCGAAATCCGTTGAGCCGTTTAGATTTGTATAAAGGCCAAACAAACAAACAGAAAATGAGTTTTATTACTATAGATTATTTTTGGAAGTGAAACTTCTTTAGCTTGTAATTTGAAACTCCGTTGTAATTTGAAATTTGATGAAACAAAATGCGACATGAAAAAAAAAGTTTAGCAGTGAGGGGACTGCCGACCGAAGCGAAAACTTATACATAAAAAAATTAGTGTTCGCTGGAAGACTTTATCCTGCCACGGACCGCCTTACTGCTATATAAAAATTTTCATGCTAATCGGAAAAAAAATTTTATATTTTCACCCCCTCAGCCTTTGATTATTTCTTTCAAAATATTTTTTATTCAGATAGCATTTTTATTTTATAATTACACCAAACGATATAATTACATTTAAATTTAATATTGCTGATATAAAAATAAAATACAGGGAGCACTATTGAATGAAAAATAATCCTAAAAAAAATATTTAATTTGTTTCTTTCCATGTATATGTAGAGATGTAGCTAAAATAATATACATTTTCTTCTTTTTCATATGCGATGTTTTGTTTGATCTTGAAGTCTCTTTTAATGCCTGCATTTGAGATCTTGCTACAAGGAAAACAGAAAACATAACAAGCAAAACAAGTGCAGTTTATTTTCTGCCCCCGATTCGGCTCATCCGTACATCCGGTTCATCATTAATGCACATTATTTTCATCTTTTATCATTTCATTATATTTTAAATTATGGGTTTTAATATAAAAAACAAAGTAAAATATTAACAAAAATATAAATTAAACTTATTAAAATAATTAATATACACTTTAAATACGATTGCATACACAACATTTGTATTTACATAAATTTCATTGAATTTCATTTACATTATTTTCACTGTTTGCGTCATTAGTCATTGCATTATATTTTTCGAAAAGAAACAATAGGCTTACGGTAACTGAAATAAGAAACAAAAAGTTTTTGGACGATGCAGTCCCTCTCATGATAAAATTAATATTAGGTAGCCTAGACAACTACTTATTTTCTCACCAGCTGCGACCATCGAATTTCAAACAAAAGAAAACAATATAAAGTGCGTGTGTCACACACATTGGCACACATTGGCAACTGTTTTTTTTTTTAAATTTGAGTGAGAAACCTATGCAATTAAATTATCCATTCACAACAGGTGACTCTTCTGAATTCGGCCAATGTGTGTGACACACGTTCTCTAGTTTGTTTTCTTTTGCTTGACATTCGATGTTCGAAACACGAAATGTCACTCCTAACTATTACTTATTATACCATGGTCCCAGTCAGAGAATATGCTGGCGACATTTATAAAACTACAAATGTTTTTATGTTGGTCATGAAACTCAAATATACGCTCTTGGACATTGGCTACCAGGCGCTCAGCAAATGCAGCAAGCATGCCAAAATTAGACCTGTGACCGAAACTGTCAAAACGAAGTTGACATTTCATACAAAATCTGCAACCAATGAGAATGCAATATGAAAGCAAGAACGGGCAAATATATCAAAATGGATGAGTTTGACAGTTATGGTCACTTAGACAGAGAACACATTAGCCCTAACAATACCTTGTCTAATTCTACTATGGCAGCAAGCAACGATCAATAAGTTTATCCGCTGACAAATCGTTCCTTCATAAAGAAATCATGAAGGATATTTACTGCTTTTCTCTCAATGTATATGTAGATCTGTAACCGAACTAAAATACATTTCTCAATACATCTCAAGTGGAGGCGATTAAAAGGGACTTCACGGCCAGTCAAACAAAAACCAAATATCAAAAATTTTAAATTTATTTTATTTTAGCCTACAGCATACATATACATTCTACATATACATCGAAAAAAACAGTAACATTCAATAACTGCATTCCCGTGGCCGTTGATCTAGAGCGCGGCTCTATTTTATTCACAAATAAAATAAAGCAAAAACAAAAATTAAAACTAGCTTGACTTCTAGCTCTATTTCTGATCTTAAAATGCTGCCAAGTTTCAAGCATTTTTTATCAAAACGAACATAGTTGCCAAATCTAAATAACTATTCATTTTCGTATTTTGACGTATCACCGCTCAATGGGCGTTTTGCTATTGCTGTTTTCTTTTGTTATTGTTCTTAAAACAGCTGTTTCAAGACTGTGGTGACAAATTGTTATAAAGTTGAACTAATGATGTTTTATTGTGATTTGATCTGATCCAGTGCCACGGGAATACAGCTAATGTTTTGCAATGGAGCAAAGCGAGGGGAAAGAACGATGCGTCAGCAAAGGAATTTATTGATGGTTGCTTGCTACATTTGCTGAGCGCCTGGTGCGATGACGAGAGTTCCTTGGAAAATCACGATGACGCAAACCAAAGATTTACCCTCTACCAAAATCGTTCAACGCGCCTAAAGAAGTTTTCACTTCAAAAAACAAACATATATTTACATCTATAGGATTTAGCATGTACACAAACCAATTTCAAAGACATTTTTAACCCTCGGATGCACTATATCGTCTGGCCAAACGAAATGGATTTTCTTTTTTTAATTACTTTTTTCTAATTGCTTTGTTGGCGAATGCTTTCGTGATTTTTCGAGTATATTTTCACTCTTTATGACAAGCATAAAATCAAAAATTTCTGTAAATGTTTGTAGTGATAACATTTGTCTCAAAGTCAAAATCTTCTTATATGGACTATGTCGTCTGGCCAGACGAGATGATTTTTTCTTTTTCAATGACTTTGTTTCTAGTTGTTCGATTGGCAAACGCTCTCTTGAGTTTTCGAGTATGTTTCCGTTTATATGAAAAGTACAAATTGGAAGAGTTCTGTCAAAATATTCATAAATGGACTATGTCATCTGCCCAGACGAAATTAATTTCTGAGAGATAAGAGCGTGATGTTTTGTTCAATTTCATATTCTTCTCTTTTCCCATGTTCGTCAGATAACAAGATAAATTTTGCTCAAACATGCATAGCATACAAATGTATACATACAAATGTAACTCTGAAACATAAAATAGCCGTAAGCCTACCCGTCATAATCCAAACTGGTAAGGCAGTGTAAGGATGAACTGGCCCGGCTAAGTCACCAACTTAGCATTACTATAATCTAGGTTCCCAGCCATAGGAACATTTATGGTAATGAAAAGGCGGATGAATTGGCTAGGCGGGGTTCTTCCCTTGACGTTTCAAGAGCGGAACCAGTCAAAGTTCCACTGAAGACAGTTAAGGGAGGAATTCATTCTTACTACTTAACCTTAGCCGGTCGTAGATGGAGAGAACTACCAACCTGAACACATCAAGAAAAATATGGCCCCTTTACAACAAAGGTAGAACCCAACAAATACTCTCAAAATCCTGGAACGACATAGCCAGAAGAACGGCTATTATTACGGGTCACTGGTGCATCGGAGTTCACGCCGCGAGAATTGGACTACCCTTCAACACTCACTGTCGCAGCTGCTATGACCCAAATGAAAAAGAAACACTGACACACTTTCAATGCACCTGCCCGGCCCTGGCCAGACTAACAACGCTTGGCAAGCCTTCCTCAGCAATCTAGAGGAACTTTCAACAACAAAAATCAACAATCTCCTAATGTTCATCAAACGCACTGGATGGTTATAACCTAACAGTGCGTTACCCACCCAACCAACAGAAACACGAGGTTATGGTATCAAAACGGCTCACTAGAGCTACTTGGATCCTACTTGTATGTAGAATCACCATCTAAACCAATCAACCAACCAACCCGTCATAATGCTACACTTTCGTAATAGGGCATACCTCTGATTACGTCTGGCTAGACTTCATAAATTTTACTTTGATGTAGTAAATGACCAGCAACGACATAATCCATTTACTTTCAATCGGATCATTACCCATCCGAGGGTTAAAAAAAAAGAATAATTTAGTGTATACTTTTAGGTAAGTTTTTAAAGTATAAACATATTAGAACGAAACACATAGCAACAGGCATGCCTCAAGCATGGTTTTATGTTGCTTGTAATAAAAATTGTTTTGTTGTTTATTCGAGTCAGTTGCTTCGAAATTTTGTATATTTTTATCACAATTCTGTGTTAAAAAAAGCTATACTTTTTTACAAATTAGTTAAAAAGTCAAAACAAAATTCAATACTCAGACATTGGCTTAAGAATTAGGAAAACAAAATCAAACGTTTCTTAGTAAAATTTAAACCAAATATATTAACCGATGCCATGTCAATTTATTTTTTTTATCCACACATCACCTTGAATTTAAGGCAACACTTATAAGAATCATTGCATAAACACCATCTTTATCAGCATTTTTTTCATTATTTTTAAGACAGAATTTCATTAGCCATGCATACAAAAATAGCTTTAAAGTGGAACTGTCATTGGCATAGATCCACAGCCATCAAAGCGTTCAAAGCTCTTTGTGCCTTGTGTACACCAAGGTTTTAAGGTAAATTAATTAAATGAAGCTCATTACTCTTGAAGTATTTCAATTTAATGCCACAGTTTCTGTCAGATTCTTAAAAACGCCTAAAACACGTGTAGGATCTGTTCTTTTCTAAGGTGCTGTTAAATTCCTCGGAATATTTCTGTGTGTGTGCATATGCATGTGTACGTGTATGTTTATGCCTGTATGTATATGTGCAATTTAATGTTTTGTGTAAATCAAAAATAATGCCTTTAGCTATTAATTTGCTAATTCCAAAAGCTTTTCAATAATGAACGCAATTTCATTGCTCCCAAGAGCTTTGAGACTTACGCATGAGTAAGAATTTTAAATAAGCATCATCACACTACAACCGGATGTGTCTCTTGATGAACGGATAGAATTATGTTTTACAAGCTGAGCAGTAATCAATTTTAGATATAAGAAGCTGTAAAAGGAGCAAATTCGCACATACTAAAACACTTAACGGTTTCTTATTACGGTTTCGGAAAGAAAATTAGTGATTTTCGAAAAAAACTGTTTCATTGTCGTAGTTTTGCATCGTTTTTGTCAAGTAGTTTTATTTATTGTGTATTTTTTTAATGAGATTAAGGGATATGAACTGTCTAAACGTTAGAATTTTTATGTTTTTTTTTTTATTTTAAAAAGAAGAAATTGGTTGGATGGATTCATATCAAACTTTGTACACATCTTTAGCACATTAATAAGCACCTAAAAAATTTCTGGTGTCTTACATAGATGTGTGCAAAGCTTGATATGAATCCATAAAATTGATTTATTTTTATTAAATAAACAAGAAAAGCCTTAATTTCTGACGTTAACACTGTTCATACCCCTTAAATCGAAATGAAGTATTTTCGTTTTGTGTGAAAATTTTTTGATCTCATGACGACGCAGAATGGAGCAGAAAATTCGGGAACATGGAAAACACAAAAGCAAAGAAAATTTTAATGAATTTCGATACAGCTAAAATGTATCGGAAAAACCACTGTTAATTTCTTGTAGAACACAACCATACTCCATCTTGTCGTAGAGGATCTCAATATTTTTTAATTGGTCAATTGATTTTGCAGATTATAACAATTTAAAATTTTTATTATAATACTAGCTGAAACCCGGCGCGTTGCTGCCACTCTCCCTATTCAAACGCCCATAAAATGTTATCAGTTAAACAGCATGTCTAAATTGAGGTCAAATACTGAATTCTGAGACTGTGCGACCTATATCCACAAAGCTATTCGATATAACAAATTTGGGTTGTAAAGGAAGTGCCACTCTCTCTTCATCACCGCTAATAGAATGTAATCAATTAAACTGGATGTCTACATGGAGGTCGAATACCAAATTCCAAAACTGTGCGACATATAACTCCAAAACTATTCGATAGCACAAATTTTGATTGTATGGGAGGTGCCACTCTCCTTTTCCCTACGCCCATAAAATTTTAGCAATGAAACTGCATGAGTACATTGAGGTCGAATACTGAATTTTGAGGCTGAGTTACCTATAACTCCAAATCTATTCGATATCGCAAATTTAGGTTAAATTGGAGGTGTCACGCCCCCCCGACAAACTCTAAAAAATTTTATCAGTAAATCTGCAAGCGTAAATTTTGGTCGAATACTGAGTTCCGACGCTGTGCGACCTTGAACTACAAAGCTATTCGATATCACAAATTTTCGTTGTATGGGAGGTGCCACTCCCCCTTGATCAACGCTCATAAAATGTAATCAATGAAACTGCATGTGTACATTGAGGTCCAATACTGAATTCCAAAGCTGTGAGACCTATAACCCCAATGCTATTTGATATCTCTAATTTGGGTTAAATAGGAGGTTTCACGCCCCCTTGTCGTACGCCCATAAAATGTAATTAATGAAACTGCATGTATAAATTGGGGCCGAATACTGAATTCTGACGCTGATATTCAATATCGCAAATTTACGTTAAATGGGAGGTGCCACGCCCCTCTTACCAATGAACATAGATTGAATCAATGAAACTGCATGTGTATATTGAGGTCGAATACTGAATTTCGGCGTTGTACGACTTATAACTCTAAAACTATTTGATAGCACAAAGTTGGGTTGTATGGGAAGTGCCACTCCCCTTTGCCCTACGACGACAAAATGTAAGTATTGAAAATGCATGTATAAATTTAGGTCGAATACCGAATTCTTACGCTGTCAACCTATAACATCAAAGCAATACGATATCGCAAATTTGGTTTGTAAGGGAGATGTCACGCCTCCCTGTCCAACGCCCATAAAATAAAACCATTGAAACTGCTTGTGTAAATTGAGGTCAAAAACTGAATTCCAAAGATGAATTCCTATAACTTCAAAGCTATTCGATATCACAAATTTGGGTTGTATCGGAGGTGCCCCTCCCCCTTGTCCACTCCCATAAAATTTCATCACAGAAACGGTACGTCTAAATTATGGTCGAATACCGAATTTCTAAGCTGTGCGACCCATAACTCTAACTAAAGCTATTCGATAACAACAATTTTTTATTTATATGTGGGAGGTAAAAGGGGGTGTGGCATTGCCCCTTAAACCATCTCGTACTCAAAGCAAAGCGTACTTACAAAATTTGAGCTCAATCGGACCAATGGTTTCGAAGTATTTTGATATTTTCTTTAAAGTAGGCGTAGATGAATTGTGACCACGCCCATTTTTTCAAAGTTAATTATAGTTATCATACGAACTTATTTACCAAATTTTAATTTCATACGACCAAAACCGTCTTAAATACAGCATTTTTATTGATTTGTGGGCGACAAAAGGGGGTGTGGTACAAAACCTGCAAAGATACACACATGCAATTTCTTATGTGCACCCTCCACACAGACCCCAATCACCCCTGAAAATTTCATTGAAATCGGGAAAGCCGTCTAGGAGGAGTATGCGAACAGGAAGTTTTGCCACTTAATTTTATATATATAGATATCAAAACAGTGGGCGCAAAAGAGGGCGTGGTCAATTATTCTTTCAGTAAACACTTAAATTGGATTACTACGAACATTTGAAAAAAAAATTATCCAAATCGGTCCAGCCGTTTTCCGATTTTAGATAAATTGAAAAAAGTGGGCGCAAAAGTGGGCGTGGTCAATTTTTCTTTCCGACAAAACTTAAATTGGATTACTATGAACATTAAAAAAAAAATTATCCAAATCGGTCCAGCCGTTTTCCGATTTTAGATAAATCAAAAAAGTAGGCGCAAAGTGGGCGTGGTTAATTTTTCTTTCCGTAAAAACCTAAGTTGGACTATTACGAACATTTTAAAAAAAAAATTATCCAAATCGGTTCAGCCGTTCTCAACTGATGCAATTACCAACGAACGACATTTGATTTTTATTTATATAGATTAAAAGAGAAACACATAGATGAATGCTTGTTAAAGATTAATTTGCTAATAAAAATGTATGGCTCAAATTAAAAGGTACTTTCAAGACCCTCACTACTAAAAAGTCCTACTCAGAAGAAAAATTAGTAAGACAAAAAAAAAGGAGATTGATGGATCAGGAGGAATTGGGAATAACTGCATCTTATTCTTTATACATTTTTATTGGGCAAATTATTCCTTTACAAGCTTTTTTATACTTTTCATTATCCTTTTATATTATAATAAAAGTTCGAAATGGCCTCAAAACTTGCAAAATAAATTGCTTAATTAAAAATATTGAGACCCTCTACGACAAAACGGTGTATGAGGTCATGTTCTAGGAGTGCTCCTCTACTAAAAAAAGCAGCGGTTACAAACCGATATAAAAAAAAATTTCTAAATTTTTGCACAGTGGTATTGAAATTAATTCACTGAACGAATTCATTAATTCAAAAATGCGAGTTACTCTAAAAATTATCGAGTAAATCGAGCAGCTTTCATATTTGAAATATTTGCGATTTATTTATAAGCCATTCCACTGTTAACCATTTCACTCATGTCAGTAAATATTGTTACTGAATAGGAAATAAAAAAAAAGCAGTTCGAAAATGTGCAATATCGAAATCTACGCAAGGGAAGGTACAAGTATTGTAAGCATGATAAAACAAAATCTACTAAGAAAAAAATTAGTTCAAAAAACTAAGACCCGACTGCAAAAAGTACGCTCTAAAAAGTATTTAACAAGAAAATATTCTCATCTGAAACTGTTATGTACAATTGTTATGTAAATTTTTATGTAAAACTATTCAATATTTTGTGTCTACTTAATAAATAACTTACACATAGCATATTTGATTGTATTTAATACTAATTTATAGTGATGTTTAGAATATATACGTGGTAGTATGCAACCTCATACACATATATGGCCATATGGTGCCCTCTAAATATATAGCGTGGTTCCTTAATGAATTCGAAAACGGTAGTTTTGGTTCACTGGGTATAAGTAATTATCCCAGTGAAACAAAATTACCGTTTTCGTATTAATTTTAGAACCTTTTTAGGCAGAAACATTAACCTTCGGCACTCATAAATAAACCCTTTTTGTATCATTCGTCAGACTAAAATGCCTGTCTAAAATTAACCTTATTTTCTTCGGAAATGAATTAAAAAAGAACCATAGAAAGAAAAGTTCTTTTTCGGCACTCAAAAATGAACCCTTTTTAATCAATCGCCGGAAGAAAATGCCTCTCAGTAACAAACTTTTTTTCTTCGGAAATGAGTTAAAAAATTAATCATAGCAGTCATTTTTCAGCACTCGGAAATAAACCCTTTTTGAATCAATTGCTGGACGAAAATGCTTCTCAGAAACGAGCCTTTTTTTACTTCGGAAATGAGTTAAAAAATTAAACATAGAAAAATTATTTTTCGGCGCTCTGAAATGAACCTTTTTTTGAAGCAATCGCCAGGCTGAATTGCTTTTCGAAAACGGATCTTTTTTGTTCAGAAATAAGTTAAAAAATTAATCTTTTTGAATTATAAATTTTATTTTTGCATAATATTGTTTATTATAACATATCTATAATTTGTTTAAAAAAATTATTATTTAGTTTATCATATAGATAATATGCATGTATAGTATTAATAAATAGTTAAATGAAGTAACTTAATTCAATAATAATAGCGAAAAGGAAAGGTCCCAGCAGATTACTTAATGATTTTAATAAATTTTGGGCAAAATCTAAGCTTAAGGCAAACACATTTTAACTCGTTTTTGTATATAAAAAAAGTAATATTTAAGATTATTTCTGAACTCATTTTTGATTATGAACAATAAAAATTTTCGTTTATGAGATATTGCTTTTACTGATGGGATTAAAAGTTCTTATAATTTGAATTCATTTAAGAATGTAAAAAAGAAGCATATGTGAATAATTTTTGAACTCATTTACAAACTCATTTATGAACAAAATTGCTCATTTAAGAGGAATTTTTAGCTTCTAAAATGATTTTTTTTCGAATCAAAATAAAGTTTTTATTAATTTTGCAAAAGAAGTACAGTTTTTATTAATGGGAAAAGTTTTCACGAATTTAATCTTCTCAAAATCAAAAATTAAAAAAATTCTATCCAAAAACGTTCGCAAAACTCTCACCTTATGCAAAACCTTTGCATATGGTTCAGTGGGATATTTTACGATTTTTAATCAGAAAAAAAAATATATATGTTACAACTTCTACCCTTTGCTACTTTTTTCGACCTTGTTAAGGTGCCTTAGCGAAGAGTAAGCGAGGCTCAGCTAGCTTCGATAAGTTGCTTCTGACAAGGTTTGATAAATTGCTTTAGACGTGCTTCTGACGAGCTTCCATAAGTTGCTTCTGACGTGCTTCCGCAAAGAAAGGTCTGTTACAATAGCCTGGAATCTGCATAAGAGGCAGAATAAAACACCTTCCAGAAAGCTTCGCGTTGTTGTAAAATAGGAAGGGGAAATGCTCTCGCTAAAGCCTTCAGGAAGCTGAAATGTTTGTTAAGATTGTCTCTTAGTTTTGCTTACTAAAAGGCATGAAATTAAAAAAATGGTAAAATCGAGGCACAAAAAGATTGTAGATAAAACGTATGTTTAAAAATAATTATAAGGATTAAGAATGGCAGGAAATGCACACGGTATACGTATTATTTTGACCTTATCATCTAAAACATATCGCAATACAAATTGCGGAAGCTACACTCTTTGAATTGTTATAATTTTGATTGAGAACAGGTTACAGGAATGATCTGTAAGGCTTATATTGGGCATTTGCACCTGCAAAATTAATTTTTTAATGACTTCTTACTACATAAACTTAAAGAAAAAACTTTTTAAGAATGGTGGAGTATTTGAAAGTAACAAAAATTGATTTTGTTATCACTCAAAACTGTGATTACATGCAAATGGGCACTTTTGGCGGAATTACCAATTTATATATAACTTCTCGAGTACTACCGGCTATATCAGCTTGTATTAAATAATTCTTATAAGCTCACAACGTTTTCTACTGAAAATGTTGGTGATAAAAGTATTTCCTCTGCCTTACTTAACCCTCCGTTTGGCATATGTTTGGATTGTCACATTCGTACACGCAGAGAAAAGACAGGGTTGAGACATGATTACTGCAATAATAATTTGTTTACTAAAATTATTGTACTATTTCTGCAAACATAAATTTTTGCCTTAATAAAGTCATTACATACTAATTGTGGTACCAAAAATAACATTATGGTTCAAATCATACTATCGTTAACATATTTTAATTGGCGCAACTATTAGTTACAGCAAAAATGTTGTGGTTCTGTCAATCATGATAAATGTGAATATTATGATAGAGACAAACATACTAGAATTTTGAATGTTTGTCTGAATTACTTTTTGATCGTGGGTAAACGAAGTAGCACATAGTCAAAAATCGAAAGAAATTATTGTGTCTAAGCAGTTTGCAGGAAAACTTTCACTTTATTCAGAGACAATAAGTTTTATCGATTCCTCGTTATCTGCCGTTTCGTTTGTCAGCTCTTCAACTACTATGTTTTGTTATAAATCGCCTTATCCTAAAGACTGCACGCAAAAAAATTACATTTTCGACTTTGATTGTAGCAAACATATATCCATTTACCGTAAATATTGCTATTTTTGTGGCAATGCACTCAATGTACCATGTTTATGAATGACTTTAGTCAGGCGACCGGGAGTAGCAGCTGTGTTCTACTGGTAGTCTGCGTGGCTCGTAAGCGAAAGAGCAGCGGTTCAAGCCCCAGCTCGGACAGAAAGTTTTTCAAAAAGTTTTTCCAATTGAATTAATATTTCTGTTCGCCAGCAGACAATGGCAAACCTCTAGGATATCTTAATTAATAGCTGTAGAAATTGGAGTGCATTAAAATAAAAAAATTATTGTTTCAATAACATTCTGGTTCCTAAAAAGAAATGCATAATAAAGTTGTTGCAATCATTAAATTTTCGTCCCAATAAGAGAATAATATTTGTTTCAATAATTATTTGGTTCCTGCGGGAAAATTCCTTTTCTAAATATAGTTGTTGTTGTAATCATTGTACCATGATCATAGAAACCATTATATTTTTAAGAACATGGTATCAACAATCATAATCCGAATCATACTATGATCCTCTCAAAACATGGTTGTTGCAACTATGTTTTTTCTCTGCGTGTACCTAATGTGGTCTGGCCAGACCCCTATACATTTTCATGTGCTTGTATGAAAATTACGCGGTTTTGGTATTAAATTCAAACTTTTGTATTATGGTATATATTTAAGATTTTAAATTTAAATGACTTCACCAACTACTGTTTCGATAAAATTAAAAATAAATAAAATAGCATCTTTAGCATAACGATTTGTTTCGTGGAAATAATATATGAAATATTTCGTGTGAACAATTTCTTGAATACTTCAATTGGAATCGAATTATGTTCCTTAAGACCAGATCGAAAACGCATAATATTGTGATGACGTAAACGACCAACAGCAGCAGGTTCATTTTTATTCCATTTTGTGCCGTCCTTGCCATAGAAACAATCATCATTTGGGCTTGCAGTTTGATTTTCAGCATGTATTTCTCCATCCTCTGCTTCATCGTCAGTGTCAAAAATTTCGTTGGCTTCGATTATAATTTCCTCTGCAATATCAGACGCATCGTCTTCAGGAACATAGTCCATATCAAGACGTCGTCATCGTCTCCAAATGATTCGATCGTATCCGGCTCTTTTTCAGCTCTTTCACGACCTATTGACTAAAGCCGCTGCCAATCGTGTATGAAAATCAATATCCATACTTTGACTGCGTAGTCGCGTGTTATAAAAAATTCGACTTCACTCATTTTGAACAAATAAAAAAATTACAATAATTTCGGACGTAAAATGTGTTTCATTAGCACTTATATGTTATCGGTTGAAAGCTTCTACTGATACTGAAAAACGTCTAGTAAATTGAATATATAATACTGGCATATATCTCTTACTGCGCTGGCGTTGATCTTCAGTAGCGTAACTATATTTAGTGTGCCCGCCCGCAGGTTTCTAAAAGCGCCCTGCTATATACTTTTTGCTATTTGTTTTTTTAGTGTACATTTCTTGACACTTCACGCGTGATTTGTAACATGTGGAAAAGCCAAAAATTCTCAGTAAGGTTTACCATTTTACCATGAATAAACTAACAAATGAACAGCGCTTGCAAATCATTGAATTTTACTGTCAAAATTCGTGCTCTGTGAAAAATGTGTTTTGCAATTTAGGTCAATTTCATGGTCGTCAAAATCGACCACCGAACAGGTTATTCAAGCAATCGTGACCAAATTTTACACCAGTTTAACCTTATTGGACATTAATCTACCAACCCGTATGTATTGAGGAGAATATTGGTGCTGTATCGGTCAGTGTCAACGAAGATCGCGATATGTCCATTCGTCGCAGTTGTCAACAATTGGTCTTGTGTTATTCGACCATTTGGAAGATTTCACGTAAAGACCTCGGTATGAAACCATGCAAAATACAGCTGATGCAAGAATTGAAGCCGAGTGGCAAACCACAACGTCGTTTGTTTGGTTCTTAGAAAAGTTGAATGAAGATTAACTTGCTTTAAAACAGTTTCAACAAGATGGTGACACATGCTACACGGCACGCGATATGGACCTATTGAGAGGCGAGTTTCGTGAGCAATTAATCTCACGGTTTGGAGCAGTCCATTGGCCGCCAAGATCATGTAATTTCACCCCACTTGACTTTTTTGTGGGGCTACTTAGAGTCTCTCGAGTACAGGGACAAGCCAGCCACAATTGCAGACCTGGAAGACCACTTTAAAGCTGTCACTGGTAAGATATCGGCCGAAATGCTGGAAATATGCCAAAATTGGAGATTACGGATGGAACTCCTCAGGCTTAGCCGCGGGAAACAATTACATTAAATATTTTTAAAAAGACATTGTCAGGCATTGATGTATCGCCCCAAATAAGTATTTTACTCACTATTGCAAGTTTTTTGTTTTTTTTTTCCAATTTTCAAAAACCAAACACTTAAAAAAATCACCCCTTATAACATCAGAAGCTGACTTGCTAAAAATATGAAAGTAAATATTCAGGGTTAGAAATCTTGGAATAAATTTTAATACAAGCAAATTATTGCAGAGATATTTAATACAAAAAGTATTAAAATTAATACTTCTCATTTGTATAATGTATTAATGCATTGTGTATTAATACTTCTCATAGAATCTATTCGATACCATGGTGAATATTGCATTTAATTTCTAAGACATTCTGTATTATATTTTAATAAAATTTTGTATTAAATTTTAATACTGTGGAATGAATTTGATACTGCGGCTAGTATTATAATTAATTTTTAATACTGATTCAGTATCAACAGCGTATTAAGAATATTAAGACATTGTGTTCCATTGAATGTGGGTCTTCACAGAACAAATTATGCTTCAAATGCGCCTATCGTTAGAACTCTGTGTGAATTTAATAACCTTTCAAATATTTATTTTATAGATTTTTCAGTATCTAAGTCAGTTATGTTTAAGCAATTAGTTTTAATTTATTAATATATTGTTTCTGGTTATATCTAAATTCAATATCTAGTCAGTAAGGATTAATAAATAAATTAAATGAAATGAAATTAAATGAAAAATTAAAACGAATTGAGCATTCAATTATAATACATATTTTTATTAAAAATCAATTTTAATATTTGGCTAGTATTTAATTTCAATACAAATTTGGAGTGATCATATTTGGTCAAATTTATTCTTAGATTTTTTTAACCGCAGAAAAAAGTCAGATATTAACAGATATCATTTAACTTTTCTTTTTCCGACAAAAATACTAGTTATTTAATGCCTTTTATTTTTTCGGGCAAAAATAACTGTTACTTTTGACTTTTATTTTTTGGTCAAAAATAACAGTTATTTTGTGCCTTTTATTTTTTCGGTCAACAATATCAGGCAATTTGAATTTTTTTAAAGGCCACTTGAACGGCAAAAAAGTTTTATGCATTTTTTATCGTCTCATCAGCGTGCACATTTTGAGCGTTAAAACTTTTTAGTTTTTAAAGTTATTTATTCGACCTTTAAAAAAAATACAAATTGCCTGATATTTTTGACCAAAAAAATAAAAGGCACAAAATAACTGTTATTTTTGACGTAAAAAATAAAATTCAAAAGTAACAGTTATTTTTGCCCAAAAAAATAAAAGGCAAAAAATAACAGTTAATTTTATTTGTATATTAACAGCCAAAAATTAAAAAGGCGTTTAATATTCGCGAATTATATCGTACGATAATAATGGTAGATATAAAAAGTGCTCCGGCAACTTTTTCGCTATGCCTTTTACATCTGAAAATTGCAAAATAACAGTTATTTTCGGTCCCTTTTTACCCGTGTTAGTGACGTGTAAATCGACTCCGACCACAATTCAGTTTTAATCAATTTAGTATAACCTGAATTTTTTTTAAAAACAAACGTCGTTTTTAATGCCTTTTATTTTTTCGGGCAAAAATAACTGTTACTTTTGACTTTTATTTGTTGGTCAAAAATAACAGTTATTTTGTGCTTTTTATTTTTTCGGTCAAAAATATCAGGCAATTTGAATTTTTTTAAAGGCCACTTGAACGGCAAAAAAGTTTTATGCATTTTTTATCGTCTCATCAGCGTGCACATTTTGAGCGTTAAAACTTTTTAGTTTTTAAAGTTATTTATTCGACCTTTAAAAAAAATACAAATTGCCTGATATTTTTGACCAAAAAAATAAAAGGCACAAAATAACTGTTATTTTTGACCTAAAAAATAAAATTCAAAGTAACAGTTATTTTTGCCCAAAAAAATAAAAGGCAAAAAATAACAGTTCATTTTATTTGTATATTAACAGCCAAAAATTAAAAAGGCGTTTAATATTCGCGAATTATATCGTACGATAATAATGGTAGATATAAAAAGTGCTCCGGCAACTTTTTCGCTATGCCTTTTTCATCTGAAAATTGCAAAATAACAGTTATTTTCGGTCCCTGTTTAACCGTGTTAGTGACGTGTAAATCGACTCCGACCACAATTCAGTTTTAATCAATTTAGTATAACTTGAATTTTTTTTAAAAACAAACGTCGTTATCCACTTAATTAATCGTTTTAATCAAGGGACTTGAGGGTGCCCCTGGCATAGTTGCGATCGCCCGCAACGCGGTCTCTGCGGGACCACTTTTTATGCCACTGTTGATCTTGTAAAAAAAAGGGATTCCCCTTATTACAAACATGTCAATTTATGTGAGCAGCATTGAATGTACCTTATTTGTTGCATGCTCGAGGCTCAAAGCTACATAGCTGAGCATGCGTTTGTTTTGTTTCTTATCTACTTGTTTTCTTACGCTATGCTAGCTGAAGCACAAAAAGAAAATAGACTAGAGTGTAACATGGAGTTTATTTATTGGGGAAATACACTTATACTGTAAGTTCGCACAACTATGATATTTCAAATATGAATCATTTTATAAAAATCGGCCCAGCACTTTTGGAGTTTTTCTGGAACAAATAAATTTGCTTCAATTTTATATAATAGTATAGATAGAAAAAGCAACGCAAAATATAACGGGTGTTTCGATAAAAAAAGAACTATGTAAAATGTTCAAAATGCATCATATATTATTGGTTTTCATATAAAACATATTGGGGTCTGGCCAGACCACACGAGGTATGAAAGTGATGTGTATACCAAAATATCCTTGTATGCCATATATCCTTTTAATTTTTTTTCATAGATAAGAGCAAACATAATTTTAGGAAATGTTACTAAATTTCAAGTCGCTAGCTAAATTAGAAGTATATTTTTATTTATAACTAAAACCGAAAAAGGTCTGGTTGGACCCATTCGCCCAACGGAGGTTTAAAAAAAGTTCAACAGTTTTTAAAAAAAAATTTACTTTACATTCATAATTCCTCAACACTTTGATCTTCTTTTCAACATTTAAAATAGCACGTTATTTTATGAGTTTGTATTCATGTTAGCTCAAATCGCGGAGTGAATTTGAATTTTGGTGTTTGTTTGAATTTGTGTAAGCAGCATATTAAACACAGTTTATCCCATTTGAACTCTGTCAACACGTTAAGGTTAATAAAAATATGCCAAAATATTTTCCATGAACCTCACAAACCAAGGTTATCACATTACATAATGGCTTTTAATAAGAAAAATTTGGAGATAACCAACAACAAAGACATGTGTATAAAACGCCTTACGATAATGGGTTTTGGCCATAATTTTTGCTAAATTCAACACGACACACTTACATTTTGTGTTTATTGTGTATCAAAAATATATCAAAACATGTATAATAAAATAACAAAAATTCAACAATGCAAACAAGTGAAGATGATTTATTGTGTTTGTAGAGTAAAAATAGCAGCCTAAAGCAAGTATGTTTATAAAAAATATACATCCCGATATCATATATCTTTTATGAACTTGACATTATTTTAGTAAAAAGTATAGCAAGAGAGAAAAAGAGAGTGACGAGTATTTGGTTGACAGCATAAATATATGTATGTAGATGATAACCTTTGTGTGTCAAAGCATTAAATAAGAGCATTTTTATATATGATATTCAAATCAAGCAGCTGTTGGAATTTGCTTTTAAAATATGACTGAAATTTTCCAGCTTTTACGCAGTAACATGATGAAAATTCCTAGAATAAATTTGTAAGGCAATTTTATGCATACATCATGAATTATCGGATACAATCTTATAATCTCTGGCATCAACACTGAGATGAGTTTTCGCAGAAAAAAAAAACAGTGCTAAAATGTCAAGAACTTGTCACAGCTTTTAATGTTGTGTTTTTCTTTTGCTTCAAGGATGATGAATGGAAGATGAAGGCTCGCAGACACTCACGAAGAAGAAGTGCAGAGCTTTAAATTGCAGAGCTTTAATGCATTCATTTCTACTACAGAGCTTCGACAATTATTAATATTTTTATTCTAGTAAAATAATGCTTACCGCCATGAAAATTCTTTGATTTAATCCTTGAAATTTATAAGAACTCACACTGACATAATTCAATTTATGCTCTATATATGTCCTATATTGGTTTTGATACTTATTATTGTTTCAAAATAAATCAAACTCTTGCAATAAAATTCTTTTGAGTTTTTTTATTGACTTTTTCGTTGCACAGGAATTCTTCCCTTTAAATTATCACAAAAGTTTTCCAATTATAATTCGATTTATGTCTGCTTCAATGTGCTTTTCATCACTGTGCGCCGTCAATTTGTTGTGATTGGCTTTTATTGTCAGAGAATGGAAAAGTTTGTTTTTTTTTTGCTCAATAAAATATTTTTTTATGATTTACACAAAAATAAAAACAATAAATAAAAACTTCCAACTTGATCGTTGAGGTAAGTCAGTGCAAGGTTAATTTAGCTATCTTTTAAGCAGTTAATAAGCGGCACGCCATTAAAACCGGCAAATTTTGCGCAAACTTTAAGAACGAAAACGGAAACGGAAGCGTTGCCGCACAAATGTAGTTTTGTTTAAGTTTTAAGACAAAGCATGATATAGTAGTTGCTAAAAAAGCCATAATCATGCATAGAGCAAATTTTATTATATGACTTTTTTTATAATTTTTTTTTTTGCTCATAAATTTTTAACTCATAAAAATCTTTTAAATAAACAACAAATTATTTTTGGCGCACAAAAATCAGTTAAGATTTTTTTACATTTTCTACAACAAACATGTTTTTTTGAAAACAATCTTGAAAAAAATTGTTCACACACAAATAAAAAATTATTTCTCTAAATTATTTTATAATCACTTATTTGGATGTCGGTACGTAATTTTTACAATACGCCTGAGTTTCCGTTTATCCGCGCAACACGTTCGCATCGCACGAGGACTAAAATTAAACTGAACATTTTTCGCAAACGCCACGTTATCCACATTCGGCCTGCCATGGCAAAATGCGAGACATGAAAAATTGTTGGTGAAAATAAAGAAGTGTTGGAAAAGCTAAAGAGTACTAATGCTGTTTTCACCTCCGTACGTGCTTCAACAACACACTGAGAATTGCAAAAAATTCACCATCTCTCCAAACAGCAGCAGCAGCATCTATCAGATGTCACTCATTATTGGATGTAAGTATGTCCGAAGCCACCCAAGGTTTGCCAAGCTGGCAAAAGTAGTTGGCTTACTAAAAATACGAAATCAAGAAAAATATTCAAAACAGTACAACTGGTGCTGGGACCACCACCACATGACACCCAGTTATTGCAAAGAACTCCTTGCTTTGTTGTGAACAGAGATGCCAGCTTACATCACTGGAAAACAAAAGAAAAAGATATAACCCTGGTATTTCCTTATCAGAATTTAGTTTTACCAAAGCTTTTTTCAGGTGACACTGCACGTTGGAAAATAAAGAAAGTGGAGAAAATAAAAAAATTTATTGCGAAAAGATTATTTTACAGAGACTTGAAGTTCGTTTACGTAAATAATACAAAAACAATATTCTAAAATGTGTCAATTAGAATCAAAAGTGATCGATTCCCCTTTTAATTGTTTGGAGTAAATTAAAAAAGACACAGTTTCGATAGTATCGTAAGTATAGACGTTCCTTTTTATACAGTAATAGAGAAAAATTCTGTTTTTTTTCATGTATATTCTTCAAAACTTTTTTAAAGTATTTCATCTTCTAAATAAAAATTATTCAAAAACAAATTTGTTGTTGTTGTCCTTCTTTAAACTTACCTGATCTAAAAAGCTCACAATTAAATTCATGTCGCAATTTGTTTTGTTTTATAAAAAGTTTTCGTTTGATATATATGGTGATGAATTTGTTCTTCTTTTTCATTTGTTTTGTTGGTTAAAACTAAATGTTATTCTAAGTTACGTTTATTTAATGGAAATAAATATGGGTAATTTGAATTATTTCTTTTTCCTGTAGAAAAAAGCATATATAAGGTGTTTTTTTTAGAGGTATAGAACTTCGAATTGAAATAAAACACAAGAAAATCGTTTTAATGTCCATTAATTTGGCTTTATTGGAAGGATAATTTTATGCCACTAATGTTTAAATATGATTTCGGGCATGTGGCCGCCACGGCTGGCTCGAATAAAGCCAATTCTACAGGTCCAATTTTCAACCACTTTTTCGAGCATATGGGGCCGTATGTCGGCAATAACGCCACGAATGTTGGCTTCCAAGTCCCCTAACGTTTCTGGTTTGTTGGCGTAGACGAGCGACTTCACATATCCCCAAAGAAAATAATCCAATGTTGTCAAATCACACGATCTTGGTGGCCAATTGACAGGTCCATTCCGCGAAATTATGCGCTCATCGAATGTTTCCTTCAATAAATCGATTGTGACGTGCGCTGTGTGGCATGTAGCGCCGTCTTGTTGGAACCACAACTCATCCACATTCATGCCATCCAATTCGGGAACAAAATAGTCGGTTATCATGGCTCTATACCGGTCTCCATTAACGGTAACTGACTCTCCAGCATTATTTCGGAAGAAGTATGGCCCAATGACTCCACCAGCCCATAGAGCACACCAAACAGTCAGTTTTTGTGGATGTAATGGCGTCTCAAGGGTCTCATGTGGATTCTCTTCACTCCAAATGCGGCAATTTTGCTTGTTGACGTAGCTATTCAACCAAAAATGAGCCTCATCACTAAACAAAATTTTGCGATGAAAATCAGCATCGAGATGGACAGTTGATGGACAAAGCTCAAATTGCTGTGCACGGTGGCGAATCGATTCATTCGGGTCCTCTTCAACATTTTGGTCTACAACGGCAATTGTTTCTTCGGTGCGCACTGTTCGACGTCTCTGCGGATGCATATTATCACATAGAGTAAACGTAGTGCGAAAACGACCCATGGTTAACCGAATTAATTGCTCTGATGGACGATTATGTCGACCATAAAATGGAAGGAGCTTGCGGTAAACTTCGCGAACTGAACCATTATTTTCGAAATAAATTTGCACAATTTGCAAGCGTTGTTCTTTTGTCAACCTGTTCATGATGAAATGGCAAACCAAACTGAACATAAATGACATTAGATTTGACCACAAAATGCCAGTTTTATCTCTATTCGAAAAACATACCTCTAAAAAAAACACCCTTTACATATATGTATATTTTAAAAGTAATTTGAAATAAAATTTTTGAGACTAATACTACGTTCATACTACGGCATAAATTACTTAATTTGCCATAAATTACTTCACTTAAATCAACTGCGTTCAAAATAGCTGTTCGTAATTTGTTTTGTCAGTTCGTTGGCAACTCATATATTTGCTTATTTTGTGGCAAAAGTAAGTAAAGCAAAGAAAGTAAATAAACCATCGCAAGGCATTAACGTGAATTTAAACAGTTTTTGTTTTATTTAGCATGTCCGACCAGGAAAAAAAGATAAGTTTCCACTATTTTTAAATATATATTCTGTCCCACTATGTACTTAAAATTTAAAAAAACAAATAAAACGTTCCATAGTTGCTTTTTAATTTTAAAAATTCTATACTGTAACATGTTGGTTTTTTATTGTCTTTCCAACGAGATAAATATGATTAATGTTGGACGAAATGAGAGCACTTTATATGACAGCAGAATTATATATGGGAATCATTGTTTTAGCAGTTCTTAGCAGTGTTCTTAGCAGTTCAAGGTTTCTAATACCGAATCCAGGCATAACTTCGAGGGTTTGTTTAATCGCACATCCTGCACGTACTCTTTTAATTTTTTCGGCTGTAACAAGTCAATAACCGTTGATGCAGAACGACACTCTTTGGTTAGTCCCAGCTGGCCTGCATCAAAGACACCCCTTAGCTGAGGCCACAACGTCGAAAATTCTTCAACATTCAAACTGCTTGGTTCGGCTAACGATTTGCACTAGTCAGAGCAATGGATGCTCATCGCACAGCTGGTGAATGAATTGGAATTTGGGAATACGAATATAAATTTTTCTAGTAGTTGGATTGAGAAAACCAATGCTTAATTTCTGTGAACGTTCGATAACTACCGTTCTGGATCCCGGCAGCAAACGTTTCAACAACGCATCGCTTATATGCTCAGCTTTACCATGGCAACGAGGAGCAGCCAAGTCTTTCACACAAATTGCCACTGGTTTATGACAGTCTTGTCCTTTGATTTCATACAAATTTTGTATGGCCTTCTCATTGTTGGCATTGCAGGCTGTCGGTTGGTAGAGCTATAACTTCGTCCGATTGTAAGCATCTTCGTGCTTGATTACAGCATTTGTAAAATGTGGTCATAGGTTCATCAGCAGAGCGATTTTGCATCTGCATAAAATAAGCTTGTTTGTGAGCACAAGCCGAACAATAATCATCAGTTGAATCTACGTTCTCCCAAGCAGCTGCACCGCCCATAACATGATCCACTTCCTAAAACATTGCAGGAATCTTAATAATAGTTCGTCTGAAATACTTAGAGCACTACTCACCTTTAGTCGTGGAAAGGTACGCGTTGAAATGTTTTAATTGATGTTGCAAATGTAAGGACATGTATTGCATGAAAACCGATACCTGTAGTTTCTTCCTCTACCATTAAAATATTACCGCAAGTCGGACAGAACAACATTGTGAACTTTGAGTTTTGGTTATTTATAAAAATGACAGCTTGTGATGCGATTTTTTCGATTATTCATCGAAAAAACTAGTGCTGACACCGATTGCATCCTAATTTAAATGGTAATTTATGATAAATTACTTAATTTCGAAGTAATTTCATTGACAGTTTTTCCACGGCGAAATTACTTAATTTGGTCATGATTTATGCATAAATTAAGAATGAGCCGTAAATTACGATAGTGAGAACATGGTATAAAGTAAAACAGAAATACAACAACAAATGTGAAATTATGAAAATTGAGAAAAAGTGAGAAATTGACACTTCAAATCTCATCGCCCCGGTGGTGCAGTGCGTTAGTGCGCGCTTGCACGGGTATCACAAAGATTTCTGATGACGCCCTTAGCCAGGCAGAAATTGTGCAATCAGATCAGCTAGTGATTTTTTCCTTTTCATATTGAAAAAACTTTGTTTTTGTTGTTGTTGTTTCTTTGGAAAGATTCGTTAAAACAATTAATTGTTCTAACTTTGACCTTAAGCTCAATAAACGATTTTAAACTATCAAACAACTAGAATTTGTATTTAAAATCAAGTATGATTTAAACTATCAAACATTTAGAATTTGTATTTAAATCATATAAAGTCAACATAATTAAAATTTCAGTTAACAAAATAAATTTTTAATATGGAAAGAATATAATGCATAGTAAATATAGTTGGAATTTAGTATGGTATTTAAAAAATAAATGTAGTTTAAAAACGCATGCGCAAATTTGCGTAGTAGTATACATACATGCTGAAAATAAACATTCGTTTTATTCGTACTCCAAGTCATGGCAGAATAACCAGGTAGGGCCGACTCGGAGAGGAATGAAGTAGAAAGCAGAGAAAAGCGAGCTAGTTGTCAAATACAGCTGTTTGTGACGAGTAAAAATTAAGAACATCTAAAAAAATTTCAGCTAACTGATCCAACAACAATTACCTAGCAAATCCAAAACAACGACGCACAGAAAAGAGCAAGATCACATCAGTTGAGCAGCGTTAGAGGGGATGAACCGAATCGCCGACAGAAAATAAACCGAACTTTGCTTACTATGTCCCGCTTTTCACTCGTTATACTCGAAAATTCTCGAGCTTGCGGCAAAAGCAATTATTGCTCTGGTAGTAAGATCTCTGTGTCCCGTTTTTCACTCGGCAATAATTGTCTTTGCCGCAAGCAGTTTGTGGATTATTCGCCCGCATGAGGGGGCTTACGAAAGTCCCCTTTAAACCCGAGTAGTTCACAAATTACTTTTGGCAAAAGCAATTATTGCTCATAAAATTGCCAAGTAAAAAACGGCCCTTTGCAGCGCTTGCAGAACCAAAACAACAATATCAGCAGCTAGAAGCAACGTTGCCAGTTATGTTGGAAAAATCGCATTCGTAGTAATTTTTAATTGCCCTTAGGAATTTATGTTTTTGGAAATTCCTATTAAATTTTTTAATTCAGCGTGGTATTTTTTAATTGGCATGGAAATTCAGTGGGGTATTTTTTGAACTTCCGTGGGAGTTTGGTAATATTCTTCTTAAAAAAATTTTTTACTTTTTTAGTAAGCAAAGTTTCTTTGTGGTATTACTAAATGTTTATTAAATTGTTTGTGCATATGGGACTTATTGTGGTATTTTTAATGCGAATTGTAGCGGATGTTTTATTCAAGTTTTTATACATTTCAAATTATTTACAATACTTATAAATGAAGTTAAATTTCATATAATTTGGTTTTTTCTAAGTTTCAATTAAATTGCCACTTCTGTATGTATTGCGTTGAACATAATTGATTTCTATTACTAGTTAAACATCTTTTTAAACCGCTCTTTCTTATTGTTTGTGTAAAAGAGCTCACTAACGTTAACGCTCAAACTAATCACTTGCTAATCGCTTAACTAAAAAGTTCTCTTGAGTGAAGTCTGTTTAAAATTATATGCTTAAGTATACACATTTTCGTTATGCTCAAAGATTAATTATATGTTTACTCCTTCCCTAATATGTTCACGCTCAAAATTGATTGTTAAATATTGAACGCACAAAGTTTTTGTGATCATTCGCATCGAAACGTCAACCAATAAAGGTCACTGCTGTGCAACTAGAGAAAACTTCTGATTTCGTTTGATTTCAATATTTTTATAAAAAATTATCAAATATATTAAGACACAAGCTGACAATAATTTGGCTCTTGTGGCTAATATATATATAATATATAAACCTATAACGAGGACGGGTACAGACGCCAAAGCTGTCATACCCGGACCGTTATTATAACTGTAACACCAGATTAAATATTAGCATTAAAGCAATTCTTTACAGAATAAGATTTTTGTGGCAATTTTAAATGCATATGGAGTTTGTGGTGGTATTTTTAAAACGCGTGGTATTTTTGTGGTAATTTTAAGTGATCGTGGAATTTTTTTGATACTTTTTATTGTGGTAGAAACTTTTTTGTTTTATCTTTACAATGGTAATTTTTGTTGTATTTAATTTATGTTGCTGTCAAAAAGAAAACTTTTTTCCGGAATTGTTTTAAATTTTAACTGGCAACCTTGGCTAGTAGTAGTAAATTTTTTTGTAGCCACATACTGGCTCTCTAGCTACATGCATCTGTATTCTCTATTGCATTACAACCCAACAAGCCATGAATGTTACTGTGCCAGTTAAACGGTACTTAAAACGGCAGCGTTTGATTTGCTGGTATGAAAACGACAGGTTTTTGTACCCTTAAACCGTTGTCTATATATTTGTAAAGTCCCTTTTTTATATTTATCAAGAATCGATTTGAAATTTATGTCATATTCGCTTGATGTGTCGTTTGTTCTTGTCCTTTTTCCCCTCTCTTTTTCACCCGTTCGCCAAAAAACGCTGAAATATGCATTGAATCTGGTATTGAAATCAAGGTAGTGCAGTTGAGTTTCCGTTTATTGTTTAGTTTATTGTTGCAACTTAATAAAAACCATTTCAAGAAAAGGTTACAATTGTTAAAGTTTTCTATATGACCTTGTTATTTATTGTGTTGATTTTCTATGATTTAAATACAAATTCTAAATGTTTGATAGTTTAAATCATTCTTGATTTTAAACACAAATTCTAGTTGTTTGATAGTTTAAAATCGTTTATTGAGTTTAGGTCAGGTTAGAACAATTAATTGCTCTAACTAGTTCAGCTAATCAGCTAACTAATTAATCAGCTAGTGATGTTTTTCTTTTTCTTTTCATATTGAAAATGTTGTTGCTGTTGTTTCTTTGAAAAAAATTCGTTAGAGCAATTAATTGTTCTAACCTGACCTAAAGCTCAATAAACGATTTTAAACTATCAAACAACTAGAATTTGTATTTAAAATCAAGAATGATTTAAACTATCAAACAATGAGAATTTGTATTTAAATCATAGAAAATCAACATTAATATACAACTTAATAAATGGCACGCTTATATGAAACGCAAAATGCATAGTTTGCTGACAACGAAACGGTCCGCTTCAGTGCTTTTAAAAGTGTACACCGTTTTCAACCGAGCCGATTAGGGGGTTTCAGACGAACGTACATGTATGCTGACATGTACGACGACAAACTAACGGAATATTTTGTTGAGCTTTCAAACAATCGTACATGTGCGACGACTTCATTTCATTGCGGGCTCTCAAATGGAACACATCGGCGTAATGGCTGAACAATTTTATGATGACCTTATGATTTAGCAGTAATTTTCCATATTTAGAAAATTGTTATTCAATTTTAATTAGTTATAAACAATTATAAAATGTTTCAAACGTTTTTCATATTAGTTTTCTCTAATATTTTTTCCGCTTCGTTGCTGTTCACCCGCTGACGCTTTTAATAAAATGAAAAAATGCAGTAAGTCGGACCGACTTGCGTTCACATGGCCAACATGTCGGTCCGACCGGCAGAAAAATCGAAAATTTTTGATTTTCGTCCGACATGTCGGTCCGACTGTCTCATTTGCTTTGGAATGATCGTACATGTCGTCGAGCATGCCTAAGTCATCGCACTTGTACGATCGTCTGAAAGCCCCTATTCCCTCGGCTAGTGATTCTTCTTGATAAGGCAGTATAACACTTTATGGAGTTTCCTCCCACATTGTAAAAATTTCAAGGTGCAGGGTGTTTTACGATTTTGGTACGTGTTTAGTATTATTGATATAGAATCTATACTACTCACCATAAAATGAAAAATAATATTTTCTATTTTAGAAAAATATCACCTTTTTCATCAACCACTTTCGTGTCATGTGCTGTAGCGGAGCTAGAATTTTGAGATTATCCAACGAAATATCAACAAATTTTGTAGCTTTTCTTTTAGCGGAGCTGTTATCATCCAAAGTTAGAATTAGAAAAAACTTTTGACTAAGTGTATTTTAACATGAAAAACAGAGATTTTAAATTTTGACGATTACAGCTCCGCTAAAACAAAAGATAAAAAATTTGTTGATATTTCGTTTAATAATCTCAAAATTTGAGCTCCACTGCAGCTCATGACACGAAAATGGTTGATATATTGATGGGAAAGTTGATATTTTTTCTAATATACAAAACATTATTTTTTGTTTTATGGTGAGTAGTTTAGATTCTAGATCAATAATACTAAACACGTACCAAAACCGTAAAACACCCTGTATCTTGAAAGTTTTACAATGTTGGAGGAAACTCCATAAAGTTTTATACTCGCCTTATCTTGAGGAACCACCACCCGAGGGAATTAATGCTCTATCTGTTGCACCTTGTATGTAATTTAAGCAGCTTTAAGTATAAAAATACATGTGTCCGTATTTATTTTCACATGACTGTTTATTTATATATGTATGATTTACATACATATTAATAACAAACAACAACAAAATCAGCACAACAACGAACGACGTGATTACGAACCACACAAGCAAACACAACAACAACAACAACAACAACAACCTTAAAAACAGCATAAGCCGCTACTGCAGCAAGCAGCTTGTGCATTTCTCATACGAATAGATGAATTTTTCATCTTCTTAGATTTTGCTATTTTATTAGATACTAGCTGAAACCCGGCGCGTTGCTGCCACTCTCCCTATTTAAACGCCCATAAAATGTTATCAGTTAAACAGCATGTCTAAATTGAGGTCAAATACTGAATTCTGAGACTGTGCGACCTATATCCAAAACTGTGCGACATATAACTCCAAAACTATTCGATAGCACAAATTTTGATTGTATGGGAGGTGCCACTCTCCTTTTCCCTACGCCCATAAAATTTTAGCAATGAAACTGCATGAGTACATTGAGGTCGAATACTGAATTTTGAGGCTGAGTTACCTATAACTCCAAATCTATTCGATATCGCAAATTTGGGTTAAATTGGAGGTGTCACGCCCCCCCGACAAACTCTAAAAAATTTTATCAGTAAATCTGCAAGCGTAAATTTTGGTCGAATACTGAGTTCCGACGCTGTGCGACCTTGAACTACAAAGCTATTCGATATCACAAATTTTCGTTGTATGGGAGGTGCCACTCCCCCTTGATCAACGCTCATAAAATGTAATCAATGAAACTGCATGTGTACATTGAGGTCCAATACTGAATTCCAAAGCTGTGAGACCTATAACCCCAATGCTATTTGATATCTCTAATTTGGGTTAAATAGGAGGTTTCACGCCCCCTTGTCGTACGCCCATAAAATGTAATTAATGAAACTGCATGTATAAATTGGGGCCGAATACTGAATTCTGACGCTGATATTCAATATCGCAAATTTACGTTAAATGGGAGGTGCCACGCCCCTCTTACCAATGAACATAGATTGAATCAATGAAACTGCATGTGTATATTGATGTCGAATACTGAATTTTGGCGTTGTACGACTTATAACTCTAAAACTATTTGATAGCACAAAGTTTGGTTGTATGGGAAGTGCCACTCCCCTTTGCCCTACGACGACAAAATGTAAGTATTGAAAATGCATGAATAAATTTAGGTCGAATACCGAATTCTTACGCTGTCAACCTATATCTTCAAAGCAATACGATATCGCAAATTTGGGTTGTAAGGGAGATGTCACGCCTCCCTGTCCAACGCCCATAAAATAAAACCATTGAAACTGCAAGTGTAAATTGAGGTCAAAAACTGAATTCCAAAGATGAATTCCTATAACTTCAAAGCTATTCGATATCACAAATTTGGGTTGTATCGGAGGTGCCCCTCCCCCTTGTCCACTCCCATAAAATTTCATCACAGAAACGGTACGTCTAAATTGTGGTCGAATACCGAATTTCTAAGCTGTGCGACCCATAACTCTAACTAAAGCTATTCGATAACAACAATTTTTTATTTATATGTGGGAGGTAAAAGGGGGTGTGGCATTGCCCCTTAAACCATCTCGTACTCAAAGCAAAGCGTACTTACAAAATTTGAGCTCAATCGGACCAATGGTTTAGAAGTATTTTGATATTTTCTTTAAAGTAGGCGTAGATGAATTGTGACCACGCCCATTTTTTCATAGTTAATTATAGTTATCATACGAACTTATTTACCAAATTTTAATTTCATACGACCAAAACCGTCTTAAATACAGCATTTTTATTGATTTGTGGGCGACAAAAGGGGCTGTGGTACAAAATCTGCAAAGATACACACATGCAATTTCTTATGTGCACCCTCCACACAGACCCCAATCACCCCTGAAAATTTCATTGAAATCGGGCAAGCCGTCTAGGAGGAGTATGCGAACAGGAAGTTTTGCCACTTAATTTTATATATATAGATATCAAAACAGTGGGCGCAAAAGTGGGCGTGGTCAATTTTTCTTTCAGTAAACACTTAAATTGGATTACTACGAACATTTGAAAAAAAAATTATCCAAATCGGTCCAGCCGTTTTCCGATTTTAGATAAATTGAAAAAAGTGGGCGCAAAAGTGGGCGTGGTCAATTTTTCTTTCCGACAAAACTTAAATTGGATTACTATGAACATTAAAAAAAAATTATCCAAATCGGTCCAGCCGTTTTCCGATTTTAGATAAATCAAAAAAGTGGGCGCAAAGTGGGCGTGGTCAATTTTTCTTTCCGTAAAAACCTAAGTTGGACTATTACGAACATTTTAAAAAAAAAATTATCCAAATCGGTTCAGCCGTTCTCAACTGATGCAATTACCAACGAACGACATTTGATTTTTATTTATATAGATTCGTTTTATTCCCACTAAAACTGATATTTTGGCATTTTTTTTTTCTTTGTACGATGAATATTAAAGGCTGTAGGTATACACCAAAGTGTCAAATATCACTTTAAAAAAATTCGTGAAAATGAACCCCACACAAACCGCGCTGTAAGACGTAATTCTATGTCAAAACAAAAATAAATATGATAATTAATTAATGACAACAACCATTTTTTTATTACAATATAAATAACAATGATGCATACAGTATTAATGGCAATGTATGCATAGAGTACTACTTATTCCCCATGCATACAGCATTAGTGATTATGCGGGTACACAGTACACATGTTCTTTTTATTATGATTTTAGTATGACATCGCCATGTAAAATGGAAATGAGCTTGCATTTATGCTTGCATGCATTCAAAACATCAAACGTATGCGTACATCATTAATAACAGGTTTAAAAAAAATGATAAGCAGTACGAAATAATAAATATTTCTAATTTTTTTGCTAATGAAGGTTAATTTTAAGTGCGGATCCTCTAATAACAACTTTAAGATGCTTTTTAAGAGCCCACTAAGCAATTCACAAAATAAGCTCTTGCATTGTGGACTTATGGAATACCTGGTTCACCATTCTTACAAAATTTTGACGAGACCAATATGCTATGAAAATCAACATAAGGAAACAGACGAAGATACGGATGAAGAATGTATTAATAAAGAAGAAGCATGAGTACAATTATTACATAATTTTTAATGCCATATAGTGTTTAATATTTTATAAATTTCTTACATAAAAAAAGATGTCCTAAATATACCCAAGAAATTTTGGTTATTCCTCATTTTGACAGATATACGCCTTATAACCCTTTTAGATTTCATTTAGCCCAGTATCACTTCATTAGGTTAAAATAGAATTTTTGAGCTGTCGAATACCCATCCCTACAAGAAATAGCTAACCAAAACTCTAACACAATCACATACATTTTTCTGTTTACAACCACATTCGCATACTCATTTCAGTGTCAAAAATTGTGAAACAGGGAAAAATATGAACATTTTAGCAAGTGCATGTGAAAGAAAGAGAAGGTATCATTATTAAAAATCATGTCCAATTTTTGTATATCCGCCATTGTAGTTTACCATTCCTGGTTTCGCTAACAAAAACCAAGTTCTGCAATAAAAAAATTAAATATCTTTAAATTGCTTACTGTTGGAACGCTGCTACCCATCAAAGAAGGATGAGCCAATAAGCACGCTTGCCAATATCAAGAATGCAGTGAGCATTTCAACATTCGCCACATCTAATTTCACTCCCAAAGTCGTCGGCACAGAAGTGACTCGCAGTAGCAGCAACAACAGTAAGAACAACAACAACAACAATAAAAAATGTTATAATAAATTAAAACCATTTGTTTCAAGACACCAACGAATTGCATGCATTTTTATTTTTTAAGAGGTACGTTAGATAAAACTGATTTTTACGTTATATCTAACGGTTACATATAACTGAGTTTTCGGTTAGATTTATCTGGTGAGATTTGGTTACCTATAACCTGTATTTATGTTAACCCTAACTAGAGAGAGAGCGAGACAGCTATATTTCAATGGTATTGGAAATTGATACGTGTGAAAAAGGGATGCCAGATCACACGTATACACCAGTTTCGGTTAATTTCTTCCCGAGGCTCTTCCTAGCATAACCGAAACTTGGTATGAAGAGGTAACCGATATTTCAGTTTAGAAAAACCGTTTTTGCTTAGTTAAATAACCGATAGTCTTCTTGTAGGGATGTCATATCATATCCTCGTGCAATCAAAGCCTTGACAAACTTCTTTACTATCCCGATGCGCAGTCGAACAATGCACCTACAACCACGGAGACAAAGTCTAAGCAGGTAGTTAGTTGATCAAGCTGGAGCTCAGCAGAGGAAGTAATCATTACTGAACTAGTTATATAATGATTACTTGGTAATGAGAGGTAGTTCCCTGATGGACTGCGACACACACATATAAGTCATTATTTTATTATTATTTATTTAAATAAGAAAATTATAAAAATATTATACTTTTACTATAAAAAGTGAACGGGCCTTCGACGTCATTATTTTAACATGGGCTTGTCATATGCGTTAACTTATAATAAATTTTGTGTAAGGTTACTTATTTTATAATCGTAAACGAGAACGTAAGGTCTTGAGTTGTAATGCAGGGTTGACATTTTATCAGTTTTTTAACATCTGACGAATTTTCTGGAGCGATAATGACTGGTTTGGGACCCATCAATACGGCTACACAACGGTCTATGGGGAGGTTCGTTGTCACTTCGTTGTCCAGGCAACACTACAAAAATTAATTATATAGAGTCCCTATATAAGAGATAAAAAGAAATGCGGTAACTATTTAATTTATAGCGAATTAACTCCTTAATATACACCAACAGTATCGTTTAGATCAAAGTTACGATACCTGTTCTTTTACCCACCCAACCATTGATCTATTAATTTTAAAAATGATTTAATAAATCCCTTAAAGCAACTATTTCATCCCTCAACCACCAAAGGAAAAAGCAAAATTTTCTACTTAGCCATAATTAACAAAATTTTATTTAATCAAAAAAAATTGTAGTTCAAACGTGGTAATATAATCATTACGATGGATTAAAAATATTATTTAGCCAAATATATTTCATTTTTGTATAAATTTTGTATAAAGTTAAAAAAAAAAACAAAAGAAAATACTGGCTAACAATTGAGATATATTTTTAGTTGTATTTGTTGTTCAAATCGTTTCTTATGTGCATGAATTAATTAATTAAATTAAATGTTAACATACGAACAATATAAAAAATTACTAATACCGTATAAATTTAATAAATTTGATTGAAATTAATATTCTTGTTGACTAAAATAAATCTTTAATATGTAACATAGTATAAACAAGAATTTGTAAAGCTCAATGAACTTTAAGCAAAATCCTTATGTAAAAGTTTTTACTTTCTTTGTTTTAATTATATATAAAGAAACGTCAAAACTATGAGAGCGTGCAAACTATTTTCATAGGTCAGTTGAAGTGTAGGTAACTAATAAAAAATGGAGAGTTGCGCTCAGAGCAAAGCTTGTGTTTTTAGCCGAGTTTCAAACCTAGCCCTCTTCAACTGATCTTCGATTAGATACACAAAAATTATTAATAAGGGTTTTGTTGTGTTGTTTTTTTTTATATTTTTTTTTTTTTTTTAGACTTTAACTAGTATTGATGTAATGGCATAGCGTGTTTTTTTTTCTTTTTTTTTTCCTTTAGGTATGAATATGGATACAGGGTACTTACAGTCGTATGCAGCTGCTCGTAGAAAGGCCCTTCGAAGAGTAGATGAATCGACGATTTATATGTGGTTTCTTGTAGAACATTTTTTTTGTAAACTATCTTTTAATAAGATTTCTAAATTAATTATGTACCTTCATTTATCTTTACGCTTTATAAAGTTGAAACTATTTCAATCAATTAAATTAAAATAAAATAATGAACTTACTTAAGAACTTAATTAATGCACTTTTTAACACTTTTTACTGACAGTTTTTTTTACTTTTTCTTTTGTTTTGCTATAATTAATTTTTTTAAGCTTTATTAAAAACTAATGCTACTTTTTATGATTTTTTTTTATAAAGAATTTTTTAACGAATTTTGTATAGAATTTTATATACAAGTTGCACTCAGATTTCCGTTTTTATGCTAGTATAAGTAATTTATTGGCTTCTACGTGCCAATATCATGCGTTTTTGGTGACTGAAAGCTTATGGCTAGTAACTATGAGTGGAAACCAGTTTTTCTTCTTTCTTTTACTCCAAAGAACTTGCAGTAGGGCAAAGAGATTTCTTTTGGTGCCACAAAAGAGAATCTACAAAATTTTAATGTTGTTAGTATTTCGTTTTTCTTTTTTTTTATAATTTGTACCAATTTATAAATACCTTTGGTTTAAGTAAAATACTTAAGTATTTTATTTCGAGTCCTGGCACGGGTATAAGCGGATTATGAAAAAATCTTTTATATCAACCAATTCAATTATATTTAATATTTTATCGTTTGATATATATATTTTTTTTAATTGATTTTAAAGATTTTTTAAGATTTTAAATTTTTTCCTTTCAATTAATTTTCCTTATTTTTGCCGTTCTGTGCATCCACACTTAGAAAGATCTCGCCGGAAAAGAACGATTTAATAAGTTTTTCTCTTAGCAAAGCTCGGCTTAAGGCTTTAAGTACCAACTGAGAAAAATATTATTAAACATTTGGTAAGAAACGTACAGGAATTCTGTATGTAAATGTTCGGATTTAGGGATGAATTCAAGGAGAAAAAATTTTTTTTAATATTTCATGTAAAAATATTTAACATGAATAAATGAAATCGAGAAATATATTTTCAATAAAAAAAAATAATAAAATGTAACCACAAAATTTTGGAAATTAAATAATTTTTTCTTTTTGATTGTATTTGCGTGTTTAGTTTGAATTGGCTTAAATTATCGCAAAATTAAAGTTCTAATTTTTCAAAATTGACAATTTTGTTATAAGTTCTGGTGCTTGCCAAGTTGTTCATTACAGAGTCGATTGGCTAGATTCACGATTATGGATACAGGGCATTTTGTTTGCTATTATTTATTTAGAAATTTTCAGCGAAGACGTAATGACATGGACTTACAGGATAACTAGAACATTTTTTTTTAATTTTGTGCAAATCTAGCTAAATAAAGAAATAATTCCAAAAATAAAAGTAATAAGCGGCGCATGACGCTTCCAGCCACTTTAGAAACGAAGCAGATCTCGGCTAAACCAGTGTTTACGCCAGTGAGAATAGATAATATAGTTATTACTCCATCTTCTCCATCTGTTTCTCCCCCGGCTAGAAATGACATGACTAATGAGCGCAATAGTTCATTAAATTTAAGAGCTTTGTCGAGAAAAAAAAAGATTTTCATTTCACGTCTTCAGCCCGACACAACAAGTGAAAATGTATTGACGTTTGTTAAACACAACCAATTAGTAAGTCAGGCTGCTTTCTGCTCATGCAAGAAAATTGGCAATAAACCGTCCCACTCATCATTTATTCTCACAGTAGCTGCTGAAGAGTTTGCAACTGTTTTGAGCTCTAATCTGTGGGCTGATAATATCTTTGTTTCTGAGTTTAAGCCTAAACACAGGTCTAGAAGGACGAATAATATCACCAGTCAGACCCAAAAAAACTAAATAGGCTTTCCCTTTACTATCAAAATGTAAGGGGATTGCGTTCAAAGACGCGCGACATTTTTTTGTCAACTCAGAATTTTTCTGAAGATATTATCGCGTTAACTGAAACTTGGTTGAACGGAGGAATTACTGACTTAGAACTGTTTGACAATAGTTTTCAAGTATATAGGAAGGACAGACACGCTGACAACAATTCTGCAGTTGGTGGTGGTGTCCTATTAGCTGTAAGGAGCTCCTGTGTTAGTTCCTTTATTGATATTCCCTGCTCTGCTAATATCGAACTTATATGCGTTAAGGTTGTACATTGCAATTCTAATGTATATGTTATTAATGCATACGTTCCTCCAAAGAGCAGTGTAGAGGTCTATGCAAGCCTTGCGGATTGCATAGAATTTATATTAAATTTACTTGACGTTAATGACGACATTTTATTGTTGGGCGATTTTAATTTGCCTGACTTAAAATGGCATTCTTCTGACGATGAAACACATTTTTGTGCATCTAATTCGAAGACACGCCAAGAACATATATTTGTTGACAATATATGTTCTGACTTACAACAAGTTAGTTGTATTTATAATAGTCTGGAAAGGCTGCTTGACCTAGTCTTAACTACAGACAGTAACAATGTCATTGTTCAGAAGGCACTTCATGCTTTGACTACTATTGATAATTACCATCCACCTTTGAGTATTTGGTATAAATCCGATAGGGAGAATATGGTAAATTCAAGCTCTGTTGACACAGTTTATGAATTCAATTTCAAAAAAGCTGACTTTTTGGGGTTGAATCATTTACTTTATAGTAAATTAAATATAATTACAGAATACATAAATAATAATAATCTTAACAGTTCAATAAATTATTTCTATACGGAGCTCTTTGCCATGTTTTCTCAGTCTGTACCATATAGTCTCAAATTTGCGAAAAATTCTGCGTACCCTTGGTACACAAAGGATTTAAAGACTCTTCGCAACAATAGGAATAGGGCATGGAAGAAATATGTTTGTAGTTTTGACTCAAATGACCTAGAAACATACAAACGTTTGTTTCTGGAATTTGAGAATTGCTCAGCTGCATTATATAATGAGTATTTGGATAATATGAAGCTGAGTATTTTGTCTGATCCAAGAAAATTTTGGGGATTTATTAATGTTAAGAAGAAGACTGATGGATTTCCTTCTTCTTTCAAATTTCAGGATGGATTTACTGACAATTCCACCATTATTTGTGGCTTATTTGCCAATCTTTTTAAAGAATCATTCTGTTCAGATTCTTTTAATCCTGATTTAGCGTATTTTGATTATATGAACAACGCATCCAGAGTTTCTTTGGGGCATATATCTTTTACCTCAGAGGATATTTTTAAGTATATTGAATCAATCGATGAGGATTTTAGCGCTGGACCAGATGGAATTCCTGCCGCAGTGTTAAAACAATGCGGCTCCGTTTTGTGTCAGCCTCTCTCGTTACTTTTTAATAAATCAATTAATGAAAGTAATTTTCCTCTTTTTTGGAAAAAATCTTATATCAGTCCTATTTACAAAAAAGGTTGCAGGAACGACGTCACTAATTATAGGCCTATCGCTAAATTGTCTTCGATTCCTAAACTTTTTGAGCGAATAGTGTACGATCGAGTGAAAATTTACTGTGGGCAAGTCATGACAACTCGTCAGCATGGTTTTGTTACTGGCAGATCCACTGTGTCTAATCTCCTTGATTTCACTACATTCTGCTTAAAATCTATTGATTCTGGTAGCCAGGTCGATTGTATTTACACTGATTTTAGCAAAGCTTTTGATAAATTACCACATAATCTAATTTTATTTAAACTTAAATTAATGGGATTTCCACAATATTTTGTAAACTGGATCAAATCGTATTTGATGGAACGATCTTATCAAATACGGTTCCGAGGCGTGTTGTCTTCTGAATTTGTTGCAGAATCGGGTGTTCCTCAAGGAAGCCACCTGGGCCCACTTCTGTTTATTTTGGCAATTAATGATGTTACCCACGTCATTAAACACTCTCATTTGCTTATTTATGCAGATGATATGAAAATATACAGAACAATTGATTCTAATGACAATTCAGACCTGCTCCAGTCAGACTTGAACTCCTTTGAGGTTTGGTGTTCTAAAAATTACATGTTTTTAAATCCAGATAAATGCCAAACTATGACCTTTTCGCGTAAAAGGAACAATTTTATTTTTGATTACAAAATTAAAGATACTGCTTTAAGTCGTGTAACTACCGTCAAAGACCTTGGTATATGCATGGATTCTAAATTGTCGTTTAACATGCATATTGATACAATTTGTAAAAAAGCGTCTTCTATGCTTGGTTTTATAAAACGGTGGGCCAAAGAGTTTGATAGCTTAATAACAACTACAACTCTGTATTATTCAATCGTGCGTCCTCACTTGGAGTACGCAAGTCAAGTATGGTCCCCACATTACAATGTGCATGTTGATCGTATAGAAAGAATTCAAAAACGTTTTGTTCGGTTTGCTCTAAGAGGCTTGAGTGGAACTGACACATTTAACCTTCCTCCATATGAGGATCGTTTGAAATTATTAAAAATGCAATCTTTAAGTGAGAGAAGAAAATCTGCTGATATCGTCTACTTACACCAACTCATTACTGGTGTATTCGACTCTCCAGAGCTTCTTTCTCTTATAAATTTTAACACTAACCGTAGAAGCAGTAGAAACTCTAACAACTTGATTTATTTACCATTTAGTAGAACAAATTATATGTTAACTGCTCCATTAAATCGCATGAGTACCTTTGTTAACAACTGTAACGTGTTTGATGTTAACTTGTCGAAAGGTCAACTCAAAAGTAGATTGAAAACTAATGTATGATTAGATCTATGTAAACGCATGGTTAGTTGTTATGTCTTGTGTTGTCCCTGAGCCCAACCCATATTATGGTGGGTAAATTTTTCTCCCTTTTGGTTTTTTATTGGACCACTTTTATCGATATCTTTGAGTTATTTCAATGATATTGGATTGGTTCTTAAAATGATCTATTGCGGAGAAAGTGTGAAAAAGCTGTAGTAGCTGAACTCTATTGTTATTGCATGTTTAAACCAAGGGCACAGTTGTAACCGGGAGACTCCTCAAATCCGACAAGTTTGGTCTTGTCCGCAGAACTCAAATTTAACTACAACAGTGATATGAGACGATCTGTCTGTAAAATTTGTTCATAACAAAAGTAGTAGTACTTCATTATCGCACCAACACATGATATTCCAAAAAATGTAGACAAGACTGGGTCAAATGGTTGCGAATGACATTATTTGAGCTCTTAAAAGTTCCATAATTGTCGAAACCGGCCTGCTTCTGCCATGTTTTTCTGCAAATTCCAAATACATTATTTTTATTCTTTAAATACCATATTAAAAACCCCACAAAAAACCTGTTTTTCGTGCAGAACTAGGCCTATTCTATTGTTCATAATTTCATTGGGCACGCAGAATCCCACATATACAATACTTTAGCAATTTTCATACAAATCTGACCCAGTCTAATGTACACAATTCTCTATGCACTGTACTTCTCTAATACCCCCACGAATCAGTAAGTTTTCGGCAAGCTCATGTCTCCTTTTACGGGAAAAAGCCTGTGAGAACTTTGTTTTAACACGTTCTTGCCAAACTCCCAGCATACTCACCACTGCGCAACATTTCTTATCAACAAGTGACAAGTATGCTCTCTGTCTGCTCTCGAGAGTTTTTGCGCCTTTTGGCGCCTGTTTGTGGAACTTGTTTGGGGCAACACGTGCTCGACTCTCAGTGTGGGCGTTGGTGTATTTGGATTTGCTTGAATTTCATGAATGAAAGGTTGTTGCTGCTCAAAATTGTGGTTCATATTATTTTTAAGTCTTCTCTGTTTATGTTGTCAGCTGTTTTATGCGTTGCTAGCTAGTGTGTACTTACATATTTTTATTTTACCAACAGATTTAAATATTTTTTATGTGTATTTCGTTAAGCTCAAGCGGCAATATGGCTTGTTTAAGTGTTTCATTAAAAATATATTTTTTTTTCCTTCACATATATTCGGTGACAAAGAAAGTTTATTCATCTGCTCTTATCTGCGAGACACATTTCGCACCCTAAAACCTTGGGTGATATATATAACTTTGTCTGACACTCTCAGCGAAGGGTTTGTAGTATGTAAAAACGTTTGATTTAAAACAAATACATTTTTGTTTTTGCTTTGAAAAAGTTACCATCGCAATTATAGCATCATTTAAGAAGTTAACATCAAGATTAGTCAGAAACACTTCAAAGATACTGTAAAAGAAGCGAAATAAAGTGTTTGCTTAAATTGTGCCAATGATTGTGTCACTTTTGTTATATATATATATATAATATATATATATTTCGCCTTTAATCTGTTGACTGTTATTGAAACGGAATTAGGAATGGCCTCACTCCCAAATGCAGATTTACATTCGGTAAGGAAAGTACAGGGAGAGTAAAATTTGAAAAGATTACTAAGACGGATAGTCAAAATACTTGCCAGAAGGTCAGACTATAAATAAAGAATATCATCAAAGCGTTTCCAGAGCAAAATTGCCGAAAAAGGCCAAATTTGTGGTAAGAAAGTTCATGGATTTTGCAATACGATAACGCACAATCTCACAAGGCTGTCATTGCAAACAAATTCTGTCCAAAAACTCTACAAATACAATCGAACAACAACTGAATTCAATAGAACCGGAGAAACAAAGAATTTTGTATAGAAAAAAAGTATTAAAAAAAACTAAAATTTATTAATTTTTTTCAGATGGTTACAGTCGGAAACTGTACTAGAAGTGGGCGTGGTCATACTATATCTACACCCGCTTTTTCAATCATGCCAATTCCTGAGTTGTACACGTTTTCATAGTGAAATTTGGTATTTAGGTGCTCCAAACTGTCATTTTATATATAAATGTTGCCACGCCCACTTTTAGCGCCCACAAATCAAAAAACTAAAATTTTTAGATTAAATTTATATCTTACTTTTCACAACTTTAATAAAAATGGGCGTGGTCACACTTTATCTTCGACCACTTTTCAGAAATTATTTGAATTCCTTATTTTATTCACGTTTTGAAAGTGTAATCTGGTATGTAGGAGCTATGAATCCAAGTGGTGGTCACTACGTATAAATTTTGCCACGCCCACTTTTACCGCCCAAAAATCAGTAAAAATGCTATATATACATCAGACCGTTTTTAACATGGAAAACCTTCGATCTACCAAGGAAGGTTTTCACATTAGATAAGGGGGCGTGGCACCTCTCATACAACCCATCTTTTCGAATTATTATCGAATAGATTTAGAGCAATAAGACGCGCCGCTTTGGAATTCAGTATTCGACCTCAATTTACGCATGCAATTTAACTGACAAGGTTTTATGAGCGTGTGACAAAGCGGCTTTGCAGCAACGCACCGGGTTTCAGCTAGTATTTCTATCAGATTAAAAAGTTAAGGAAAAGTAATAGTTATTCTGGGTTAGACAAATCAATTTATGTATGTAACTGATGGGCCGCACCATAAAACTTTTTATGTAATTTTACACTGATCAAAGCCATTTATCAGAATAAAAATATTATCTGTCAAACTAGAGTTTATCGTCAAAACCTCATACTTTTACTATTGTCAACGACGCCATAATTGTTTCCTTCATTTTATTTATCGACATGCAGATCTTGCAGATCTTGCTGAAGTTGCAATATTGCGTGGCGATAAGAGCTTATGCCTTTCGATCTAAAGTCAGTCTGCTCAATAGCGTCAACCGGAAACCATAAACTTCGCAACTCGCTCGTTCTTTTTCTAAAATGAACCAATAATTTATAACTTTATCTTCTGTTTAATGATTTATTTTGAACTCAATAAATAGTAACTTTACTTTGTTATAAATTAACTGTGTTGTTACTTTATTTCGGACATCCCTATAGAGATGGCCACTTTTAAAAAAAAACTACTTTTCGGATAACCGGTTTTGTAAATTTCGGTTTCCCATCGAAACTAAAAACCAAAGAAAAACACCTGTTTATAAGGAAACCTTTTTTTTTGCATCTTTACCGAGTGTCTGTTTTGTAGATTTTGGTGCGAGTTTAAAGTGCCACCTCCTATTTTCAACCCTTTTTATTCAAAGTTACACTCTGCCAAAACATTCCCTACTTTTTTAAAATATTGCCACACTTCACTCTTCATTTACGTTTAAATTTCTTATTTTGTTCTGTTTTTTGGAAATTTGCAATGTTCATTTACCATCGCGGGATGGTAAATTTTTGTCAGGATTGCTGGTTGATAAATTCTTGTTGTCGGTTTTTGGCATTTTTCACCGATGCTACAGTATTTTTTTCCTCTAAAAAACACTGAAAAAAACCAGTTTTTATAAAAAAAAACCGATCACTCTTAAATACCGACCGTTTTCGGCCATCCCTACATCCCTAGCATTTGACACCATTAGTATCCGCCCAGCAAAAAAAAACTGCTTTCAAAAGAAGTCAAAGTGTAAAGGAAAGCCTTGAATTCCATCCCTTTCACTTTCATACCCAGAAGACATTCTTTTAACATATGCATGTCATTGTGAGGAATGCTTTAATTAGTCATCTCTAGAAGTATTTCCAGAATTTTTTTTCAATGGAATATTTCTTTGAGCCTTTCAATGAAAGGATTCTAGTAGGTGTTTTCCAGGATTTTTTTTCAATGGAATATTTCTTTGAGCCTTTCAATGAAAGGATTCTAGTAGGTGTTTTCCAGGAGAACTTTGAGAATGAAATGGTTTTTGTGGTTGGGAGGATTAAATAAATCTAATGGAAAATATCTAAAACATATATTATATAAAATATATATATTAAAAACATATATATAACTTTATAAAACCTTTTTTACTTTAATTGAATTCAAATGCAATTTGAATGTCTTCCAGAAATAGTTTCTGAACATTTCTCTTGAAAGCACTTCTTCATAAGACTAAGAAGAAGCAAAATTGGTTCCATAAAATGTCTTCTAGAAGCATGGTATAATACGAATGCATGTCATATTTGCATCAAAAACTTGGCAGGGATGTATGCAAATTTAAAAAATCCAGATAATTTCTAATAAATAATATCGTATAATTCGAAATATCGGACAATTTTCCAATATATAAAATAATTAATTTTTAATGAAAATTTTTGTATTTTTTGTAATTAAGGCTAAGGCCTTTGCCTTTGCCTTTGCCTTTGCCTTTGCCTTTGCCTTTGCCTTTGCCTTTGCCTTTGCCTTTGCCTTTGCCTTTGCCTTTGCCTTTGCCTTTGCCTTTGCCTTTGCCTTTGCCTTTGCCTTTGCCTTTGCCTTTGCCTTTGCCTTTGCCTTTGCCTTTGCCTTTGCCTTTGCCTTTGCCTTTGCCTTTGCCTTTGCCTTTGCCTTTGCCTTTGCCTTTGCCTTTGCCTTTGCCTTTGCCTTTGCCTTTGCCTTTGCCTTTGCCTTTGCCTTTGCCTTTGCCTTTGCCTTTGCCTTTGCCTTTGCCTTTGCCTTTGCCTTTGCCTTTGCCTTTGCCTTTGCCTTTGCCTTTGCCTTTGCCTTTGCCTTTGCCTTTGCCTTTGCCTTTGCCTTTGCCTTTGCCTTTGCCTTTGCCTTTGCCTTTGCCTTTGCCTTTGCCTTTGCCTTTGCCTTTGCCTTTGCCTTTGCCTTTGCCTTTGCCTTTGCCTTTGCCTTTGCCTTTGCCTTTGCCTTTGCCTTTGCCTTTGCCTTTGCCTTTGCCTTTGCCTTTGCCTTTGCCTTTGCCTTTGCCTTTGCCTTTGCCTTTGCCTTTGCCTTTGCCTTTGCCTTTGCCTTTGCCTTTGCCTTTGCCTTTGCCTTTGCCTTTGCCTTTGCCTTTGCCTTTGCCTTTGCCTTTGCCTTTGCCTTTGCCTTTGCCTTTGCCTTTGCCTTTGCCTTTGCCTTTGCCTTTGCCTTTGCCTTTGCCTTTGCCTTTGCCTTTGCCTTTGCCTTTGCCTTTGCCTTTGCCTTTGCCTTTGCCTTTGCCTTTGCCTTTGCCTTTGCCTTTGCCTTTGCCTTTGCCTTTGCCTTTGCCTTTGCCTTTGCCTTTGCCTTTGCCTTTGCCTTTGCCTTTGCCTTTGCCTTTGCCTTTGCCTTTGCCTTTGCCTTTGCCTTTGCCTTTGCCTTTGCCTTTGCCTTTGCCTTTGCCTTTGCCTTTGCCTTTGCCTTTGCCTTTGCCTTTGCCTTTGCCTTTGCCTTTGCCTTTGCCTTTGCCTTTGCCTTTGCCTTTGCCTTTGCCTTTGCCTTTGCCTTTGCCTTTGCCTTTGCCTTTGCCTTTGCCTTTGCCTTTGCCTTTGCCTTTGCCTTTGCCTTTGCCTTTGCCTTTGCCTTTGCCTTTGCCTTTGCCTTTGCCTTTGCCTTTGCCTTTGCCTTTGCCTTTGCCTTTGCCTTTGCCTTTGCCTTTGCCTTTGCCTTTGCCTTTGCCTTTGCCTTTGCCTTTGCCTTTGCCTTTGCCTTTGCCTTTGCCTTTGCCTTTGCCTTTGCCTTTGCCTTTGCCTTTGCCTTTGCCTTTGCCTTTGCCTTTGCCTTTGCCTTTGCCTTTGCCTTTGCCTTTGCCTTTGCCTTTGCCTTTGCCTTTGCCTTTGCCTTTGCCTTTGCCTTTGCCTTTGCCTTTGCCTTTGCCTTTGCCTTTGCCTTTGCCTTTGCCTTTGCCTTTGCCTTTGCCTTTGCCTTTGCCTTTGCCTTTGCCTTTGCCTTTGCCTTTGCCTTTGACTTTGACTTTGACTTTTACTTTGACTTTTACTTTTACTTTTACTTTTACTTTTACTTTTACTTTTACTTTTACTTTTACTTTTACTTTTACTTTTACTTTTACTTTTACTTTTACTTTTACTTTTACTTTTACTTTTACTTTTACTTTTACTTTTACTTTTACTTTTACTTTTACTTTTACTTTTACTTTTACTTTTACTTTTACTTTTACTTTTACTTTTACTTTTACTTTTACTTTTACTTTTACTTTTACTTTTACTTTTACTTTTACTTTTACTTTTACTTTTACTTTTACTTTTACTTTTACTTTTACTTTTACTTTTACTTTTACTTTTACTTTTACTTTTACTTTTACTTTTACTTTTACTTTTACTTTTACTTTTACTTTTACTTTTACTTTTACTTTTACTTTTACTTTTACTTTTACTTTTACTTTTACTTTTACTTTTACTTTTACTTTTACTTTTACTTTTACTTTTACTTTTACTTTTACTTTTACTTTTACTTTTACTTTTACTTTTACTTTTACTTTTACTTTTACTTTTACTTTTACTTTTACTTTTACTTTTACTTTTACTTTTACTTTTACTTTTACTTTTACTTTTACTTTTACTTTTACTTTTACTTTTACTTTTACTTTTACTTTTACTTTTACTTTGACTTTTACTTTGTACGAGCAAAGTGACAAGTTGCACGACGTGCGCTTACGCTTATTAATATTTAATAATTTTCGATCTAGATCAGAACCTCCATTCTTTTGTATGAAAATTTTTGTAGAAAACCAAATAATGAACAAAATGGTCTAAGTTTGGTTAAAGGTATGTAAAAACTCGTTTAAAAATCTAATGTTTTTTTTATTAATTTGCAATAACAAATTTGATTTTGTGTATTACATATTTATTTTTTTCTAAAACTTTTGAAACCGGATAACCGAATATTAAAATCTGTCTGATAAACTAAGACACTCAATATTTATGTAATTAAAGATATTAATTAAAAAATAACAGAAAAGAAAATTTATCTATTAAATAAAAATTTATGTCCAATCAAAAGTAAAATTCTATACAGAGTAAATTTCAAGCATAAAAGTGAATTGACGAAGTTAAGTCTTTTTGAAGTACATGACTTTATCTTAATAATGTTTCCATTCTTATTGCTTTCGTTCTTTCAGTAAGAATTATTGAATGCACATTCAAACCTTATGTCCTCATAAAAATCATTCGATAATGTTGAGGGCGATACTTCGATTTTAACTGCAATGTTTTTTACTAACCAAATTAATAAAAGGCAACAGATGTTTTTCGCTTAAAAATTTCGTTAACTTTTTATATATTCCACCTATAAAATCTATGGCTTATTTGATTACTTTCGACCTCTGTTTTACTGTATTGGTCATAAATATAATACTTAGCCAGATATTAACAAAAATATAGCCCATAACGTTAAACATTTTTAATTTGGATACGTTAATGCTATAATTTGTAAATAAATTATTTTTGGAACAGCGCACAGTGGCACATTCTAATGCAAAAAATTACAATAAGTAAAAGGATTCGTCGTAAACTTAAAGAAAACTAGACTACCTACTCTCAAAGAATCATACACTGTCAGGACAAAGATTTTTACGTTTAATAAACTGTTTAAAGAAAGAATTGGTCACAACAACAAATTTTTCACAAAACTGGCAATGTGTTTGCCAACAATTTCTAAGTCATTATGACAATAGTGGCGCTTTCATCACAACAGTGCATGGGCTTTTGAAATCATACAATAGTTAAAGTATTTGCGCTGAATATTTAGTTGTTGTTCCAACAGTTTTTGCTCTTGATATGATAATATGATAATTCAATATCGACACGTTTGGGCAACAACGGAACATTTTTGTTGTTGAACCTTAAAACATACTCAAATTTATCAAAGAACTAAGTCTGGATGAAATTCTGTAATCCATCAACCCAGCGGAGCCTTGAGAAGGAGGTAAAATAGATCTCATAAGGCCGCAGTACGCATCTTCATAATAAAACATTAACATTCCTTTTATTTTTAAAAGACTATTTTGACTTGATTAAAAAGGCTTTCCTTTATTTTCCAAGATTTATTTAGTTTTTATAGAAAAAAATGTTGCTCTTATTTTTCAAGATTTCTAGTGAGTTTTATTCAAAGGAAAATCATCTTATTATTACAATATTTCCAATGAGTTGTATTAAGAAGACATTCCTGACTAAAATAATAAGAGTTTCTTCGTTTGTAAACACTTTACATAAAAAAATTCACTTGTCGTTGTTTTATGTTACAAGGCATTGCGCTGTGGTTATAGAATTTCTGTTAAGGCATTATATTAATTTTGACCAACTGTTGTCAAATGAGCTCAACCAAGTTTTTTAACCGTTAACGTTTAATAAATCATATTTTTAAATAGATGTGCTGCATTAAAATTTGCATTGAATTAAACCTGTATTAAAATTTGCTAAGAAATAAATTTTTTAGTTTTTTGCTTAAATTGTCTTTGCATATGAAACTTTTTCAACCATAAAAATAAAAATTTGTTTTGAAGTATATAAAAGTGCTTTTCTACAAAAAAACACAATTCAAAATTTTATTTTTAACTCTTTTTGAAAATAACCTTTTGCGAAATAAGAAATTTTTTAAGACATTAACAAACATTTTAACATAAGTTTTTATGTATTAAATAAACTTTTAAGACGTGTCCGTAAACAATCTGTAAAACCCTTGGAATTATGCTAATTACCAAAAGATATCATTAATTTTTATATTTTTTTTTTTTTAATTTTCAACCACTGTTAAGACCAATGGCACAAATCTAGTGGCCTAAAGTGGTATTTTACAAGAAACCAACTAGTTTTCATTAGTTTTTTAGAATACACAAAAACTGCAAATTTATTATAATGCCTATACTAACCTTTATTCATCTTTAAATTCTTTTGGATCGATAAAGGATATTGAAAAAAAAAATAACTGTGAATAAGGGATTGTTATTACATTTAGGTTTGGGATCAAACAAAACAAATCAACGCATTAAAGTATCAAAGATTGTTTTTTCTGCTTTAAATAATTGTCATTCAATTGGCTGTTTGTCTGGTAAAGTCATCGCTTAACTCTTATCAAATTCTATTTTTTTATTTAAAAAACAAAAAAACTTGCCTTAGGTGCAAATACTAATGTTCCCTTTTTTGGGGTGATGCTGGGTGGTTACAATAAATTCCTAAGAAATATATAACCAGAATACGAATGGAAATCAAACATTTTAGTATGCAAAAGACACACGCACGTTTTGACCCATTTCAAAAATGTTGCCAACTCAAACTAAGACTCTTTTTAGTTTCTGGTATGATCTCGAAAAACATGCCATTTCCGAATGGTTTCTGTTTTTTATTTTAATGGTAAACGTTACGCTGCACCTTTTTGCCGACGCCGGCTGTGATCTTTGAACTTTACACCAGCTGTTTGTTTGGGGGTAATATGGGCCAACTCGTTTTTCACAACAACTTTTGGTATAGTGCTGAAGATGTGCCAAGCATGGACAAAACTATTGAAGCTCAGTTCGATTATATTTGCCAAAAAAACGAAAACACAAACGATAGCCATTACAAATAGAAAAACATTGGAAAAACTGGAATTGCAACATTGTCGTTTTTAAATAGCCACAAACTGTTTTGAAGAATTGAGTAAAATTGGATAGAATTGAGTCTATGTGTCCCCTACTTAGCAGGATTTTTGTTGAATTAATACATATCTATTATCGCTCAATTTTTATTGTTAAATTATATATGGTCATAATATGCAGCATTATTTTGTGGCTTTTTAGCCACAAAAGCACAATAGCTGTTTTTAATGCTTCAGCCAACACATATCCTTTATCACTTTTGTCCCAAACCTAACGTAACCACTTTATGACTTCTATTATATTGTATGCGTGCAAGTCCATTTGTTGTTGTCTTTATATTTTCAATTACCATTGTAAATGATGCCTAGCTTATCCCTTGCCCAAAAGTAAGTCTTTAGTCCTAAATCATCCTTTTCGATGGCTTTATTATTCAATTGTATGCAAAACTGTTTGGGATAGATTGACTGAAATAAACGTAGTAAGGAATGAAAAAAATTAAATATGCATGGCTGGGCTAGCATCAAGAAAGCTGCAGCATATCCGTGTGCACAAATTGTTGTGAAAAAAAGAATTTTGCCAATTTTTTTTTTAAGTATTTCATTACCTTAAGCAGGATCTAGTAACCACTTTCAACACGCTTACCAAGTTTTTTACACATCATTTCCATTTTAAACGTACCGTCCTTACGGCATGACCATATTCGATTTAGTTTCAATTTTGCATGGAGCATCACTGACGGAAATAAAAAAATTAATTTGGAAGAAAAAAGTTTGGCGTGATTTTTGGTGGAGTTGCAGCACTGAACCAAAAAGTATTAGATTTCAGCAAAAACGTATTTAATATACCTAAAAACGGTGTTATTTTTGAACTAATCAAGCATTTCCTTAAAGCAAATACGTTTTATATTAAAATTAACCTAGTATTTTTTTAAGTGAAAACTTCTTTAGGTGCGTTGAGCGACCTTTTTGGTAGATGGTAAATCTTTGGTTTGCGTCATTATTGCAGCGAGTAGCTTTCGTCATCAAGACAGCGAGTAGTTTTTCATCATCAAATCAGCAATTAGCTTTTGTCATCAAGACAGCGAGTAGCTTTCGTCATCAAGTCAGCGATTAGCTTTGGTCATCAAGACAGCGAGTAGCTTTCGTCATTAAGTCAGCGATTAGCTTTTGTCATCAAGACAGCGAATAGCTTTTGACATCAATACAGACAGTGAGTAGCTTCCGCAACGTAGATTGTGTAATTACTCCAGTGCTTCTCAAACTTTACGGATTCGATTTATTACATAGACTGTCAAACTTTTACACCAGTGACTTTCAAACTGTTATTAAAGTGACTTGTTAATTGTTGGTTGTAGTGACTCCCAAAATGTTGGACTTTTCACTTTGTGAAGGGTGTCACGGTCTAATTGACGCACATACGTTTTTGAATTGTGTAGGGATCTTATTGTAGTGATTTTTGGTGCTTGCCTATCACTTTGTGCAGGGTGAGTACAATATGCCACCTAAAGGTGACCCCGGCAATTGTCCAGGCAGTGCTGTTTCTGCTTCAGGAAAACCTTTAATTGGTTTTGGTATGGGTCTAAAAAGGCCTCACTTAGTGTTAGGTGGTAGTAAATGTTGACCGGGGTTTCGTGCAAATATGGGAGAGTCCGGCATTCGTTCGGGCCCAAAAGTAGGATGTGTTAGTGTGGGTATTAGTGTTGATACTTTTCCAGCAAAGGGTGGTCCTAAAAGACAACTTAGTGGTGGTGAGGAGCCTACCCAATAAACATTTACCTTGGAGATCGGCTTGACCAAGTTGAGCTCCAGTTCGCATTAGAGCTCCAGTTCGCATTACTTGTTTGCACGTAAAGAGCGCTTCATTCTCCTTACAAATAGTGCTATTTTAAAGCGCTTCATTTGTAGCACTTTTCGCAACGATAACGTTGCACTTGAAAAAAAAATTATTAGATTTGAATGTCAAAAAAAAATAATTTAAAACTGTAAAAATTCTCAAATCGTTTTAAGACTATGTTTTCTGTTTTTCCTTAATTAAATGAAAAATCAAATAAAATGCTTAAAAATCCATATCCTTTTATATTATCTTCCTAATTCTAATAGGATGTATGTCAAAATTGAGCAAAGAAACGTTTATTAGCGGTTTAGGTAGATTGGTCAGAACTACATCTATGTCGTTTTTTAGTTTTTAATGTTTGTATGAAAAAAGGGAGGTAGAACGTTTGAAACAATACATTACACTGTGCAACACATTTTTCTAACGGAAAAGCGGATAACACAGGATGATAGTACTAGTGTATAGTAAAAAAACCCTAAAATGAATTTGCAAAGTTAGCTCGCTTTTAAAAGATATAGGCATTAAAAGTTTGCCTCTTGCAGAGTATTTTTTATAAATAAAGTGCTCATTAAGGCGTATCGAACTACAATTTTTTCGAATTTTACATTCTAAGAGGTCTCAAAAGTTGCATGGTGGTCAAGATCTACAAAAAAAAAGAGAAAAAAACGGATGTCCCCTTTCCTCTTACACAAGGACAAAGTTGTTTTTTGATAAAAATAGAAAAAAATAACGATCTATAAATGCTTTGATTTTTGTAAGAAAAACTACATATGTATGTCTTAAAGCAAAATTATATACAGACTTTAACTAAGAACATCGCGCAAAACAAAATGCAACTCTCGATTGTCCTGCGTGAGAGATACTCGAATCCAAAGGTACACTCGAAATAGCACAGAACTTTTGATTGTTATCTGATTGTCTAAATGTTGTTGTTATTGATTAAAGTGTTTACGTTTTCTTTAAATTTGGCGAATTAAATATTTGCATATTTTTCGCAAATGCACTTTCTTGTTTTCGATAAATGTATTTTGAATGCAATTTTATAAGTTTTTCAAAAAAATTAAGATAAGGTTTTATATATTTTTGGCATCAGAAGTGGTACCGAAGGTAATTTTGTGAATTTGGATTTTTAAAATATTTCTAAACGAAACACTGTCTGAAAGTATTTTTTTAAAACACCAGGTTAAGACAACGATTCTTTCTTGTGTTTCGATTTTTTAAAAAATTTTCTGCTTAGCATGAAATTTATTATCTCATCAAAACACCTCACCTCATCATTTATCAATATGTGAAACTAAAATTTTGAGTTTCTGAGCCTGCCATTTGATGAGTTTTAATTGATTTAAAAAATGCTTTTGAGGAGTGTTTTAAAAAAAAAAAATAACCTGAAAAGAGATATCTGAAGAATTCAAAAAGCGAAAATTATTTTACCACTTCTGATGCCTGAGATATACAGTAGGTGGTTAAGCTAATAGAACGCTTTATGTAATTTTTCAACCAGTGGATGAATTTGAAAAAAAATTTCAACAAAAATTTGTTGAAGAATTCCACAGTAAAAACTAACAGGGTTTTTCTCATGAGCGGGAGTATTTTAAGCTTATTTTTAAATTTTCTCTCGAGGAACTTCTCCCTACGTAAATCCTATCGAGAATGTCTGGCACACCCTTAAACACCATGTTTACCTTCGGATTAACCCTTCCATAAGTATTTTGAAAGAAAATATCATTGATGTTTGGAGAAATTCTTCGGAAATAAAATTATGTATTAAGGCTTCGATTGAAAGTAATCAAAATACTTTCTAACGACAAACAATTTATGTATTTAACTAACTCATTTAATTTTTTATCATTGAAATAAAATTAAAATTATAATTTGACTCCGAACTTGAAAATTTCGTTTAATTGCTCTGCGTTCTAATAGCTTGACCACCTACTGTAAAGCCTTATATTAATTTTTTTCAAAAAGTTAAAAAATTGCGTTCAAGTTTGCTTTTCCCAAAAAACAGTAAATGCATAGGCAAAAAATGTGCAAATTTTAAATACACCAAATATAAGGAAAACGTAAACACTTTAATAAATACCACTAAAATTAACACAATCAGATAACAATCAAAAGTTCTGTGCTATTTCGAGTGTGCCTTAAGATTCGAATATCCTTTACACAGGACTTTGTGAGTAAAAGTCTAGAGTGGCATCTTGTTTGGCGGGATGTTGTTAGTTAAAGTCTATATTTACTTTTGCTTTAATACATATATAGTTTTTCTTACAAAAAATCAAAACATTTATAGATCGTTAACTTGTACTGTTTTTCTCAAAAAACAACTTTGTCCTTACGGGAGAGGGAGACATCCTTTTTTTGGGAGACCATCCTATGGAACTTTGGAGACATCTTAGAATGTAAAATTCGAAAAAATTGTAATTCGATACGCCCTTACGAGTACTTCATTTTTAAAAAATACTCTGCAAGGAAAAACTTTCAATGCCTTTTAGGGTTTTGTTGGTGTAAATCAGTACCATCAATCTGTGTTGGTCGCTTTTTTGTTAGATGCCATGACCCTTGAATTGTCGCATAGTGTTATCGTATGAACTTCATACATATAACACAGTACGACAGTGGTTGGTACACATGAGAAATGTTAACAGAATATGAAAATAGGCTTAAAATAAAAAAATACGTGTCTCGGCGTTTTGCTGTAGCACGTCAGAATTTTGAGAAAATCGATTTTTAAGCTTCGAAGGACCGTGGAGGTTCACTTGTCATGTAATACTGTTATAAAAAGTTCTATAAAAACAGAATGGGTGAACCGATTTTAATGCAACATACGACAGATGTCAACAGCTAGTTTCTTGTAGTAAAGAACGTATTTCATTTTTTAAGCCGATTTTTCTTTTGGAGACAACCCTACTAGGCAACAACAGATATTTTTTGATTTCTTTTTTTATTTTTTTATAATATAAGTAAAGTTATAAAAATAATTAGAGAAGCATGAAATTACAATTTGTCAATATTGCGTTAATTTTTTTTCAGCAATCTATTTTTATCATCTTCAAAATTGTCATTTCGTCGTCGGTCGCATGTTGCGTTCAATGTGTTTTTGACAAGAGCTTTTTTTATAACAACAAGAATACGCAAGATTATTGAAGCATTTTATCACGTAGACTTCTTCTGAGTGTGTTTGAAAATTTGTATATTTCACAAATTGTTTAAAAATTCTAAATACTTGGCAACCCTAGTCATGTAACTGCTTGCTTAATATTTGTAACATTGGCACATATATGCAAATGAGTTGTAATTTCCAAAGCCATATATTTGTTTAACTTCTTTTGATTAGATATGTATTTGGAAATTTTCTGTTTTTTGTACCACACAAAGGAAAAAAAATTTGTTTGAAGTTTACGCTGTTGATGGCAACTTAATTTATTCTCGATCACATCATTTTACCTTCAAGCTTCTACAGATTTTCTACTGCTTCAACTCCTTAATATGGTGGTATTCAAAATAATGATTTGTTTGAAACAGAAACTAAAGAGTGAGAATGTATAAGAGCATGTATTTTTTTGTGGAAATTCTTGTACGATTTTCAGTTTTATTTGCATTTCTCATGATTATAAAACAATTCATTCTATTTGATACAAATTGTTATGTCTATAAATTGCGATGCTTAATGAAAAATACAGAGAGTAAGAGTGTGAGAAAGAGAGATAGAAGAGAGGTAGAAATACAAACAAATCACACACAAGCACATACAGTTTTTTAAAAATATACTCTTTTCAAAAAAACAATATTCCAAAATACCTTAATTCTACCTTAAATTATTATATTTTGCAATATTACACTTTGAATTTCAAAGATTGCAAAGACAACACAAAAAACTAATTTTTTTTTTTAATTTTTTTTGATGATTATTTGGTGGTGAATAGAAAAATATTTATAACCAGCTGATATACCTGGCGTTACTCGAGAGTCATTTATATAAACATTTTAATATACTATAATGTTCATTTTATATGATTTAACTACAAATTCTAAATGTTTGATAGCTTAAATCGTACTTGATTTTAAATACAAACTCTAGCTGTTTGATAGTTTAAAATCGTTTATTGTGTTCATTTATATACATTTTAATATAAATTCTGGAATAATGGAAAACATATTGAATTTTAAGTTTGAGCTACTGTTAGAAAGGTCATTGAACGAACTTTAATCCAAAAAAGTTTTGAAAAATTTTTGTTGTTGGTGGTTCCATCTCTTGCGGTGAGCTAATTGAATTCAAAGAAGGGGTACGAAAAACATACTTTAAAAATTAAAAAGAATTTTTATATTTACTTAATCTTAAAGCTAGCAAAATTAATTTTTCAACAATATAAGAATAATGGAGGGACTCAATGCGTTCTTGAGATTTATACATTTTAACATCTAAACAAAAAATTTATATTAAAAAGTATATTGAACTTTTAAACAAAAAAAAATGTAATGAAATACATATATTAAAAGCAGCGGAGATATCGGCATTGAAAGTAAAAACTTTGATGTTCTTCTATTTTTTCTCATTCTTAGCTATCAATAATGTCTTATGAAAAATTCTTTGCACTCAAAATTAATGTACTAAAATATATATTAGCTGTGTTTTTTCATGGGTGATCAGGGTAATAGCATCGCATTTGCAAGCAAAGCAAAAACAAGTAATGATCCAGCAAGTCAGCTGGACATTTAAATTGATCCAATTCTATGTTTTAAAGTGTTGAAAGCGCAACTGTAAAAGTAGACAACACTTAGCCGTTATTCACGGCAAGATGTCGCTGCGACTCTTAAAGTTGGCAGTGCTGCATTATATGACATTTAAAAAGTTTGGTAGCAATAGCATTTTCGCAAAACTTATTTGCCAGCTTCATAAGAACATCAGATGTTCATCTGCAAGCAGAAAATAGCGCCATCTGTCTGTGAGTAGAAAATATAGCAAAAATTTATCTGAAGCGTTTTTTTCACAAATGATCTGATCTCTCAAGAAATAAAAACAGCTATTGAGTCAGTCAAAAGTGTGAAGTTAAATTTGAAGAAACTTGTGGTAGACATCATTCGGCTATTCACCGCAAGGTGTATAGTTTGCACCCACAGTACTTACAAATGCGGCGCCATCTATCTGTGAATTTGATGCACATATCAAAACTAATGAAATAGTCGTGCTGACCAGATTCGCACATGTTTTATTATATCGTCATAAACCTGAAACAAGTTACATGAACATATTACCTTTTACAGCATTCTTATTCACAGTCATCTTTTCGATGAAATGGTGATATATATACACCATTTAAAGCACCATTGATAAAAAACTAAGTGAGAACGGTCACACAATAGTGAGAAAAAATAGAGCCATCACAAAAAACAAATTTAACAGGAGAGGGGTGTGGAGGAAAAAACTAAGTAGATTACTACAAGGAAGATTTTATACAAACCAAAACGTTTGTAATTACTTCAGACACACACCTGCATTCTTAGAGATAAATGGGGACGTTCAAACTAAATAGAGAATTTTAAAACAAAACTCAGTTTAATTAACAGTCTGGTATGAAAAAATAGATTTTTAGCCATAACTTTTCATTGGAAAGAAATATTGGGGTAATTTTTTCCCAAAAATTATTTTTGATACTTGGCTTTTTTGTAAAAAATATAAAAACAACATTTTGGAAAAAATAAATTTCGTGAATAAAAATCAGAGATTTTTGATAACACAAATAGTAAAATAATTTTTGCGCTTAGCTAAAAGAATTTTTGCAATTAAATGCTATGTCATATGAAAGGCAGTTGGATGTGCAATTTGTAATCAATTTCATTTTTACAGCAAAAACCATTTTTGAATCATTTTTTGAGTAAAAAGTTAATATTTTGGAAATTTTTTGACGTAATCAAAAAACATAATTGCATTGACTAAACGATACAGTTCCACTTTTTTTCGTGAAGCGATTTAATTGAACTTTTGAATAAAAAAAATTTTAATGAAATATATTAATGAACAGCGGAGATATGTGCATCGCAAGACCAAACTTTGATTTTCATGTCGTTTTTTTTTTCTAATTCGTAGGTAGCGATGTTTTATGAAAAAGTCGTTTTACTGGAAATTTTTCCAATTTTGAATATATGAGAGTGTTTTTGATGTCAAAATAACAAAACTGTTTTAATATTAAATACACAAAAAACTACGATACTACACCCAAAAAAAAAGCGGAGTAAATAAAGTCATATTTGGAGTCAATTTAACTCTTTTCGTGCATGGTATTTTGCCAAAGCTGTAAAAACTATATTTAACTCTGTTTGTGTGTTCAATTTACTTCAAAAATTGGATTTGTTTGAAAAGTCGTACTGACTCCGTTTGGAGTTGTTTTAAGAATGAGAAATTGAGAATTTTTAAATTTTGAGTAAACTCAAAAAAAAACTAGAATCAACTCAATTAAATGTAGCATGAAGCTTTAAAAATAAACAAACTCACCCACAAGAGTCAAATAAAGAACCCGTCATTTCTTTTGTGTTTAATTAATTTTATTTATTTCTTATTTCAATTGAATACAAAGGAAATTAAAGTCATATTTAACGCCGAAAACAGAATCTCTTCTCCATACTCACAGAGCAGCTTATCCACGATTTGGCAATTTTGAATCTCCATAGTTTCTTATAAAACAAAACTTTTTTTTACTTTTGAGCTCATCGAATTGCGCTCTACTCTCAAAATTTGTTTCAAAGGTGTTTCATTGATTTGATTTTAATTGAAATTTTTTAAAAAAGGGATTTTTGTATTTAACATATTTTAAAAAAGAGATAAATATTTGCATTGATTTTACAATGGATTTCTGTTTTGTTCGTTGAATGAGGGAAAATATTTTGTTTAAGCATTTATCAAAATTAAGTATATAAATTGATGCTAGAATAATTAAATTTAGTACAAAAATAGGTAAAATCTTCTGAAGGCGATTTGTGTTAAGTGAGCAGTGTTGCCTATATGTCGTGACACATACATTAAAAATTTGTTTATTAGTGTTTAATGCAGTTTCGTTAATAAAATATGGTAATATGTGACTTTAGTATGTTCCAAAAACTCATAATTTCCTTTTAAAAAAATGTATATATCTCGACTTTTATCAAAATAACAGTTGTATACCAAATTTAATAAAATTGTTTAGTTTCCCAAAATTTTCTATAAAAAATACACCGCAGGTTACAAAAAAGTACGGTATAGTATGCATACAGTACAGAAGGTAAACTTCTTAATATAAAGAATAAAATAGATTATTGTAAAAAAACAGAGAGTAAGAAAGAGATAGCATCTCAAACGAAATACAGTACAAAATTTTTATAAAAAATATTCTGCTTATTTAATATTTTCATGTCATTGGTTGGTGCTTCATTTAGTAATACTGGTCTTAATGGTTTGCGATGTATGCGGAATATGTCCGTTATTTGATATTTACGAGATAACGCGAAAAATTCACCTATGGCGATCTATAGTGTGAGTCCCCATACAATAAACAAAAAATTAAAAAAATGGCTTTTATAATTCATATCAAAACATCTATAACCCCTAAGGGGATCAATATATGAGCTAGTCCTATTAATTTTTGCCCCTTAACACTTCTTTTGAACTCACTTTTTCTCTATCAGCCAACCTTTTGGAGGTCCTGATACAAAAGACACAAAAAATAGAAGCAATTGTCTATTATAGTTCATATCAAGAAATCAATATCCCCTAGGGAGGTCAAATGTATGAGCTGGTCCTATTGTTTTTTTTTATTTAGCATTTCTTCTATACACACATACACTCTATCTGCCACCCTTCTAGGGGTTTCCATACAAAAAATATATCATTGCTTGTGTACACAATTTTTCGTAACGAGATTAAAAAAAAACTTTCGTGACGAGACTCGAAAAATTTTACCTTCTATATCAAATAACCGCATAAGAAGTTTCACTTCCATAAAGACATACGAAAACACATAACTCGCAATAGTAAAAACGGCCCTTTTTTATCTCTTCATTCAAAGTAAAATGAACAAACGGAAATATTTGCTCGAGCAGACTCTGTTTCGTGCTAAAAATAACCCCGTTTCAGCTTTAAAATACAAAGACGTTCTTCATAGATGGTTACAATAAGTTTTAATGGAGTTAAAAGGAGAAATGTTTGGAGAAAATGCAGAGTTAATTTGAAACTGCTTTTAATTTACTCCAAGCTTTGAAAATGAGTTGTATCAAGCAAAAAAAGTTTTATACTAACAAAAAAAATATTGATTCTATTCATTTTGTGTTTTACGGCGACAAAACATTTTTAACTTCTTAAAAACTCTTTTGACTCATGAAAAAACTTGGGTTAACTCTGTACTCTTTTTCGGTGTAGAAGGTTTTATAATAACAAAATTACCGTTAGTTGAAAAATTTTGGAGGAGGCGTGGCAAATACTAAGTATGTTACATTTTAATCTAAGATGCATTTAATATGTATATTAGTTTGACCGAAATACGTTGAGCCGTTTAGATTTGTATAAAGGCCAAACAAACAAACAAACAGAAAATGAGTTTTATTACTATAGATAATTCTAATTAATTTTATAGGACTTTTTAGGCTTAGTCTTGAGTTTTTCTATGTTAATACTATCTACTGGTTTTAGACTACACAAATATTACACAACAGAAAAATTTCAAGGTCACCGAAAGATCGTAATGAATAAAACTGAAAAAACTTTTTAAAATTATTCTGAAAATATGTCATCACTGATTTTTTTATTTTCAAAATTCAGAATACTTATAAATACTTATAAATACTATATGCCAAAAAAATGTCATTCTTGGTTCTTCGGAATTATCAAAGATATTACTGTTTTTATGTAAAACTAAAGATTACACTGTGCGTTTTTAAGTGCTCCTTTTCCCTGTATTTGATAATTTCATCGTTTTTCAGTGAAGTTATTTCTATTATTCTGACCATTCATTATTCAAGTTATTAAATGAGTAGTCTTTAACTAAATTTGAATAAACAACAATGAATTAAGCAACAAAACAAATTCTTTACTATGTGTTTCAGAAAAAAAAATTAATAGTATCTAAAACCAGAAAATATAATCGAAGTCATTTTTGAGGGCAATTTTTGTTAACTAACCTCAAATTTAGGAATATAAAAAATATTCAGAAAGGAAAATATTCCAAAAAGTAATATTATATTCCACTCTAGACACACTGTGTACAAGCATATGGTTTAACTGCTGTAAGCTGCATCGGCGCTTCTGTTCGCTTGTTAAAATTTTTCGGTAATGACATTGTAATGTGGAACTGTAAGCGGCATGCAACAAAATATTAACGAAAATTAAGTTCTATCTACCATCCCTTGTGGTAAGGTAAATTATTTTGAAGAAGGGTTTCGAAGAAATTAAAAAATATTTTTGCTTAGATTTTAAAATGAATATAACTCATGAACCAATTTAGTCCCTACCCAAATTTGGGGTGAGGACTAATTTATGTTTTCAAAAAGGTAATTTTGTGAGCTCTAAGAAAAAGTTTTAACGGTGTTTTTCGAATTGCGAAATTAATAACCCTGCCGCAAGGGAAAGAACCCTAAACAACCAAAATTTCCCAAAATTATTTTTAGATTAAAGTTCGTTTAATTATATTATCAACGGTAGATCAAACTTAATACACTAAAACAATTTATATTTAGGTACAACAATTCGTTTTCATAAAAATTTTAACTTTGCTTTTTATACTAATGATATTCGCAATCAAAAATACAATAATTCGTATCAACACATTGTACGAATGATTGCGTACATATAAATAATAATATTTTTAAATATCTCGTACGAATAACTTCGTAATTTTTTCCATTACATTCGTAGTATTTACTAATGCTTTTGTACTATTTAAGAATGAAAAATAATATTAGTATAAACAATTCATTCGTAAGTTGACCGTACGAATTATTAGTTGAGCTTAAAAAATTTAAAACCGAAATCGTTTAGCCTTGTTTGTCGAACATTTACATAACATAAGGAACTGTATAACCGAGGCTTAAGCCCCAGCTCAGACAGAATTTTTTTGGCTGGTTTGTCGAACATTATACATTAGGTTTTAACAAATACGAATAAAATATTCGTGATATGTACTTATATACGTCGATTCTACGAATCCTATTCGTGGCTGAAAACTACGAATAAAATTCGTAGATTGGATGCAGTTATAAGAAATATTTGCACACAAATATTTTTTAGTGTACCTATCCTGTAAGCATGTTGTGAAGCTGAATTCAAATTTGAGTCGATGTTACAACAAATATGAGCATCAATCAATCTTTTGAGTGTTTTCAACAGAAAAGATGATAGACTAATGGGTCTGAGGTCCTTCGGACTTGTTTGCGATACCCCACCCGCCTCAAGGATAAAAAATGTTAGCATATTTAATTTTATACCCAAATTTATTTTAAATATACAGAAGTAAGAATATTTCTTGATTTCCGGTTGAAAAATGCTTGAAAAAAGTTGTTTCATTATCAGTTTCTAATTTTTTATTCAATTTTTATGGAAATTTTTAAAAGTTGAAACATTTTTCGACCAACAGTTTAGAAATCTTTTTTCAACTGTAAGAAATCATTCCAGTTTTACTTTGATATTGAATATATCAATTCATAGTTTTAACTGTGAAATTGTAAAAGATTATTCGTCAGTATAACAGTGTCATAGCTATTAGCCGATAGGTGGCACTGAATACCTCACATATTTTTAGACATATGCAAATTTAACCTCGCTAAAACTTAAAAAATATAATTTTTTAGAAATAAAAAGTCCAGTCTGCACATCTACAGGTCTGAAGCTACCAAACCATACTAAATTTATTAAGATTGGACTTGTACTTAAAATGCCTTACGCCGGGCAAAATTTGCGTTTGCGTAATATATATATAAGAAGATTATTAGTTTGACTAAACGTACATCGCCTTCAAACTAAATGCCTATTGAAAAAATATGAAAAAAATTAGAGATTCTCGTTCCCAAAACTCTGAGGTGATGGACTTTTTGACTATTTTTCCCGTAATCAGCACACGAAAATCTAGTACAAACATTACTTGAACTTTGAAAGGGTAATTCGTTGTTACGCTGATTTCGTAAACAAATGAACTTATATCACAAATGACATGGTTTTAATCCCAATTTAAATTATAATTTCTGTATATTTTGAAAAATTTATCAGTTATTTGTGAGAAATTTAAAACCGACAAATGGTTAAAAAATTTATAGCACTGCGAGGCACGAAAATCTGTATTTAATAATTTCAACGTTTTTCACTTGGTTTAAATGTGAGAAATCTTGCCTTAACATCCGTTTTGCCATTTCACCGAAAACTTTAGTGCAAAATTTTTTTGAAGTGTAAACTTCTTTAGGCGCGTTGAACGATGTTTGTAGAGGGAAAATCTTTGGTTTGCGTCATCGTATTTTTCCGAGGAACTCTCGTCATCAATACAGACAGCAAAGATAACAAGATAGGAAAATTAGAAAACATAACCTCAAAAAATGTTTGCATGTATTTGTGCATAAAAATATCAACAATTATCGTCGCTCTTGTTCTTAATCGGCCGGAAGCTCACAAAGAAATCACTTGGCAACTCCTGAAATTAATGCATATAATCTGTTTGTTAGTATATAAATACTTAAGTTAGGTTGCAATAAGATGCTTGCAACCAAAACTTATTATTAATTCGCTTTATATTGGTCTATATATGCCTTTAAAGTTTGACAATTTCTTCAGTTATTGTATTTGTCAACATTTTTGAAAAATTTGCTTTTACTCAAACAGCTGCTATTCATGGTGAGATTTAAAAATGGATCGATCTTCTTCTCTTTCTGCTTTTTTCTGCTGGAACTTCGTTTGCAAACAAGAAAAATAATGTATGGATTGAGTTTTTTAACATTTTAATCTTTAAGTTGTGATAAAGGAATATGTTGAACATTCAAATAATTACATGCATGCTCTTATTTTATTATATATCATCTAACAAAGTTTGACAATTTTCACATTTGTTTTTTTTTTCACCACTGCGGCATTTTATTTTCAGAGTTATCAACTATCATTGTTTTATTAATAAATTTTTTTATAACACGGGGGTTACACGAGTTTTGCAAATTTTCCATTAATTCTATTAAATTTTCACGTATTCTGTCACTTGATATGCTAAATATCATTCTATTTTCCTAGCTACTGTCCCGCCAACTGCCTACAAAAAACTTAAGACAGTAGAGCAGACAGTAGCAAAAGTTAGTGTGTGTGGGTAAAAATTTGTGTCTTAACAGTACTGTCTCGTGTAACCTCCGTGTAAAGGGTAAGTGTCAAAAGGAAACTTTTGAGTCGTGGTAGGATAGAAAATATCAGGTTGAATAAAATTTGTGTGTGTTGAAATAAATTTGTCTTTTTTGCTGTGTCAAATGAACGATGAAATGTTGACAGTTGCAAATTTTGACGTTTCATATTTCGATCGTGTCTTAAGGCGAATTTACACATTTCACTCAAAACGATGATAGTGAACGTTGATCGATGAAAGAGAATCAATTTTTATTTTACATTATTCAAAGTGCAAATTTGAAATTTGATGGATGATTCGGTGTTGAATGTCTAATATATTCGTTGGCTGATTAATTTTATTGACGTTTAAAAAAATTAAATAAATAAAAGCTATTCAGCAATTAAATAAAAAAAAATACAAACTTTCTGCTTGAAATTATGTTAACACCTTTCAAATGTGTTTCAGAACGAATGACACATCAGTTCAGTTTGCTTTCACTTTCATCAAAAGTAGGAAGACCTTCTACTTCTTTCACTGTTCAATGAAGATGACAATCATCTTCATTATAAAGATGAAACTCAATTTACATTTTACAAATCAGATGATTCATCCAAAGTGAACGATGATAGTGAATCGTGTAAATTCGCCTTTAGCGCAAATATTTTATTTAATTTGCATTTTATTCAATTTGTGACATATTTCATTCGAGTGCTTGTACTTGCAACTTATTTCGTAAACTTGTAATATTGTAAAATTGAAAAACTTAAATAATAACAAAATAATAAAAAAAATAACGAAAGTGCTTGAGTTTGTGTGTGTGGGCCAACGATCTTCCGGTGCATCAGCAAGTGCAGCAAAGTTAAATTGGCTTTCTTTGCTGGCGAACGTTCTCCAAGTGCCACCACTAGCAAGTGCAGTGCAAAATTTGTTGCTAGCCAACATCCTCCAAGTGCCATCACCAGCAGCACCAGCAAGTGCAGCACAATTCAATTGACTGGTCAACTCTCCAATATTTTGGAAGCACCATTTCAGCATGTCTCAAGCGCAGAGGCAAATTTCTGCCATTATACTCCGGCGTGCATTAAATAAATTGAAAGCGGAGAATTTGCGCTTCATTTGCTTGTGCTGCTGGTGATGGCACTTGGAGGATGTTGGCTAGCAAGAAATTTGTGCTGCACTTTTTTGTGCTGCTGCTGAAGGCACTTGGGGGATGTAAGCTAGCAACATTTTGCACTGCACTTGCTTGTGCTGCTGGTGGTGGTACTTGGAGGATGTTCACCAGCAAAGAAAGCCAATTTAACTTTGCTGCTCTTGGTGATGCACCGGTATATCGTTGGCCCACGCACACACAAACTCAAGCACTTTCGTTATTTTTTTGAAGTGAAAACTTCTTTAGGCTCATTGAACGATTTTAGTAGAGGGTAAATCTATGGTTTGCGTCTTCCTTATCGTCTTTTTGCGAGTAACTCTCGTCATCAATACAGACAGCGAGTAGGTTTTTAAATGACGCTCTTGGATCTTGACTACAAGGCGCTCAGCAAATGTAGCAAGCAACCATCAATAAGTTTCTCTGCTGACGCATCGTTTTTTCCCTCCCTTTGCTCCGCTGGGAAACATTGAATGATATAGCTTTTTCAAAGTATATGTAGAGCTGCTGTAGGTTAAAATAAAATAAATTTAAAATTTTTGATATTTGGTTTTTGTTTGACTGGCCGTGAAGTCCCTTTTGATGCCACCACTCATAGTACAACTAGACAAGGTAGTGTTAGGGCTGAATTTGTTCGCTTTCTTAGTGACCATAACTGTCAAACTCAGCCATTTTGGTATTTTGGCCAATTTTTGCTTTCATAATGCATTCTCATTAGTTGCATATTTTGTATGAAATGTCAACTTCGTCTTGACAGTTTCGGTCACCGGCTTTCCGCTTTAACAGTAACTTGTCTAATTTTGCCATTCCACTACTTGAGATTTTGCTACCAGGCAAACAGAAAGCATAGCAAGCAAAATGCGGTTTATTTTCTGACGCCGATTCGTTCATCCCCTCTAACGTTGCGCAACCGCTGTGAACCTTTCCATTCTCACTGCGTTGTTGATGTAGATTCGAAATGTAATTGTTGTTGTAAAGTTAGCTGGAATTTTTCTTAGATTTTTTAGCTACAGTCGGCATATGACAACTGATTTATTTTAGATAAGAGTTTAAATCAATTTTTGAAATTTTGTATAAATGGCTGAAACAATTTCTTTTAACAAAATGTACTACCATATCAAAATATATACATATAATTCATATCATTTTTTTAAATTATTTCATTATTGAATTAATTTAAAAATTTAAATCTATTTTATATCTTTTTATATATACACACTATAAATAGTTTGTGTTGTGTATTTAAATAAGAATATATAAGAAATAGATATAGTATATAAATTATATATAATTTAATAAAATAAATGTACGTAGACAGTTTAACCGCCTAGTGTTGTAAATTGAAAATGCAAACCAACGACAAGCAAGACACGAGAAGCAATAGAATTTTGTATAAAAAAAGGTGTTGCTTCTCGTGTCTTACTTGTCGTTTGTTTGCGTTTTTGATTTACAACATTAGGCGGTAAGAAATAGAACGCTTATGATAAGCAGACTGTAGTAATTCAATTACAACTGTCAATATAAATTTATTTTGCAGGTTTTTTGTGTAAGTGTTTTTATGTACATATATATAAAGCGTTATAAAAATACTTCGATTGTCATATGCCGACTGTAGCAACCAAATAAGATCTACAAAAAAATTAAAGCAAACTGCATAACAAAAATTACCAAGCAAATATACAACAAAAACGCAGAGAGAATGACATGATCACAGCGATTGCATAGCGTTAGAGGGGATGAACCGAATTGGCGGCAAAAAATAAGTAGCATTTTGCTTGCTATTTTTTCTGTTTGCCTGCTAGCAAGATCTAGAATGAAAGCATTAAAAGAGACTTCACGACAGTCAAACAAAATACAAATATGAAAAATTGAAATTTCATTTTATTTGAGCATTAGCTCTGAAGTCTCTTTTAATTCTTTCCATTTGAGATCTTGCTAGCAGGCAAACAGAAAATATAGCATGCAAAGTACTGTATATTTTACGCCGCCAATTCGGTTCATCCCCTCTAAAGCTGCGCAACCGCTGGGATCTTGTCATTCTCTTTGTGTTGTTGTTGTTAATTTGCTAAGTAGTTATTGTTGTAAGCTTTAATTTTTTGTAGATGTTTATTTGTAGCTACAGTCAGCATATGACATCGAACTAATTTAGAAAACAGTTTATACATATTGGCAAATCTATTTGTTTTTAGTAAAAGTGTTACCGTATCGGAAATACATACATATATATAGTTTATATATATGAACAATTTAGCTCATTGAAGAAATTAAAAGAGTATTTATGTATATTTATATAATAACAATTACGTAATAAACCTGCAAAGTAATTAATATTTTCAGTAGTAATTGGATAACTTAAGTATGCTTATCCTATGCATTCTATTTTTTAAACTGTTTAGCATCAATTTCTTATATGAATTATATATAATTTATATGTTATAGATATTTCTTAATTGTATAATATTCTATTTTTAATACACAACGCAATATAGAAATGGTGAACATGTATATTGTGTAAGTGTCATGATATAAATAGATAGAAATAAGCATTAATTTTTTATATTACTTCAATAATGAAATAATTTAAATAAATTATTTAAATTCTATGTATTTTTGATATGGTAATACTTTTGCTTAAAAGAAATAGTTTCAGTAATATATAAAAAATTTAATAAATTGCAACAAGCTCTTAACAAAAATAATCTAATTTCATATGCCGACTATAGCTACACAATTAGAATTCACAAAGTCTACAAAAAATTTCCAGCTAAGTGCGCCAACAACAATTACCAAGGAAATCTACTAACAAAGACGCACAGAGAAGAACAATATTATGGCGGAACTTTTAGAACTTTTTGTTTTTTCATCCTACATGTATTATGAGCTGCAGTACACTCACGGAACTGGCGATGCTATCAAAACATCGCTTCTTCTAGCCGTAATATTACGGTTCTCAAAAATTTAATATATGAGGCTGTGGCAACTTCCATACTGGCTGCTAGATTCCAGTTTAAAAGCTGCTATTTCGGTTTTGACAACCTCACAGGAAGTTGTAAGAACTTACAATGGTGAGAGGAATTCGGTTTTGATAGCTGAATCGTGGAGGGGTCATAACAGCGCCTTTTGCGGCTGCTATAAATCGTGATGTTGACAAATCGTGGAAAAATGTTTTGTGATGATATAGTGAAAGTTAACTTTTGTTTTTTCAGTTTTTGTTTTAATATAACGCAGTTTCTTTCATTTCTCTTCACTGTTTGTGAAAAATTAGGTACTTATAAAACTGCCACAATTTTGCTCAAAAAGAAAAGTTTTCATTCACGACTTCTTGAGAATTATTCCCGATTAATTGATAGCTTATCGTATTTTATTTGTACTTACAGTGTGTTTTATCCAATTTAAGTTATTTCAAGTGTTTATAAATACTGATTTATTAAAACTTTATAAATAACTAGCTGAAACCCGGCGCGTTGCTGCCACTCTCCCTATTCAAACGCCCATAAAATGTTATCAGTTAAACAGCATGTCTAAATTGAGGTCAAATACTGAATTCCGAGACTGTGCGACCTATATCCACAAAGCTATTCGATATAACAATTTTGGGTTGTATAGGAAGTGCCACGCCCTCTTGATCACCCCTCATAGAATGTAATCAATTAAACTGCATGTGTACATGGAGGTCGAATACCGAATACCAAAACTGTGCGACATATAACTCCAAATATATTCGATAACACAAATTTGGGTTGTATGGGAGGTGCCACTCCCCTTTTCCCTACGCCCATAAAATTTTACCAATGAAACTGCATGTGTAAATTGAGGTCGAATACTGAATTCCGAGGCTGACCTATAACTCCAAAGCTATTCGATATCGCAAATTTGGGTTAAGTTGGAGGTGCCACGCCCCCCGATAAACTCTAAAATTTTATCAGTAAATCTGCATGCGTAAATTTTGGTCAAATACTGAATTCCGATGCTGTGCGACCTATAACTCCTAAGCTATTTGATAGCACAAAGTTGGATTGTATGGGAAGTGTCACTCCCCTTTTTCCTACGCCCATAAAATGTAAGAAATGAAAGTGCATGTATAAATTTAGGTCGAATACTGATTTCTTACGCTGTCAACCTATAACTTCAAAGCAATTCGATATTGCAAATTTGGGATGTAAGGGAGATGTCAGGCCTCCCTGTCCAACGCCCATAAAAAAAAATCATTGAAGCTGCATGTGTAAATTGAGGTCAAAAACTGAATTCCAAAGCTGAATTCCTATAAATTCAAAGCTATTCGATATCACCAATTTGGGTTGTATGAGAGGTGCCCCTCCCCCTTGTCCAACTCCCATAAAATTTCATCACTGAAACGGTACGTCTAAATTGTGGTCGAATACCGAATTTCTAAGCTGTGCAACCCATAACGCTATTCGATAACACAAATTGTTTTTATATTAATGGGAGGTAAAAGAAGGTGTGGCATTTCTTCTTAAACCATCTCGTACTCAAAGCAAAGCCACTTACAAAATTTGAGCTCAATCGGACCAATAGTTTCGGAGTATTGTGATATTTCCAAAAGTAGGCGTAGATGAAGTGTGACAACGCCCGTTTTTATTAAAGTTAGTGACAGTCATCATAAGGACTTATTTACCAAATTTTAATTTAATATGACCAAAACCTTCTTAAATATAGCATTTTTATTGATTTGTGGGCGATAAAAGGGGTGTGGCATTACTTTTTTCCTAAACCTTTGCGTAGCAGTTACGAACAAACCAGTAGAAGGAAGTATCCTATTTGGTCTAGTCGTTTTCAAGTTTTAAGCATCCGAACAAATCACGATTCATTTTTATATGTACAGATATTGATTTGTGGGCGCTAAAAGTGGGCGTGAAAACATTTATGTATCGTGACTGCCTCTTGGAGCACCTACACAGCAAGTTTCAGTAAAAAAATGAGTAGAACTCCGGAATTGCCATGATTTCGAAAAAGTGGGCGTATATATATTGCGACGAAAAAGTGATTTTTGTACAGTTACTGACAGTTACCATCTGAACAAAATGATAATATCTTAGTTTTTACGATCGAAACCGTCTGATATATATCCCTTATTTGGTTTGTGGTCGATAGCGCAAATTTGGCTTGTATGGGAGGAACCACGCCCCCTCGTCCAAACGTTACCAAACCTCACAGGAACAATCTATCACCTCGGCAAACGTTGTTCTGCCACAGACCGCCTTACTGCCATACACGAAAATGTCAAGAAATGTCAAATATATTCACCATTTTCAGTATAGCTGCCGAAAGTAGCCATGTGCACTAAATAACCACATTTTAGTCTTATACGATCAAAACCGTGCGAAATATAGCATTTTTGTTGTTTTGCAAGCGGTAAAAAGGGGTGCGGTAAAATATTTCCCTTGAGCCATCTCGTAATCGAAACAAATCGACTGCCCAAATTTCAGCTCAATTTAGGGAAAGCCTGGCGCACTTTACTTCACTGGACGCTAACTCCCCGAAAAGTGAGTTTAACTAAAGTAGGGCAGGCCTATTTTAAGTGCACTTGCAGAGAGTAACCATATGTACTGAATTACAAAATTTTTGTCTAATACGACCCAAACCGTTGAAATAAAACGTTTTCATTGGTTTGTGGGCGGTAAAAGGGGGGCGTGGAAACCAATTTTTCGTACAGTTACTGTCAGTAACTTCACAAACCAAAGTACCAAATTTAAGTCTTATACGACCAAAACCGTCTGAAATAAACCATTTTCATTTATTTGTGGGCGGTAAAAGGGGGCGTGGAAACCCATTTTAAGGACAGTTGTCGACAGTAACCGTACATACTAAATTACAAAATTTTAGCCATATACGACCCAAGCCGACTGAAATATAACATTTTTATTGATTTGGGGGCGGTAAAAGGGGGGTGTGGCAAATTTTTTTCCTCAACCATCTCGTACCTGAAACAAATCGAGTGCCAAAATTTCAGGTCAATCGGTTCAGTAGTTTTGGAGTCTATAGACATCACACAGCCAGACACACATCGTTTTGCTTTATATATATAAAGATATTGATTTGTGGGCGTTAAAAGTGGGCGTGAAAACATTTATAAATTGTGTTCATCTCTTGGAGCACCTAAACAGCAAGTTTCACTGTAAAAATGTGCAGAACTCCGGAATTGCCATGATTTCGAAAAAGTGGGCGTATTTATATAACGACCACGCCCATTTTTTGTACAGTTACCGACAGTAACCATCTGAACAAAATCACCAAATCTTAGTTTTTTACGATTGAAACCGTGAGATATTTTTCTTTTTTTTTGTTTGTGATCGATGGAGCAAATTTGGCTTGTATGGGAGGTACCACGCCCCCTTCTCCAATCGCTACGAAACCTCACAGGAACACTCTCAAGATGTGGCTTTATTTTCCCTGAAAATTTCATAAAGATCGGTTCAGCGGTTTTGGAGTCTATATGTGATATAGCCACATACCCACATACCCACATACATACATCCATTTTTATATATATAGATTATTTGCTTTTTGCCATGCCAACAAGCGCACTGAAATGTCAAAACTAAAATAGATTTATTCGTCTTTTGTGGTTTTAGTATCCGCAGTAAAAGCGTGAAAACCGTATTGGCGCAATAGCCGTATAAAAGTTCCTCAAGTCGCAATAATTGAAAATTAGTTGCAGTAGCCACAATACTGAATGTATCACAACTGTAACCACAGCTTTTAGTTGCGAAAGACACTGAAAAAATTGTCGTTCTTGTTTTGTGCTTCTTGCAAATTCAATTAGGGTTATGAGAGCTCTCATAAAGTTCTTGTAATAATCTTTCAGCCAAAGCAAATTCTTTTCATATATAATAACTCTAGTATGGCTATTACAGCCTCAACTTTTTCATGGCAGCCGTATACGAAATTCAATAATTCCCTGAGTGTATGAGCTTTCGCACATTCCTACATGTCCGTCCGAGCTGTCAAATCCATCCTACATGTAGGATAGTCCGAAACCCTATATTAGCATGAAAATTCTTATATAGCAGTAAGGCGGTCGTGGCAGGACAACGTCTTCCAGGGATTACTAACATTTTATATATAGGTTTTCGCTTCGGTCGGCAGTCCCCTCACTGCTTTCAACGCTACAAAGCAAATAATGTTACTCATACGCAGTGCTGTTCGAATACTCAATGTTCGAGTACGAAGCAATTTTTTCATATTCATTTATTGAGCAAAGTTGTTGGCCAGAATTATAGAAAGAACTTTGCTCAAGAAATAAAAATAAAATCCTCATGGTTTTAGAGTTATCAACATGAAAATGAGTGCAAAAATTTGTTCTAAAATATTCGGTAAAGATGTAAAAAAAATGTCACCACGAGATTCCTTATACCAAAATTAAGTGAAAAACGTTTAGATTATCAAATATAGTGAAAAAAGATATAAAAAAGCGCACAGTGTAATTTATGAGTGCCGGAAAAGAATCCTTTTACCAACAAAGGTTTATAAATAAATTCAAATGATATAGTTTTGGTTTACTGAAAAGCCTTTACAGTATAAAAATAAGTACTTCCCCCTATTGTAACCGGACAAAGCAGTGAAAAAAATAAGATATATTGAAATTATATCTTAATAAAAAAAAAGAAAAATTCGGAATACATAAAGGTTGTTATCATGAGCATAAAAGCAATCATTTTGCCTGACAGCACAATTTTTTAAATTGTTCACCGACCAACAGCAATGAGAAGAATACAACAACAACACACCACAACACAACAGTCAACTCAACTGAGATTTCCAAGCAACGAACGGAATCTTGTGGTATGTGATGAAATGTTTATAAGTAAAGGTTGAATATAAGAAAATAATACCTCCTTCACTGTTCGTGTAAGATTGAATTCTTTGACCAGAGCTCAGATTTCATTTACATTTTAATGATAGGCATTTTTAAGCCCTTGTCTTGATGCGAAAATTCGCAATCAACAGGGTATTTGATTTCAACCCAAAAGCTTTTATTCTCTTCTTCGCTTTCTTATAAACCAATCAAAAGGGTCTTAAGAAAGGACATAGAGTTCAATGTTAATAAATATTATATCACTTAAAGCATTGATAAATCTATAAAACTAAAACAGCCTTTGTTTGCTTTCTCAAAGTCATGTCTCACCCTGTTTTGGATTATGTTATTAAGTAAAACATGTACGGAAAATTTTCGGAAATTTATTTTATGTTTTCATTACAGTAGTTTCTGAAATTGAACAGACTCGAACAGGATATGTCCGAAAATGCAGTCGTTATAATTGTAAGGCAAGAAAAATTCAGATGAGTTCAACTCCTGTCTCTCCTGACCAATTTATTTCGTACTCTCTGTTGTGTTTATTCCCGTTTAATCCTCCTCTTTTCACTTTAACCACATAGTGAATGGCTTCCTGCAACATGGCAACAAGCAACAGCCAGCCAAACATATGTATGTACTATGTGAGAATTTATTATGGTTCGACCTACTTTGGCTCTGTTATCGATGAGAGTATTAAAGACACACAGCTGCAAGCTTTCGCTACGTGTTGGTGGCTACGTGCCTTCAAGTGTCTGTTTTAACTCATCGGCGCCAGGGTTACCACAAGCTATTATTATTCTCGAGTTCGGAGAAAAAGAAATCAGTTATTTTGACGTGTAGAATTCATTAAACCCAATGTTGTATTGAGCATGGAAAACTGAGAGCAGAAGAAAAAAGAACAACCGAATGTGTAGGAAAAATTTAATGATGACAAATAGCTCATAAATATCGAAACGTGAAATTGTTAAGGATCTAAGAGTTTTTATTTATTGTTAACCATAATAAAAAAATTGTATGAATTAAATTGAAAAGATAACGTAAACAATAAGTTATTTGCTGCTGAGTAGTTTTATTTTGTAACTTGTAAATGCTTATTTATGTAAGTGTTTGGCTTAAAAACATTTACAATTTCCAAGAAAAACCTAGCGTATAAGGAAAATGTTTTTTTTTTAGTATTATAATGCAAATCAATAAGTATTTTAAAGTGAATGACAATATTATCGTCTGCAAAGAAACCGAAAAAGTTAAAAAATTTATAACACGGAGAAAAAATCAAGCATTCCATGCTAACTTAAATATGCTAACATTATACATATCGTCGTTGCGCGTGCAATACCGCGTATATTGGAAAAAAGGTCAAAATTAATTTCATTTCAATTTTGATCATTTGAAAATCTATTCAATAGCTTAAAATAAAATCTAGATATGTTTGGTTTTGGCCAGTTAAAAATTAATTAAAATCTTATTAATTAATTAAAAAAGCCATCGATTAAAAAAAATCTCAGATTCAGGAGGGGGGAAATGTTCCCCCCTGCGTACATCCTTAATGAAAAATATTACCAAAAAAAGCTTCGGTATACCGTTATATTTCTCAACCAATGACTTTTTATACAAATATACGTTGCACTGATTGAAGCTACAGTTTTCCAGATATCATCATAATTTTGATGTCAAAATAACGGGAATTTTTTAAAAATTTACTGTTTGTAAGAAATTTCACAATCCCAATATATGTTCGCAAATGTTACATAAAATATTTCTTATTGTAGGGTATGCGCCAGAGATGAAAACAAACGTCTGGCATATATTTTTTACATCTCAGCAATGTCTAAAATGTCCTCTTACACCGTGTTCTTCCATTTCCTTAGCTTAGCTTTTATTTCAGAAACTCTGTTTTGAGCACTCGCATTTCAGATCAAAGGTCACAAACAGTTTTATGTGCACTCCTTCCCTCTATTTTTATTCATTCAAAAAAATTTCAGAAATTCTGTTTTGAGCACTCACATTTCACATCAAAGGTCACAAACAGTATTATGTGCACTCCTTCTCTCTATTTTTATTCATTTAAAAAAATTACACTATGTAACAAAAATAAAAAATTTCTCAGTCCTTGGGATGTAATTGTTATTTCCTAGTCTGTTATGTCTTAAAAGTATGGAAACCACCTAATATTCCTCGGAAACTTTGCTTTTGTGACCAGGACAATGTGATTCATTAAAATATGCTAAAATTATGAGAAAAACGTGTTTGAGTCTTTCACTACAGAGAAAATCATACAGAACAGCACATATAAATCAAAACTAGATTTTATTAAAACTTCAGAAAACCAAAAACATAAAAGTAAATCAGAAGCGGGTGGTTTTTCGACATTTGCGTTTATACTGCGAGTCACTTTCTCTAATCAATCCCCAAATGTAATCTCCCATCATGTTCTCATTGTATTGTTCTTGGTATCGCCGCGCAAATTCCATTATATCCTGATAGAAGCGCTCGCCTTGCTCCTCTGAATATGCTCCCATGTTCTCCTTGAATTTGTCAAGATGTGCATCCAGAATATGGAGTTTGAGAGACATCCTGCAGCCCATTTTGCCGTAGTTCTCCACCAGACTTTCGACCAGCTCCACGTAGTTTGCGGCTTTGTGATTGCCTAGGAATCCCTGTACCACTGACATAAAACTCATCCAAGCAGCTTTCTCAACACGAGTGAGCTTCTTGGGGAATTCCTCACACTCGAAGATTTTCTTTATTTGTGGTCCAACGAAGATACCGGCTGTAACTTTCGCCTCAGAGAGCTTAGGGAACAAGTCTTGTAGGTACTTGAACGCTGAAGAATTTTTGTCGAGAGCTTTGACGAATTGCTTTATAAGACCCAGTTTGATGTGGAGTGGTGGCATCAGTGCCTTCTGGGGGTCCACCAAGGGCTCCCACTTGACGTTGTTCCTCCCCACTGTGAATTCAGTTCGTTGTGGCCATTCACGCTTACTGTAGTGTGCACTGTCGTTCCTGCTGTCCCACAGGCAAAGAAAGCAAGGAAACTTGGTGTAACATTAAGAATGTTACAATTTTGAAATCTCCGATCACTTCCCAGCCATATTGCTCATACTTCAATGCGTTCAGCACTTTCTTGACATTGTCGTAGTTCTCTTTGAGAGATACTGAATGCGCCAGAGGAAGAGACGGATACTTGTTGCCATTGTGAAGCAACACGGCTTTGAGACTCTTGCATGATCTGTCAATGAAGAGGCGCCACTCTTTTGGTTCGAAATCAATTCCGATTTCCTCGAACAGACCGGTCACGTCGTGGCAGAAGCAGAGCCCATCTTCGCTGATGAAGAAGTTGGAAAAAAGTTCATGACGCTTCCTCTGACATGAGACTTTAACACTAGGATCCAGCAAATTCCACTGCATCAGTCTGGACGTCAAAAGTTCAGCATTGGACTTGGTGAGACCAAGATCTCTGATCAAATCATTCATGTCCTTTGGGTTGGGATAGTATGGGTTTTTGTTATCAGCTAGTAAATTAAACCCTTCACCTTCATTGTCTTGCTCACTTTTGGAATCAGGGCTCTCACAGGAAGACACCTGCTCTTTCTCTGGAGGAGTAGGAACGGGGAGGCCAGAGCTGTGTGGAACTGGAGCCATGGATGAAGGAATGTCAGGATACATGATTTGACTTGCTTTTTTGCCAGTCCGACGTTTGGAAGGGTCCACCATGCAGAAAAAGCAGTTGCTTGAATGGTCAGTGGGTTTTCTCCAAACTCTTGGCACAGCAAACTTCATAGCTCTCTTTTCCCCTCTGTACCATCCTGAAAAAAAAAATTAGAAAAGAAAAGTACCGTCTAGTAAAAAAGTTAATAGAAACATTTATTTTACCCATAACAAAGCAGTATAGTTTTAAAATGTCTAACCTTCCAAAGTCCTTTTGCAGTTTTCACAGGCGAAATGAGGTGCCCAGGATTTGTCTTGATCACCCACAGACATGCCGAAATAAGCATTGTAAGCTTCGCACATTTTAAAACCTGTTTCCAAGGAGTCCTTATTCGCTCTTGTTTTGATAAAATATCCGCAGACATAACAAAATGCATCTGCAGGATACTTGCAGCCTCGTAAAGCCATGTTTGAACGAATTTATCTGTAATAAAATAAGAAACAACTCTCAATAAAACTCACAAACTGACGGTGGAAAAAAATAAAACGACAACTGGGACCTCGAGATACAAAATAAAAATGCCGATTAAATGTAGAGAAAACAAGTTGTATGCGCTCGTGTATCAGTTTTCAACAAACAAACATAAAAATAAACGCATATAAGCGCTGCCATGGTCACAAAAGCAAAGTTATCTTGCGACAATAGCTGTTTTCTATACTTTTGGGACCTAACTGACTAGGAAATAACAATTACAACCCAGGGACAAAAATCTTTTTACATAGTGTTATCCAAATTGGTTGAGCAACATGGGAGAAAATGGTACCGAACCGTTTTTCCTACGTCTATTTATAATAGATTTTGAGAATTATTTTAATTTTTTGTCCTCAGTTGATCCATGTCAAGGAACTGCTGTCAACGCCACTGAGGCCAGTTTCAAGAGGTGTTATTTTCAAAGGACTATGCGATTATATGAAAAGATTTTATACCATGAAAAAACAAAAAATTAAATTTTTGAAGTACTTGTTCTGAAGATGTGTACAAAGTTTGATATGAATCCATCAAGCTTATTTCTTTTTATTAAAAGAACAAAAATACTTCAAATTTTGACGTTTACATTGTTCATTCCTCTAAAGAATCTGCAAAATTTTAAGCTCTCTTACATCTGTATTGATTTTATTACTTTTGCGTATTTTTTCTATAAAACACTCACGTCCCGTGTGGACGTGATGGATGGACGTAAAGGATGTTCTTTTTGTATTGCTTTAACTTTTGGTAACTCTTATGTTTTTACTTTAAGAAGTGCTGTTATGCCGCACATAAATGCATTTTTGTGCCTTAATTTTATTAAGATACATTTATTTATTGCACCGTAAAAATTAGCTTTGACTTTTCCATTTTTATGCTTTGAAACTCCTTTTACAACATTTAATAATAAAACCCTTCATCTAATCCAAATCATCAAAAAATCCATTACATTTATAGAGTAATTCATTGCTGATATCTTCCTTTCCTCACATATAGCTGGTTTTTATTTATACATCATGAGTCGATAATAAGATTTTCTTCTTTTCTCATGAACATTATTTTAATATGTCTCAGTCTATTCTGCTAAACTCATTTATCAAAAAAATTTGATATTTTTCCTTTTTATAACCTGCAGCTGATACCCACTCGCTTCTTATGCTTTATGTCTTGAGGTTGATAACATATTCCAACCACATGGTTAGCCAAAATACAGTAGATAACCATCACTCAAGCGAGTCAAATCAAATTTTATTACATACTTTTATCGAAGAGGGTCATAAAACTTAGCCACAATTTATAATTCAAGCCAAATATAAAATGGTATGTTATGTAATACATAATTTAAGAAGTATCAAATGATAGCCACATTGAATGGTCTAATTAAAACCGACGAAAACAAGTTAATATATTAAGCGATAAAATTTTGTAATTAAAAAGGATGTAAATTTTACTTAAGTTCAAAGATAATCAAAAAATTTCTTGTAAGCTAGAGTAAAAGGTAAGAAGATTTGCCAAATTGGATATATTAAAACAAAACCAAATATTTACAAAAAAAAATCGAAAAACCACTCTGATCAAATGAAGTTGACACGTTTGAATTCTCTCATATATGCTGGGAGATGATTGCATGCTGAGATTTTTACCTAAAATTGTACATATTAATTAACTAATATTTATAATATCAATGGACATAGCTTAAGAACAAATTAAACTGTTATCTTCTTATATCAAATTTGGTAAACCTATTTATTAAAAAAATAAGTATTTTTTTTTCTTTTTCAATAGCTTACTTAAAGCAAATAGAAATAGTTAATGACAATTAAGTGGGAAAAATCGTATTATCCACTTTGAGGGTTTAGCTGACGCAGCACTAAACAAATATTCAATGAAGTGTGTATATGCATCAAGACCTCATTTTGTATTAATTCGTATTCTTGCAACATTTTTTATTGTTATTTTGTTCTGTTTACTTCTATTATTCTTGTAAATAATGATTTTTTTTCTGTTTGCTGCCTGAAAGTAATTCTTTTTGTTTTCTGCGCCAGTTGTTTTGGACTGGATTTGTTCAAATTAGATATGAGGTTAGTTTAGAAACAACACAAAGTCATCATAAGCTTTACTATATGTATAATGAGATGCTGTTACTTACACTCGCGCTCAAAAAAAAGCCGAGGTAATAATTTGATAACTAATATTATTTTTCTTAAATTATAACATATGGTGCCACAACCATAAATTGGAAAAATTCTGAAATATGGACATGTTGAGAGTCCATTGCGCCTAGTTTGACTTCTCAAAATCATCACAATTTTTTTCAACTTATTTTTAAAGTTGAAGTGTTCGAATTTTGTTGTGCCGACATTAATTGCATTTTTGCAGCCAATTGGCCCATTGCAAATGAAAAATAAAATTACCTTTCTTCAATAGAATTTGACGTAAAATAAGGTTGTGTAAAAAGATTTGACGAATGGTAGCATTTTGTATGGTAGCAAACATTAATTACATAGGAATTTGGTTTTGACAAAAAATATAAACGTTAAAACTGCCACCATTTAGAAAATTCTAAACTGATTTCGATATTCTTCAAAGACGTTTTAACGTGCAATTAATTTTTGTTAAAATGCAAATGGCATTTGTGGAATATTATTCAATTAAAATTTATAGAAACACAATTTTATTTAAGTTAAAAAAAAGTACAAAAATTTTCTTCGCTACACGCTTTAGTTTGTATTTTATCGAATATCTTTTTACATAGGTTTATCTTACGTCAAATTCTATTGAAAAACGTGAATTTTATTTTTCATTTCCATTAGGCCAAATGGCCGCAAAAATGTCGGCACAACAAAATTCAAACACTTTAACTTTAAAAATGAGTTAAAAAAATTGTGATGACCTTGAGAGGTCAAATTAAATGCGATGGACTCTCAACATGTCCTTGCTTAAGAATTTTTATAAAATTTGGATGTGCTTGTGTATTTATGGTTTCGGCACACTGTGTTATAATTAAGGAAAAATTATAAAGTTATCAAATTACTATCTCTGCTTTTTTTTTTGAGCGCGAAGCGTTACCGAAGCGGCTTATAAATGTTATTCTATTAGGGCCCAACTTAAAATTGTAGAGTGGTAATGAGAGCATTTTTAAAGCTTATGGTTATGCTTATGCATAGGATAGGTTGAAAAAAGTGTTTGATAATATCGGTCTAAGATATTCCTTGGCTCATAATAGTACCCCCCACGAAACGATATTGCGATGTGCTTACCCTAAGTCTAGCTGGAATTTTTTTATACTTATACTTATACTTATACTTATACTTATACTTATACTTATACTTATACTTATACTTATACTTATACTTATACTTATACTTATACTTATACTTATACTTATAATTATACTTATACTTATACTTATACTTATACTTATACTTATACTTATACTTATACTTATACTTATACTTATACTTATACTTATACTTATACTTATACTTATACTTATACTTATACTTATACTTATACTTATACTTATACTTATACTTATACTTATACTTATACTTATACTTATACTTATACTTATACTTATACTTATACTTATACTTATACTTATACTTATACTTATACTTATACTTATACTTATACTTATACTTATACTTATACTTATACTTATACTTATACTTATACTTATACTTATACTTATACTTATACTTATACTTATACTTATACTTATACTTATACTTATACTTATACTTATACTTATACTTATACTTATACTTATACTTATACTTATACTTATACTTATACTTATACTTATACTTATACTTATACTTATACTTATACTTATACTTATACTTATACTTATACTTATACTTATACTTATACTTATACTTATACTTATACTTATACTTATACTTATACTTATACTTATACTTATACTTATACTTATACTTATACTTATACTTATACTTATACTTATACTTATACTTATACTTATACTTATACTTATACTTATACTTATACTTATACTTATACTTATACTTATACTTATACTTATACTTATACTTATACTTATACTTATACTTATACTTATACTTATACTTATACTTATACTTATACTTATACTTATACTTATACTTATACTTATACTTATACTTATACTTATACTTATACTTATACTTATACTTATACTTATACTTATACTTATACTTATACTTATACTTATACTTATACTTATACTTATACTTATACTTATACTTATACTTATACTTATACTTATACTTATACTTATACTTATACTTATACTTATACTTATACTTATACTTATACTTATACTTATACTTATACTTATACTTATACTTATACTTATACTTATACTTATACTTATACTTATACTTATACTTATACTTATACTTATACTTATACTTATACTTATACTTATACTTATACTTATACTTATACTTATACTTATACTTATACTTATACTTATACTTATACTTATACTTATACTTATACTTATACTTATACTTATACTTATACTTATACTTATACTTATACTTATACTTATACTTATACTTATACTTATACTTATACTTATACTTATACTTATACTTATACTTATACTTATACTTATACTTATACTTATACTTATACTTATACTTATACTTATACTTATACTTATACTTATACTTATACTTTATACATATGATTGCACTTATGGTTATACTTATGGTCATGCTTATTCTTATGCTTATGATTATGCTTATGATTATGCTTATGCTTATGTTTATGCTATGCTTATTATGCTTATTATGCTTATTATTGTGTTGCTAATGATGCTAATCGATATGGTTTTGGTTATATTTATGCCTATAGTTATGGTTTTTGCATCCTTCAAATACTGAATTTTGCTTTTGATTTTTAGCCAAATTCATGTTTTCTTTATAATTTTAATTGTGAGCTATTTAGATCAAGTAAGTTTCACTGCAGGCACAGCCAGTTTCTGAAATCGCTACATTTCCTCTTCAGCAGTTTTTGAGTGATTCAGCTGTGACCAAGCCACTGTGTAAGTCTTATATGATTTGACACTTGTTTAAATAAATTCTCTCATTGCCCGTTTTTATTATATTACGATTGAAGCAGTTAATATGTATTTTAGATCAAGCCTAAAACTCTACCAGGGATTGTGTGTTTCTTCTTGTTGCTTTTTGTTTTCCGCTATTCATTTTGAATTCTACGAATCTGCCGAAGTACACCATGAGAATGTGAAAGGACGGTTTGCATTTTGTCATAAAATAACTTTGGTAAAATAAATTTTAAAATTATCAAATTGTAATGGTCGGTTGAGAAATTTTTAGTCTCGTTCTTACACCCAGCGAAGTAATTATAAATCCAGCAAGAAATAACGTGATTTTAAGAGAATTAAGAAACATTTTATTAAATTAAGAACAAAGCTTTATGGCGCCTGCTACACGTTCAATATTTATTGTGATACTTCGATTGCGATTCAAATTCATGGATTGATAGATCGCGCTTGAATGCTACACGTTCAACATTTATCGCGTCAGTATTCATACAGTTTTTGCTAAGTGTGTTCACGAAAACCTAACTGCACAAGTCCTCAACTGCACGGGCAAGTGCACTGAATCGTGAATACCACTAATTTTTATTTCACCGCCTACTGCTGTATCGTGTATTGATGACACAAAATATACACGTTCAATAATTATTGACAGTTTTGAGATCGTGATATAGATTTCAAAATATTTAAATATTTTGCGATATGGATCACGATCCGTCAATACAGCATGCAGTATAAGTATAAGTATAGATACGATACTGTATATTGATCAATATATATTGAGCGTGTAGCAGGCGGCTATATTTTATTTAATCTATAGATTTAAACATAAAATAATGGAATTCACAAATATATTAAAAATTTTTCCTAAACTTATTAAAGAAGACAAAAAAAAAATTAAACTTAAAAACTGTGCGAAATAAAATTAGAGGCACTTAAATAATTTTATTAAGAAGCATGACCTCCATTGTTTTTGATAACTTCTTCCAGACGCCTTGGCATTGAGTTTATTAAAGTATGAATATGCATGGAATCAATTTTCTTCCACTCTTCATTAAGTGCCGTTTTTAGCTCTTTTAGGTCCTTAAATTGACGGCCATGATAGAAAACTTTGGTTGATAGTGTGGACCATTACTTCTAGATAGGGTTCAGATCAGGACTAAGAGCCAGCTAGTCGAGAGTTGGTATACCCCTAGACTCCAGTAGTTCTGTAGTTTTTTGAGAGCGGTGAATTGCTGCATTGTCCTGCTGGAAAATATATTCTGGGTTAGAAACATTTTTTCCAAAGGACACAAGATCTTCATCCAACAGTTGTATATAATACAGCGATTCTATCCTGGTGCTAACGAAGCAAATTGGAGTGGTTGCTTTATGGCCCATACTTCCCCAAACCATAAGGAAGCCTCCACCTTTGCAATGCTAATATTTGTCTGAACCATCGGGTCCATTCACATTGAGCTTTTTTTTATCGTAAAATATGACCGACTTCCATTCTTCATTCCAAAGTCTGTACTTTTTCGCAAATTGAAGTCTGGCCATTTTGTGCCTTTGCAAAAGCGCCGGTTTACCACATCTTCTTCAAATGAGAGTCCCAAATCTCGTTGCAGTATTTGTTGCACACGACGTACACCGGCTTTCAAGTTAATTTTACCAATTATTTGCTTTGCGCTCAAATTATCCTTAACAGCAAATCTCTTAATTTCCTTTTTGGCTCCGTCATTGATAAGTAGAGTTGTTCCTGATTGCTTAGCGGTCTCATACACTGTCAGCCTTATTTATAAAATTGTCAATCACACAACTTAACCTTTTTAATAATCTCGCAATTTCGCGGCTCAAAATCCCTTGATCATGGTAATCTTCGAATTTTCCTTTTTCTATTTCTGTCAATGGCTTTTCACGTGGCATTCTGTAAAAATTAAATGTATTTTATTTGAAATCAAGGTTATTACTAAAAAAAAGTCAAATAAAAATTAACTTACTCGCTTGCTTCTTCTTTCACTATAATTCAAATATAATGCAAAATTGTGCAATGCCTTTATAACTATTTCGCTCCGAAAACAGTACAATTTTTTTTTTTAACTATGAGAGTTATCAAACATGATATAGTTAGAGCAGTTAATAACCTTATAACTTATTTACATATTATGGCCCCATTATGAGGTTAATGAATTTAGTAAAAGAAAAAACGGTTGCCGTTATAATCATTTCGGTAGGTGTGTTGCCTTTAAATCCTTTTCTTTGCTCTTGACATCATCAACAACTGCACAAATAAATCATTTTTTAAAGAAAAGAGCCCAAATTTCCATACAATTATGTAGGTGAAAATCTCTATGCAATCAATCAACTTTGACAATAACCTTGGTTTATTTTGATTTTTGTTTTTTTTTTATTTCCGAATAAATGAATAATACTACATACAATAAAAATATGCGCCAAATGCAAAATCTTTTAACCCAGATAACAATAAAGAAGCAAGCCCATCATTACAATAAAAGAATTTGCAAAAAAGGATGAACAAAATAAAAAACCAACCTATGCCAATAACAGTAAATCAATGATATATAAATCACTTAAGCTGTATTTGAGTCGATGAGCCTTTTTCTTCAAAATACCCTGTGTTGCAATCCGCCTAAATAGTAAAAATAACAATAGAAAATCCGCACCTAAGAAGCGACAAAACAAAAATATAAAAAAATTGCTACAAAATCTGACAGGTTTATTTAGATTGTTGGGGTGAGAGATCGGTGGCAGCAGCAGCTTCAGAAGCAAGTGGTCGGTAAGCCACAAACCATAGAGCGTACGATTTCAGTTGAGTCGAATTCTATAGAAGTCGTGCTTTCGTTGTGGCAATAAAATGTCAAAAATGAAAATATGGAAGAGAAAGAAGTCGACTCTACCGGAAAGGAGGAATGTAGAGCAACATCAGCAGTGTCAGGCTTTAAAGAAATATATAGGAGGAACAACAACAACAACAAAGCAATAGCATTTATAATAACAAGCAACATGAATACAACTTAATAAATACCATTTTGTATGTATCGAAATTGTCAGAACATCGCAATGATTTGTTGCTACGTATTTCCGGTTTCCGGATGGCGTCTGGCACGGATTCCGTAGCATGTCCTACAAAATTTTTAGCTTTGAATGTTTAAAAAAAAACACAATCACAAAAAACTCCGCTGGATGTTGTTGTAGTTGCCATTTTTGTGGTTCGTACAAGTATTGCTATGAATGACACGAAATGAGTACCAGCTGTAAACGGTTTAACCATGATGTTTCGAAATGAATTCACAACCACAGAAATAAGTGAAACCAAAATTTTATCGGGTATGAAATGAGTCTTCCCCATTGTGTTTCGCATCTATTAAATTAATGATTTAAAATTTTTCTAAATATATATTAGGCCGGGTCGATTTGTAGGGAGGCAAAAAAATCGCCCATTGCTTAGTGAAAATCGTATTCTAGGAAACTTTGCCCGAGGAACTATGCCTCTAAAATGAATTCTTATGCCCCAACTTTTGACTTTCGTCCGGTAGGAAAAATCCCTCTTTGACCCATTTAGATTGCCCCAATCGAGTCCAAATGTATGACCGACCACCACTAACTTTGGAGGGCCGATCCACCCACACCAGTTGCACACCCCCTGGAACCCCTTGGGGGGTTCCCCATACAAACATTTTTCACACATTTTACAAACTTTTTGATTTGGAATGGTCACTTCACTTCTTATTTTTTTATGTTCTGATTATGTTCAGAGAAAATAAATTTCTAAAGAGAAAAAATAAATGAAATTATAAAAATAAATAAAATAAATAAAACATTTATAAAATAAATAAAATAAAGTGCCAAAAATGATAACTTTTTTCACAAAATTCAAAAGTTGGGGCTTTAGAATTCGTTTTAGAGGTCTAGTTCCTCGGGCAAAGTTTCTTATTTTGATCCTTAGAATACGATTTTCACTGAGCAATGGGCGATTTTTGAATCGACCCGCCCTAATATATATATTATACGAAAATTAAACAAAAGGGCCAGCGAAATGGGAGAAAAATCAAAGAATTAGAAACAATTTAGCGTTTGATTGCACCAAATTACATTGCCAAATAAAAAGAAAAGAACTGATAAGCATACGAGTATCTCCTTGCCTGAACATATGTATGACTAAACTTGAAACAATTTTTTTAACACCGAGAAGACTTCAACGTATTTTATGTTTTTTTTTAAATATTTTAGTTTGAAATTTAAACTAGTAAGGATTTATCTTCCACTGGACCAAAGTTAAAATACCCCAAGGCCCATTTTAGTTTATTTGATGTTTTGAATGTTGCATTATTTTGGTAAATTCACTTTTATAGGGCGTGGTTGTTATTCAAATATTTCACAGTTGAAACTCAGAGTCCTTTTTATTTGTTAAAGTTTTTTACACAATACAGGGTGACAAAAAATAAGTGTCATCACCACCACGTAACTCAATACAGGAGCACCCGAAGTTTCACAAGCAACAAATAGGCCCACATACATAAGTCGCACAGCCTGCCTATTCAGGCTCCATTAACTCCTAAGCAAACAATGCACATGACCTACGACCGACAGTAATCGGCCCTTCAGTGCCACTAAATGGGCAACAAAATTCATATGTTCACACATGGTTATCCCCAAATACTTGACTTCAGTCGCATATCTTAGACTAACCCCATTCACTCTTACACATGAACGTCGACTTAACGATAACTTGCATTTTAGCAGCATCATCATGGTCTTGTCCATGGCCACATTCACACCAACACCCATCCCCCAATCACACACTATGTTCATGGCCTTACCTGGCCTGGCCTCCAGCTCAGCATGAGACTGGTCTTCAACCAAGATAAGGAGATCATCAGCATAGGCACAACATTCATATTGTTGACGGAGCTGCCTTAACAAAGGATCTGTGGCAAACACTTGTCACGAACTACTTGCTTATAAATAAAAAATTAAAATACAAAAAATTATTTTAAGTCAGAAAAATAATTTAATAAAAAGTTAATTCGAAATTTGAATCGATGAAAGAAAAATGTATCTTTGAATTTCCCTTTGCTTTTGTCAGCATAAATTCTAACAGATACAGATCCATCATGAGGTTCCAAATTAATGGACAACAGATAGACCTCTGCGGACAGCTTCGAACAACATTTATCCACACACATTGGTTAACACCAATGACACACGCACGCCTGCCAAAAAAATAACTCCTCCAGAGCTTAGTTTCCTTACATCCAACCACACTCAACCTATCCAATACCCTCTCCCAGCATAGATATGTAGTTGAAAGCACCTTTGAAGTCAATAAATAACCCCAAGACATACATATTTGGAGCTACTTACAGCCACAACATTCTTAACATACATCCACGCATCAATCACTCTTTTGCCCTTACGCAAACCAAATTGATTTTCGCAAAGGATCGCATTCACACACTCAAGAAGCCGTTCCACCTTAACCCTTTTCAGCACTTTTTCAAGCACTGGAAGTAAGCTAATGCCCCAATAGGAGCGAGGATTACTCCTCAACATATCAAGAAACTTCATGAGCACAATCACTCTTGTTTCCTTCCACACAGTAGGGAAGAGGTCTCAGACATACACTTTGTATACCTTAAGATACTCTGGAATAACTTTCCAAATGGCTTTATCCATATCTCCAGTTAAACTATTAATACCAGCAGTGGCGGATTTAGGCATTTTGCCGCCCTAGGCCCGACATTAGCGCCGCCTCTAACATATTAAATATTTTTCTTACAATAGAACAAAACTATAAAAATTGTATTTTTCATTTTTTACTCACATTACATAGAGATTTATACAACACTAGCAAATACCCACTGCTTCGCCTGCGATAAAAATATTAAATACCATGTAAAAATTTTAAATTATAAAGTATTTAGTTGTATTAAAATAAATTCAAAATATAAAAATTATTGTGTTCGTTTTGTTTAATTATGAAAAAAATGGTATATATATCAAGAAATGACTTTATTTAATTTGAATAACTTATTTAAACGGTAATTGTTATGATGACATAAATTTACCTGGCTTTCTTTTTTTTTACTTTAGAAAAAGTCCTGCATAATCAAAAATGTAATTTTTTACATATATCTGTGGTCACAAGGAATAATGACTAATCTTAAAATATCGTAAAAAAGCGATATGGAATTTACTTTATTGCCAATTTGTGGAAGTATGCAGATATCCATTTTTTGCCCAGAACTGATCATCACTTATGTCTGCACATATTTGGTTTCTAACGGTTCATATATTTCAAAAAAATGGTTCGTAGGTCGTGCAATTAAAATATCGTTTTTTACGATACTTTGAGTTTAGTCGTTATTCCTTGTAACCACAGATATTCTGAAAATAAATATATTCTTCTTAAATTGTTGTAGTTAATCGGCCTTCTTCAATTATAAATTGTTGTTATTGGGCTTCGGCCAAACAAAAATTCTTCTTAAATTTAAAAAAAAACCGTTATAATGACATTAAACTTTTGGCGATATCTTAAAAACTATAGACTTTCCCAATGCATAACAATGCATTTTTGTATTGTAAAATAAAGTGTAATTTTCTTTTTTTTTCGGAAATATTTTGTATGGATATTAGGTATTTTTTAAAGAAACCTGTTTTTATGACATTAAAATTCTTAAAATAAGAGTCAGAATGAGAAAAAAACGATTGAAATTTCATGTTTTGACTTAGCAAGCAAACATTTCCGCCATTTTCAAATCGATTTTCATCCAATTTTCTTTGCTTGAAAGTTCAATTAAATAAATTGGGAAAATGAGAAAAGGTTTACCGTTACCTCACCAATGCAATGTTTAATATTGTTTTCAAAAAACCCCTAAAATATCCAACTTGTACTAACAAATGTACATATTTTTTTTAAATTTTTATTTTCCTTATTCTTTCATATAACATAATTTACCTGCAAAAATTGTTCTATTTTGACACAAACTAGTGATCGAATTCAATGAATTTTTTGTGATTGTTTTGTGAATTTGTAAAAGTGTAAATTGACCTTCGAACAAAACACTTGCTAGACGTTTCCGTTTAAATCATCAATGCATGACGATCAGAATTTTCTGATATAAACAGCATTTTTATTGATGTATAGTATTGCCCGGCAGACGTTGTCCTGCCGCAGACCACCTTACTGCTATATACGAATTTTCATGCTGTTCGGAAAAAAAAATATTTATATATTCGCCATTTTTAGTACAGTTGTCGAAAGTAGCCGTATGAACTAAATTAACAAATTTTAGTCTAATACAATCAAAACCATTCGAAGTGTAACATTTTTGATTAATTCTGGGCGGTAATGGGGGAGTGGCAAAATTTTTTCACTTAAACCATCTCATACTTGCGTGATTGTCAAACATCCGTGCAGTGTCACAACGCTTTTATATATTCGTATCAGGGTTGATAAATGACTTTTTCATTTTGGTATAAAAATTTTTAAAAAATTGTACTAAATGAAAAAAGAAAGTATGAAATAAATTTTTTTTTATTTAAATTAAAATGTTTTAATGTTTTTAACCATTCAGTTCATAAAAAAACGACAAAGGTTTTTATTAATTTTTCATTAAGAAAAAAGTTTTTTATAATCAATAAAAGGAGCATAAGTGGTCTATAATATTCAGGGAAAGATATCACTAAAAGCCAGGGTCATTTTCAAGTTCAAACCCCCCAGAGGATCGAAATTTTAGTAAAATTTTTATACTTTTGCAATCGGATTAAAGATAGTGCTTTTGTTTACACATATTTTTGACATTTTTTTATTTTATTTCTATGCAAAAACTTTCAAAATTTAAATAACTTCATTTTAATTTTTTTTTTCTCACAATATTTTTTCAGAAGGTGTTTATTTTATAATTAAGAGGTTAGCTTTAATATTTATAAACTTTAGAAATTTTGGTTTTGAATCAATGCAAGCACTCAAAACCTTTCCAAGGATATATTGAATTTGAGGATTGCATTAGAAACAATGAAATAATTTCAATTTTATTGAAAATAAATTAATAATAAAAAAATAATCAAAATAAGGCACGAGAAACAGAATTGTCAGAACAGAAATGTTTACGAAAAACATTATTAAAGGAGGTTATGAAATAGACAAAGGCTAATTTTTTAGAGGAGGACAAATGCAACTTTTTTCTAATGGAAATTGAGACACCTTAATAAATATACTTACATATATAATATATAAAAAAATTTACTTAAAAATTAAATAAAAAAACATTTATCAAAACCACCCCCATGGGTGAATCCTGGCTACGGCCTTGATAAAATATATTAAAAAAATCAAATAAGCATATAGTTTAGGTCTTTTTATAAATAAAAAACAAAAATTAATAAAGTGAAAAAAGCAAACAACGTTTACTAATTTCTTTCGTTACTTTAATATAGAAAGGCCACTAACATTTTTTTTTTAATCAAATCCTTAGCAGATGCTCCTAGATCAACCACCTATCCACCCGAAATCTGACACAATCCATCCAAAAAATAGATTTTTAAAAATGTTAGGTAGTGCTTTTCTATATTACGGTAACGAAAGAAATGAATGAGGAAATCTTTAAGAAATTGCTTATTTTTCACTTTCAGTCAAATTTTCTGAAATTTTTCTTTCGATATATTACTTCTGATATCAATATTGCGGCATTTTTTCACTACATTTTAAGAAACCGTTGTTTTCATTAAAGAAGAAATTGCTGCAATGGTTTTTAATGAATTTTAATAGAAAATATTCTTTTAACTTTTGCTGACGAATGAGAAGTTGGAAGAATTCCTTGAGCAATTTTATATATTTGGAGAAAATTTACTCTTTAAATTCAATTTTAATAGTGTTAACAGAGTGACAAAATTCAGAAATTAATAATTTTTTAATTCTTTTAATTCTGTTTGCTTACCAAGAGCTCTAAATCTTGTATTTAGTAAAAAATTTTTGAGTAAATAAAATGTACCAAAAATGCTTTGGTAGTAGGAAAGTAGGAAAAATGTAAAATTGTACCAAAAAAGTACAATTGCACCGAAAATATCAACCCTGATTCGTATAGATAGACTAACACAATCTCAAGTGGGGAAAAGCTGGCTGGCAAGGCTGCAAAACATAATTAATGCTGATAACTAAATTCTGGCAACTCCCCTCAAAACATTAACAAAGAAAATTAATTAACTCTGTATGAAAGCAAGAATTTCCCTGAAAGTAAAGCTGGATTCACTGATCACCTTCAGTATGTTTTGAAAGTTTTTTTCATATGACGTTTTTGCTCAGAGAGAAAAATTTCTGCACGCTCTCAACTTGATTAACATTATTTTAAATCACACAAAAACATGCTGAAGGTTATCAGTGAATTCAGCTTAACTACACAACATGGTTGTCGTGGTTATATTGAGAGAAGCTCTCTCGACAAAGAGAGAAAAGCTTTGTTTGTTGTTATATTGTGCTGCTGGTTGAATATAGGCATCAAATAAAATGCGTGATTTTGCAAAAATTAAAGAATACATATTTCGAAAACCTTGGTAAGCTATAACAATCTATATTATCATAGGAATCGAATAAAAAAAGATTTTTCAAAATTGGTTCAGAGTTTACCGAGCTTATTCTGGATTAAATTTCGTGAGTCTCCTTTTATATAATAGTATAGATAATAAAAATGAAGAGTTTTAGTATATGCTGGTGCGAATTCATTTGTTACGTTCTCATTATATAGTTTTTGTACTAGATCTGTTTCAATTTTTAATAAGGCATCATAGTTGCCCGTAAATAGTTTTTAATTCGTTTTAATGTAGAAAATGAGGGTTTTCCTGAACAGTTTTTTCCCTCTCTTCCTCTCAATCTCCATAAAACTTGGGCATTTTTTGAATGAGTATGAATGACAAATAACGTCAGCAAACAAACGGATGTATATCTCAACGAAAGAAATTTGTTTATAAAAACCAGAAACAAGATTAGCAGTGGAACTAACACTTTGGACGAAATAGAGTAAATTACTACACGAATCATTCTGTCTTTGAGGAAAAGACGAACAGATGGTACATCGAACAGAGTTACCATCAACACCATATGGAATTAGTTTTGAAACGAGCGATTTATGCCACACTCGGTCAAACGCCTTTAAAAAGTAAAGAGCAATACCCTTTTTCTCTCCGAAAAAGTGAGCAAATTGGTTCCATTTTTTGGTTAAGAACTCTATAAGGTCACTAGTAGGCCCTACGGAAACCATATTGCCGATCGCTAAGCAGTTGGTTGTGCTCTAGATAGTTCATAATGTAAAACTTTATTACGCTCTCCATAGCTTTGAAAAGCTTAGAGCATATCATAATGGGTCGGCAGCTTGCAGGGTTCATGGCATCGCGATTTTTAGGTACTGGCTGTACATTTGCGACCTTCCCTTCAAACAAGATGGAAATACTCCTGTTATGTAGGAGATGTTTGAAAGGTTGCGCAAAAGCCAAGCCAGAGAAGAAGCACACATTTTAAGCACAATTGGTGTTATTCCATCAGGACCAGCTTTGTTTATGTTTAGACTTGTAAGAAGCCTTTTAACTGCTCTCGTTCGAAAGTAAATTTCTTGCCTTGCCGAAGAGTATTCTTGTGTGAACACCAATCCTTAAAGTCTCATTAAATCATGAGTGACCTTTTGGTTTAATGTTTCTCAACTTATTGGCAATTAAAGACCGCATACCCCATAAAATATTTTTTATGCTATGACTTTGCGGCATTCTCTTTATATTAGCAAAACATAATTTCCAATTGAAGTTGTTATAAAAATTACAAAAAATTTTATTATAAGTCAGTCCAATTTGCATTTCCGTAAAGCCATGCAGTCCTCTGCGAAAGTTGTATCGAAAAGTTGTCAGAAATACTTAAACAAATTCATTTAAAGGATAACGTAAATGAAAAATATTATTTATTTTTGGTGCAGAATTTGTATTTTGTTTATCTTCTTGCAATAACATTTGAACAAAAAATTAACAAAAAATTTTCGAACACAAAACTTAAAGTTACATTTTAAATAAGCTACGATATTGTTCTGTCGTCTTTTACATTTTTCTGCCATCATAATAATTCCGCCCTTTAAAAACACTCAACAAAACATTTAATAAATGTTTTAATTCATAACCCCAATTTTTTATTCAATAATATCTTATATGAAGTCAGAAAGACCAAAAATGCATTAATTGCATTACATTATTCATTGATTTTTTTTTTAAATTACCGCCAATATGCCCATATTAAAGTAATACTTTCTGTAACCCAAAACGCAATTGATTGCACGAGTGTTCTGCAACATTTTATTCATTTTCTTAAACGTTTGTCGCTCAACATTTGGGCGACAAATTTACAAAAGTCGTCAAACTAGTTTATTGATTTATATTGAGTTTCTTTATAAATTAGCCACAAAAATATTTTGCCGGCCTGTCAATTCGGCTGCAACTAGGGATGGGATCCCGAAATCCCGGGATCTCGGTATCCCGATCTTTTTTAAGACCCGAATATCCCAGGATTATTCAATTCGAATCCTGGGATTGTTGAAAACAATTTTTTTAATATCTAATTTTTATATCCCCCTTTCAACGATCAACGATCGAACTAACAAGCGTTGAGGTGCAGCGTTGCTTCTTCTCTGCAGGTCTTATATGCAATAAATTAAGGTCTAAGTTAGGGGATAAAACCATTAATGCTTTAATTTTATAAAGATCGTATTTTGATCAAAAGAAGGAATATTTTTACTTACCTCTAAAAAGAAAGAGTATTGTATTTATTTTTACTTAAATGTATTGACTTTTTTCGAAAAACTCTAAAAAATGCCATCCCTAGCTGCAACCAAATAGATTCCGTTTCTAACATTTTTTTTTCTAAAAATTTTTCAGCCCACAAAAATTTTGCCGCGACATATTTTATATCCCATGTAACACGGGTCATCTCGACAGCGTTACACAAAGTCTCTCCACTCTTTCTCTTTCACACTTGCAAACATATGCTTGCACTCATTCAGACATTCCTTATATCGCTAGAGTACCTCAGGATCCCCAACCACTGTAGCTCCTTGGAATTTCTTCCTTAGACGTCTGAACAGCCTTCTCTTTATCCCCAGCTCCCGTGTCCACCACTTTACCCTACTGCTATTTGCCAATTGACATCTGGCAAACAGAGCGTCGTTACACCCTCTACCCATTCACACCATAGAGCAATTTCCTCATCCATGCTCTGACCCCCAAACTTCCTCAATTGGTACGCCCATGGCCATTTCATAAAGAAATACACCATAAACGTTCCAATTGGCACCACGTGTGCGCCATCACCATGTGAGCCATCGTCGACGGAATAGGCTATATTGACTAAGGCAGTGATGCTGATCAAAAATATATACTTTTCTGTACATGCCACGCCTCCTTATCAGCTCAAAAAAAACGGAGTGACAAGCTAAATATAACTCTTTGCAGTACGCGTGGGGGTATAAAAAGTACCCTTAATCGTAGCAAGAGAGAGTTGAAATCTTCTAGGATATGTCCCTTGGAAAATATTGCTATCAGCCTCTCTGGGTAAGATTAGCATCAGATGCACTTCTATAAAGAAAAATAGTATGTTTTTTAATATATTATGTAAAAAGTTTATTGCCTGCAGAAATGTTCACTCTAATGCTTGGTTTTCACTATGTCATTTTTATGACGACACAAAATTTTATCACCTAAAATATCACCTTACTAAAACTCTAGAACATTTTCCGCATAGCTCTATTTAATAATTTATTTGTTTTTAATTTTCCAAGATTGCCAAATGTAGAAAAAATGTCAACATGTTATCATTTTCAATTTGATTGACAAAAAATGACCACTCAAAATGACATAGTGAAAACCAAGAATAAGTTATTGGAAGAAATTTTCATTGCATAGTTTTAGAGAGTTTTTAAATAAAGTTTATTCGTTTTCTTTATAAATGCACAATGTGGACAAATCTTGGTCAAAAAGACTAATAGTAAAATTTTCCAAGAAACATTTTTTTAGAATATATCAAGCTCGTTTGACTACGTTTAGAGATGTTTTTTAAGCTTTTTTAAAAAAGGGTTAAAAAAGAAACATCAAAAATATTTCACATAAAATGTTATCAAATACTTATGAACACAACAACTAAATCAAAGGCATATATTTTTATTGTTATTATTTATTATATTATTAATTTATTTTCTCATTAATATTTATTTATTTGACGGCCTCGATAGTCTAGTGGTAGCGCGCTTAACAGCCGTCCAGTGGTCCCGGGTTTGAATCCTGGGGGTTAATTCCCGTTTTGCGTTATCGTCATATGAAAAGTGTTTTCAGCTTTACACGGAAAACGCGATTCCCGTTGTGTGTTAAAACTGCAACAGCTGTTTATTTTTAGCTGAAATGAAAACAAAGTTAACGCCGGTTGCAAGCGCGCGTTATCGACTTGCTATATTAGTTTCGGCTATTTTATGCTACCGAAAAACTTATTTTGGTTATATTTATTTATGCAAAATTCATTATATTTTTCTTGTTTATTGTTTATTTTTAATATATAGTTTTACTTTCTCAATCAAGTTTATGGCTTTGGGAAAACAATATAAGTCAAAATGTTCCTCCGCAACTCTGGTGAATGAGTTTTCTTCATCGCGAAGCCTCCTCCTAAAAATCCTTATGTTTACTGTGCATAAATCAATAAAAAAAATTTTTAAGTCACATTAAAGTCATCATCATGTTCAATTAAGTCATTTTTGTACATGTTGTGTACCATCTAAAACGTTGTTTACATGTATTTTTCATAAAAGCTTTGTTTAATAGATATTCAGCAACTCTCAAATGCTATTCAGCAACAACTTTCCATTAGGCGAACAAGAATCGCGTTTTTGTGCGCAGTGAAGTGAAAAAGTGAAATCATTAAATGAAAACTATTGTGAAAACCTTTTTTTCACTTCACTTTAACGCAAAACGGGAATTGACCCCCTGGCCTTCGATTTAGCCTTTCTTTCCTTATTTCTAATCAAACTAACTTTAAAACACATCAATATACGACGAAAAGTTGTAGTTGGTGGTGGTACACGGAGAAAATTAATTTGCTTGAATCAAGCAAATGTTTTGCTTAAAAGCAAATCAGCAAAACTTTGCTCAATCACAATGTGATCTTAGAAAAGATTGCTTAATTGCAATCACTACTCGTATATTTAGGAAAAAGCAAAATTTTGATTAAATTCAAGCAAAATTTGGCAAATACTTGCTTGAATTAAGTTAAAATTTACTTTTGCAGTTTATAATAACTAAGCAAAATTTTGATTAAATTCAAGCAAATATTTGCTTAGATATTTTAAACTGCAAAAGCAAATTTTTACCTAATTCAAGCAAATATTTGCTTAGTTATTATAAATTGGAATAGCAAATTTCTACTTAATTCAAGCAAATATTTGCTTAGTTATTATAAATTGAAATAGCAAATTTTGATTAACTTTTGCTGAAATTTAGCATAATTTTGAAGTGGCTGAGAATCAAGCGCAAGTTTTGCTTAACCACAATACAAATTTAGCAAACAGTTTTCTCCGTGTAGGAAAGTTTGTAGAGAGGAACGCTTAGTAACTGGATTTGACTGAAATCAAGGCATAACACTTGCTTCAGATTCATCACATGTTTCTATAGCTTTCTGCCACATGAAGAACATTCTACACAAAAGTTCCACTTGATTGCTCCCTTCTTCCATTCTATGCTATCACAACGGACCAATTTGACAAATTTAACTTTACCTTACCTACTCATTCATAATACAATGAACATAAATTTTTAGTAGCATCTACAGCATGCAAAAAAATAGCTAATGAGCAAAAGTTAGTGACATTTTTTATTTTTAAACGGAAAAAATAGAACAAAATGCACTTCATTAAAGATATTTAAACAAACAAACAAGTAGAAATTAGCGTAGTAATTTAGTAGTTCTCTTACTTTTCATGTGAGTAAATAACTCAATTTAGAGAAAGTTTAAAACCTATATTTAATATGTAACGTGACGTTACAAATATTACAACTACAAATACAATTCATTATAACTAATCTATAAACTAATTTAAATAATTGTTATATTATAACTTAAGCTATATACAGCTGCGGTCAAAATAATAGCAGTACTTTTATATTCAGACATGTTTGGATAAATAATGCTTGTCTAACCATTTCGGATCCGGTAAACCCATTACCATTCCTATATGTGCTTTCAACGCTGGTTTAAAATCTGTACTCAGTTTCCTCCTGTATTGTAAAATTTTCAAGATACAGGGTGTTTTACGTTTTTGGCACGTGTTTCGTATTATTGATCTAGAATCAGAACTACTCACCATGAAGTAAAAAATTATATTTTGTAATTTGGAAAAAATATCAACTCTTCAATCAATATATCAACCACTATTGTGTCAAGTGCGTTAGCGGAGCTAAAATTTTAAGATTATTCAACGAAATATCAACAAATTCTGTATCTTTTGTTTTAGCGGAGCTGTAATCGTCCAAATTCAAAATGTCTTTTTTTATGTAAAAATACACTTAATCAACAGTTTTTTTCTAAATTCTAACTTTGGACAATATCAGCTCTCCTAAAACAAAAGATACAAAATTTGTTGATATTCCGTTGGATAATCTGAAAATTTTAGCTCCGCTATAACACATGACACTATAGTGGTTGATATATTGATGGAAAATTTGATATTTTTTCTATAATACAAAATATTATTTTCTATTTTATGGTGAGTAGTTAAGATTCTAGACCAATAATACTAAACACGTGCCAAAAACGTAAAACACCCTGTATAATGAAAATTTTACAATATAGCAGGAAACTGAGAACAGATTTGGAACCAATGTTGAAAGTTCATATAGGAATGATAATGGGTTTACCGGATCCGATATTTGTAGACTGGTATTATTTATCCAAACATGTCTGAATATAAAAGCACTGCTATTATTTTGACCGCAACTGTAATTATCATAATAACTATATAAATAACATTAAGTATTATATTGCAGCTGTTGAACATACCGGCACTTAATACTTACTTATGACAAAATAACAGCGACAACAAATACCTTACTACTGCACCCGTCACTAAGCCATACATACAGACACACGCTACAAACCGATTCATGATACCATAAAACAAACCGACGACACACAAACACACATACTTACTTATGACAAAAGAGTAGCTTCATATAATACACTACAGCAATACACACGGCAAACGTATAATTCCAAACTGGTTTCACACCACATAATATAAAAGGGCGGCACAAAACCAGCCAAGTCAGCATTCCTTTTAGGTAAGCTCACGGAGTTGGACTCCGGTTCTGTGCGCAGAACTCTGGAGCAAATCATCTCTGGTTCACATCTACCAGAGTCGACACACTTTTTTGATTTTTTTTAGTGTCGTACTCTGGAACGAATCACTGCTGATTCGCATCTACCAGAGTCAACACACGGTAAATTTTTGGCGTGCTTTCTTTACTCTGGAGCAAACCAGTTCTGATTCGCATCCACCAGAGGCGGCACACTTTTAATCATTCTCTTGGTTTTGTTACTTGAATCTTATTAATAGGCCAGATCCTGGAGGGTCCTAATTTGGGCTCATCGACCAAGACCTCTGCCTATGCTCTTTGCTATTATCTTTTGTTTTTTAAATATTAAAGGAGCATTTTTTTAGCGCTATTTTCAGCCTTTCTGTTGATCACCGATTACCGACACCAATTGCCAACAGCGATTAACGACAGCGATTAACGATTACCGTTCACCGATACCGATTCACTAAAACCCTCTCTCTCGACTACCAACAGTAACCTTCAACCGTCATCGACGAACACTCACTCCAACCCACACGACACTGCACTACAATAAGTATAATAAGTTGATATTAAGTCGAAGTTATAAATAAAGAAGTTGAATTTAACTGGAAAACTGCGCTGTTTTTCTTATTTTTGTGGAAGTTTGTGGTCCTTTCATTTGACCCTGGCACGGCTGAGCTGACCTCAGCCAATAGAAAAAACCACAGTCATAAATATTACTCCAACTTAAACCTTTTAAACGCAGAATTCGTTGCTCGAAGTCTTTTTTATTTTGGTTGCTCGACTGTGCTATTATTTGAATTAAACAAATGTGAATACTATTTTTTTTTTGTTTTTGCTATTGCAAGCTTTCTTCGCAATCCAACGTTCTGATGTTTCTTACAAAATGCTGACACGACAGCTGCTTTTACACATGTCTAGCCCATCAGCTTGCACATATTCACACAAACATACACATTTTTTTTTTGTACATTCACTAGGATATCTTTTGCATGTATGTGGTTTTTCTTAAATATTGACGATATTCCTAAATCTTATTTTAAGAAAATTAGCAAATGCTAATGTTTAAAGAATAGTTGGCAAGTTACACAGCTGAAGGCGGCTTCCACACAGAAAAAGTGTTAAATTTATGCAAATGTTATCCGTTTTCTAGAAATAACTGCTAGAGTTTATTGCTTGTTGAGAACTTACTATATTTGTTAGTTTTGTAATTTAGCAAAAAAAAAAATTGTTGCCGCATTTTAGGCTGCTTGTATTTCAGTTGCTTTAACCCTTTGTGACATACATTAATTCAAGCGAATAAAAAACTTTTTGGAGCTGAAATTCTGAATATAATGGTTGTATGAGCACATAAAAAAATTTTGTATTAATAGCCTTGATATACTCAAATAATATCCTGGAAGGACTTTGGTTGAAATTATGTATAAACGAACTAAAGGGGTGCAGAGAAATATGATTTTTATTTTGCAAATTTTATTTTATTGTTTTTTAACGTTTTATAAAGTCAAATGTAGTTACTTACCTGAATTAGCTTCTAAAAAATCAAGTAAAACTTAGTAACGCTGCTGAACTTGTGATGAAAGTGGGTGAGAGCGCTTTAGAAACTAACTGCATTATTCTGTATCACGAACAAGCACACCAACTATGAGAACTACACGAGAAGTAAATCAATTTTGTATGGAAGAAAATATTGCTTCTCGTGTCTTTCTCATCGTTGGTGCGCATCTTCGTGATACAGAATAATGCAGTAAGCTTCTTACATCAAAATTTATAGACGATCAGCTGTTTCTCAAAAATAGTGTGAAAAGGAAAGCCATATACATCACTGCCGCCAACGCCGTAGATAGGTACTTCCTAAGGTGGGGGGGGGGTCAAAAAATATTTGTTTTTTTTTTATTTCCATCGGGATTTCTGAAGGCCTAAGATCTTTCCAGATTTCTTAACTGATTTCAACCGTGTTGAATAAAAAACTAAGTGTTATTTTAAACAGTGCCTTAAAATCATCAATAGCCTTCATTTCATCGTCGTCTTTATATTAAATTTATGCAGCCTTAACTCCAGACAGTAGGAAGTTGAAATTCAAAATTTTAAGGAGTGCCTGTTGAAAATCATGCAGTCTTACTCTTATTTTCAGCAGGGCTCACATTATTTTGACGTAAAGGCTGCTTTTTCACTAATAACAAGGGCTGGAATTCAGCGAAGCTACTGCTGCTTTTACAATTTAACTGCCTTGAAATAAGACAGTAAGATGCTGGTTTGCAGCAAATAAAGACGAGTGTAATTTCAGCGAAAGCTGTTTTAAAGCTGTTGCAGCTTACTTTAAGGGCCATTTTGTTCACAAAGGGCATAAATATGATTTAATTCGGGGATATCTATCTCTAGGTTAATTTTATACCAAGCGTATAAATCGGGAGATAAAAAAGTGGTTTTGTTCACATTTTATCCCAGCTTTATGCTTAGAGCATAAATTCGCTCTCAGTTTATATCGATTTCCATTGGAATGTTAGAGTGTTGCTCATTAATTAAAAAATGTGTGGGGATTTTTGGTTTATTTTTGCGAATTTGAGGGTTAGAGTGAACACTAGGTAAAAATGGATCGCTTATTTTGCATCTGATGTCAGAATTTCAAAATTCTAACATTTTTCTACACAGGGCTGCCAACTAAACATTTTTTTAAGAATTTTAAACATGAAGAAACAGTATTGGGGGCTACTTCTTCCGAATCTGGTGTCAGAATTTTAAAATTCAAGATGGCGGATAAAGTTGCCTCTTAATTTCTTGTTTATTTATGCGAATTCAACTCTGGGAGAAACACTATGTAAAATTGGGTCGCTGATTCCGAATCTGTTGTCAGAATTTCAAAACTCGAAAATTTTTCTACACGTAGGGGTGCCACCTAAAAATGTATTATTTTAAGAATTTTAAACATGAGGAAAGAGTATTGGGGTCGCTAAGTTCGAATCAGAAGTCAAAAATTTAAAATTCAAAATGGTGGATAGGGTTGCCACCTTAATTTTTTGTATTTTTATGAATCCGGGGCTGGCAAAAAAAAAATGGTACACCAAAAATGGGTCGCTGAATATGAATCCATGGTCAGAATTTCAAAATTATAAAGTTTTAAAATAATAGGGTTGCCACCTAATAATAAGTCATTTTAAGAATTTTAAACATTATTTAACAGTATTAGGGAGTCACTGATTTCGAATCTGAAGTCAGAATTTTAAAATTCAAAATGGTGGATAGGGTTGCCACCTTAGTTTTTTGCATTTTTATGAATTCGGGGCTGGCAAAAAAAAAATGGTACACCAAAAATGGGTCGCTGAATATGAATCCATGGTCAGAATTTTAAAATTATAAAGTTTTGAAATAATAGGGTTGCCACCTAATAATAAGTATTTTTAAGAATTTTAAACATTATTTAACGGTGTTAAGGAGTCACTGATTTCGAATCTGAAGTCAGAATTTTAAAATTTAAAATGGTGGATAGGGTTGCCACCTTAATTTTTTGTATTTTTATGAATTCGGGGCTGGCAAAAAAATGGTACACCAAAAATGGGTCGCTGAGTCCGAATCCGTGGTCAGAATTTAAAAATGATAAAATTTTATAATAATGGGGCTGCCACCTAATAATATGTATTTTCAAAAGTAAAAGCAACCCTATTATTTCAAAACTTTATAATTTTGAAATTCTGACCATGGATTCATATTCAGCGACCCATTTTTGGAGTGCCATTTTTTTTTTGCCAGCCCCGAATTCATAAAAATACAAAAAACTAAGGTGGCAACCCTATCCACCATTTTGAATTTTAAAATTCTGACTTCAGATTCGAAATCAGTGACTCCCTAATACTGTTAAATAATGTTTAAAATTCTTAAAATTACTTATTATTAGGTGGCAACCCTATTATTTCAAAACTTTATAATTTTGAAATTCTGGCCACGGATTCGGATTCAGCGACCCATTTTTGGTATACCATTTTTTTTTTGGCAGCCCTGAATTCGTAAAAATGTAGAATATTAAGGTGGCAACCCTATCCACCATCTTGAATTTAAAAAATTTGAGTTCAGATTTGAAATCAGTAACCTCCCAATACTGTTCCCTCATGTTTAAAATTCTTAAAATAAAACATTTTTAGGTGGCAGCCCTATGTGTAGAAAAATTTTCGAATTTTGAAATTCTGACAACGGATTCGGATTCAGCGACCCATTTTTACCCTTTAGTTCGCGCCAGCCCCGAATTCGTAAAAATAAAAAATTAATCCAAATTTTAAAATTCTGACACCAGATTCGAAATCAGTAACCCCCAATACTGTTTCCCTATGTTTAAAAATCTGTATTTTCAATATTTTGACACCAAGTAAATAAAAAATATTAAAATGAGAGTGATGAGAGCGAATTAAAAATCTTAACTCACCAATTTTCACGAGTTAAATATTTCTGGGGTTAAGCTATCTCGCCACCATTTTTATCTCCAGCTTGAAGAGTTAAATGCTTAACTCACTGTGAACAAATGAAAAACTGGAAAAATCATGGAATTAACTCGGGGATAAATTTATCTCTCTGTGAACAAAATGGCCCTTAGGGCCATTTTGTTCACAAAGGGCATAAATATGATTTAATTCGGGGATAACTATCTCTAGGTTAATTTTATACCAAGCGTATAAATCGGGAGATAAAAAAGTGGTTTTGTTCACATTTTATCCCAGCTTTATGCTTAGAGCATAAATTCGCTCTCAGTTTATATCGATTTCCATTGGAATGTTAGAGTGTTGCTCATTAATTAAAAAATGTGTGGGGATTTTTGGTTTATTTTTGCGAATTTGAGGGTTAGAGTGAACACTAGGTAAAAATGGATCGCTGATTTTGCATCTGATGTCAGAATTTCTAACATTTTAACATTTCTAACATTTTTCTACACAGGGCTGCCAACTAAACATTTTTTTAAGAATTTTAAACATGAAGAAACAGTATTGGGGGTTACTTCTTCCGAATCTGTTGTCAGAATTTCAAAACACGAAAATTTTTCTACACGTAGGGGTGCCACCTAAAAATGTTTTATTTTAAGAATTTTAAACATGAGGAAAGAGTATTGGGGTCGCTAAGTTCGAATCTGAAGTCAAAAATTTAAAATTCAAGATGGTGGATAGGGTTGCCACCTTAAATTTTTGTATTTTTATGAATTCGGGGCTGGCAAAAAAAAAATGGTACACCAAAAATGGGTCGCTGAATATGAATCCATGGTCAGAATTTAAAAATTATAAAGTTTTAAAATAATAGGGTTGCCACCTAATAATAAGTCATTTTAAGAATTTTAAACATTATTTAACAGTATTAGGGAGTCACTGATTTCGAATCTGAAGTCAGAATTTTAAAATTCAAAATGGTGGATAGGGTTGCCACCTAAGTTTTTTGCATTTTTATGAATTCGGGGCTGGCAAAAAAAAATGGTACACCAAAAATGGGTCGCTGAATATGAATCCATGGTCAGAATTTCAAAATTATAAAGTTTTGAAATAATAGGGTTGCCACCTAATAATAAGTATTTTTAAGAATTTGAAACATTATTTAACAGTATTAGGGAGTCACTGATTTCGAATCTGAAGTCAGAATTTTAAAATTCAAAATGGTGGATAGGGTTGCCACCTTAATTTTTTGTATTTTTATGAATTCGGGGCTGGCAAAAAAATGGTATGCCAAAAATGGGTCGCTGAGTCCGAATCCGTGGTCAGAATTTAAAAATGATAAAATTTTATAATAACGGGGCTGCCACCTAATAATATGTATTTTCAAAAGTAAAAGCAACCCTATTATTTCAAAACTTTATAATTTTGAAATTCTGACCATGGATTCATATTCAGCGACCCATTTTTGGTGTACCATTTTTTTTTTGCCAGCCCCGAATTCATAAAAATGCAAAAAACTTAGGTGGCAACCCTATCCACCATTTTGAATTTTAAAATTCTGACTTCAGATTCGAAATCAGTGACTCCCTAATACTGTTAAATAATGTTTAAAATTCTTAAAATGACTTATTATTAGGTGGCAACCCTATTATTTTAAAACTTTATAATTTTGAAATTCTGACCACGGATTCATATTCAGCGACCCATTTTTGGTGTACCATTTTTTTTTTGCCAGCCCCGAATTCATAAAAATGCAAAAAACTTAGGTGGCAACCCTATCCACCATTTTGAATTTTAAAATTCTGACTTCAGATTCGAAATCAGTGACTCCCTAATACTGTTAAATAATGTTTAAAATTCTTAAAATGACTTATTATTAGGTGGCAACCCTATTATTTCAAAACTTTATAATTTTGAAATTCTGGCCACGGATTCGGATTCAGCGACCCATTTTTGGTATACCATTTTTTTTTTGGCAGCCCCGAATTCGTAAAAATGTAGAATATTAAGGTGGCAACCCTATCCACCATCTTGAATTTAAAAATTTTGAGTTCAGAATTGAAATCAGTAACCTCCCAATACTGTTCCCTCATGTTTAAAATTCTTAAAATAAAACATTTTTAGGTGGCAGCCCTATGTGTAGAAAAATTTTCGAATTTTGAAATTCTGACAACGGATTCGGTTTCAGCGACCCATTTTTACCCTTTAGTTCGCGCCAGCCCCGAATTCGTAAAAATAAAAAATTAATCCAAATTTTAAAATTCTGACACCAGATTCGAAATCAGTAACCCCCAATACTGTTTCCCTATGTTTAAAAATCTGTATTTTCAATATTTTGACACCAAGTAAATAAAAAATATTAAAATGAGAGTGATGAGAGCGAATTAAAAATCTTATCTCACCAATTTTCACGAGTTAAATATTTCTGGGGTTAAGCTATCTCGCCACCATTTTTATCTCCAGTTTGAAGAGTTAAATGCTTAACTCGCTGTGAACAAATGAAAAACTGGAAAAATCATGGAATTAACTCGGGGATAAATTTATCTCTCTGTGAACAAAATGGCCCTTAGACAGTTTTTTCACCTTATAATAAGATTTACTTTTTACAGTGCTATTTAAATTCTTTACATACAAAATTGATTCAATAGCTTGGTTTTGAGCAGGACGACATTTATTTATTTAAGTAAAGCAACGAAAACAGATATTTTAAACAGGTAAACATATTTATACATAGTTGTAGATACGAAGACAATTGTGTAGATAACAGTTTCCTCTTTCACATAAATATCCTTATGAGTATTTAATAGCCATAAAGTAGTAGGGAGTTCCGTACCAGTAGCATTTTGAAGCCAATTTTTCAAACTCTTTAATGTGCAAAAAGTAACAAAAGCAAAGTAACAATTATTTCCAGAATTTGTAAAATTGCGAAAACATGCTTTTCATACAGCTACAATTGTCGCCGCAAAATAATTTAAGTGTTTCAGGAGCTGTTCTGCAACCCTCATTTCTATTGTTGGTTCGTTTAGGCTTCTTTAATTCAAGTTCGATCCAAAACTTTTCTATATCTATTTCATTTGGATACAAGACCCTTATCGCAGTTTGAAAATATTTAATATTAAATTTTTGATGGACTTATTTTTTCAATAAAAATCATCTGCAATTTCTGCCATTAATAAGTTAATAAAAACATATCTCAGTTTTGTTAAATATATCTTTAAATGCTTATTTATTGTTCTTTTAAATATTTTCCAAAGTTTCGACCACAATTTTGTATATTTCCAGCATTCTATTAGATCTTTAACAATTTTTTGCAACTGTATTGTCAGATTTGACGTTAATGAAAATTTTTTATGTATTAAATGGATGATTGCAACCAAATTTTATGGACTCGTAACTGCGCACATTAATTGGTTTGCTTGAGACAAAGTGTCGCCGCTAGAATTTGAGGTAAAAAGTCCCATATAGCTAAAAAAATCCGTGCCACTGACAAATGTGCCAATAAAATGCACTTTTATGTTAAATTAATCGGTCTGTTCCCGTACTTTTGTAGCGGAAATTCGCAAGTTTTAAGATTTAAGAGAATTGGCGAAAAATGCTTTATATGCGTGAAAAATTGCAAAAAGTACGGAGACGTATTTTTTGGAAAAAGTTGCAACTTTTGAAGAAAAGTCAAAAACATATGTATGTTTATTTATTTTGTAAAAATTTTGTTAAAATTGGACAAATGTTGGATCAAAAGAACAAATTGGCTTCCCAGTTTCAGTTAATTGCATTATACTAAATGTGCCTGTCAAACAATTAATTTGCACATTTCTCGATTTTTTTTTCTGTTGTTTTAATGGCTGGTACTCTAATTTGACATCAGCCGTCAAAACATTGCAGCTTGCGAATTTTTGCGAGTTTTTGCTTCGCAGAAAAAAAAAGTTTAAGCTTACAATGTTTTTTTTTTGATAAACTACAGTATTTTCCCATGTAAATCAAATTTTTTAATATAGAGGTTACTAGAGGCACGTGTAAATATCAATATTTTTTCCTGAAAATTTAACAGTTTATTTTTTAGATGTAAAGGAAAAATCGAGGCCCATGTACATTTTGAATTTGTAAAAAGAGTTTATTCCATACAGCTAAAAGCCACTCTAATGTACAGACATGCATTTATTTAACCAGATACCAAGTAAGGGGTCGTCCATAAACTACGTTACTGATTTTCCGGTGTTTTTTTGTTACTGATTCCCCTCCCCCTGCGTTACTTTTCGTAGTGCTTTTCAAAACCCCTCCCGCCATAAAGTAACGTGACATATGAAATTAATTCATTCGAATGATTATATATTTTGACTAGCTCTGACAATTTTTACTAGTATTAGTGACTAGTATGACTAGATACATTAAAGGAACAATTGGAAAAAAATCAATAATTAATATCATCTGTAAAAGCTATTCCATCTACGATCCAAGAATCGATGCTCTCAATCACTGGGATAGAAAAAGCTGGTAGCTTTGTTGAGGATTCTTCAAAATAGAATTTTTCATCGGATTCTATGTCGACCCATTCAGGTGAATCCTCATTTCTAACGCAAAGAAATTCACCTGGTCTTTGACAGAGTACCCTTAAAGGCTGCACCCGAGCTGCACCAAGTTCTGTGTTTTTGTGTAAATGCTTTCTGAAAATTGATTTATTTAAATAGTATTTTTTATTCCGATTTATTGTAAACGATATAATACAAACTTATGGCAATTCATAGATGTTTTAAAAACAAAATACAAGCCGCAGGTAGGACACGACCTTGAACCGATTTCCGAAGCCTGTCGCAAAAGCAAAGACCCAAATTTTTCAGACGTGTGCTGAGATGGTGAAGGAATACCAAAAGGTTCCTGTGTCGAGGGAAAAGGCGGTGGAAGATATCGTTGAAACAAAAGTTAACCATCAATTTAGACGATCAAACATAAACATTTAAGGTTACAAATTTTTGAAATGATTGTGTTATTAATTAGAGCCCAGCAAGCCATATGAGTCCGAAAAGAGTCTTTTCTGGCACCTTTTCCGGAGTGTTCATGCTCTTTATGAGCCCACAAAACAATCATTATTGCTCCGAAAACCTTCAGAAAAGAGGGTCATTACATTCGAAAATGGTCCGTCAGAAAGAGCTCTTAGATAATGTCAGAAAAGAGTCTTTTATGAGGTTTTTTTGGGCTCTGAAAGAGCTCTTAGATAATGTCAGAAAAGAGTCTTTTATCAGGGTTTTTTGGGTCCTGAAAGAGCTCTTAATTTATGTCAGAAAAGAGTCTTTTATGAGGGTTTTTGGGCCCTGCAAGAGCTCTTAATTGGTGTCAGAAAAGAGTCTTTTATGAGGGTTTTTGGGCCTTGCAAGAGCTCTTAATTTATGTCAGAAAAGAGTCTTTTATGAGGGTTTTTTGGGCCCTGCAAGAGCTCTTACATTATGTCAGAAAAGAATCATTGCAATTTTAAATACCAAAAATTACAAGTTCACATTTATTATTTTTCTTTTTAAATTGTTTTTACTTAAATAAAAAGGGTATTTATTTATAAATAAACTAAGTTAAAAATGGAAAACAATACAATAAATTGTTTTTACATTAAAAAAATTCAAATGCAATTCATTTATGAATAAACTAAAATAAAAATGGGAACAAATAAAATAAATTGTATTTACAGTAAAAAAAATTAAAATGGAATTCATTTAAAATAAAATATATAAAAATGGGAAAAAAAATTAATTTGAAATTTATAATAAAGAAAAATTTCTATTTTTTTTGGCGTTTTTGGCTTTTTGGCGTAGTTTAGTCTGTCCTGGGAAGTCTGGAACCACTTCGCAGAGCAACCATTAAAAATCTTTTCATCAATTTGGAACTTCCTGTTGAAGGATCCTGTAGGAAAAGACAATATTTTTAAATGCAATGGCTTCATGTTCTAGTATATTTTTAACTTCCTCTTATGACGCATGTTATAGCCATTGCCATAACACACTTCTTGCTTGTGGTTCCTTTCCACGAGCATTGGGCTTCAACTTTGTCTGAAATACTGCGAATGTACTTGGACGGATCGGAAATAGTGGAGAGCAATATTTCACGTTCCTGTAATGAATAATATACATATTAATGTGGTATATTTAAAATAAGTAGCAAATAATAAAAGTTGCTGTTTAATAAACGTGTCACCTATAATTGGAACACAATTCACTTCTCTAGGCGTTTTTTTCAAAGCTCTTGAATCTTTTGGTAGGTCTGTAATCGTGCTGCTCAATATATGCAATAAAGAGTTTATGGCACTATTACTTATGTTAAACATTACAGCCCATTCAGCTAACTTTTTCTTAATATCGTTATTCGAATGCTCCAAACTTTCAAAAAATTGCTCATCACTTAAAACATTAGAACTATCGCTATCAAGATCACTATTCCCCAACTCTGTTTCCATTTAAACATAATCTTTAACTTTATCATTTGGTTTATAAGGATCACTTTTAAGATTTCTTAAAATTTTCGCACTCTCATTTCTACTTGTTCTTCTCATATTTACACTTTATTATGTTTTCTATTTTTTCTTACAATTCTTATAACTTTTTTTTCACAATCTTTCCTTGACCTTACTCAACAAAATCACACTTTGTAATGAAGCACACATAATAAAGTTTTTTGCTTTTGGTGTCTGCTTCGCTTTGTGCGTCGAATTTCGTCATATCACAAAAACAACACACACTGCGTGTGGTACAGCTGTGTTTTTTTTTTCATAATTAAGTGGATTTTCTGAGTCATATTGCATGCCGACTCAGGACAGTAACAAACAAATTTTTCTTTCGCTCCGAAAATGCTCTTTAGTTGAACTCTTTTCTGACTCCTTTTTCGGAGCGCTCCGAAAATGCTCTTTAGTTGGACTCTTTTCTGACTCCTTTTTCGGAGCGCTCCGAAAATGCTCTTTAGTTGGACTCTTTTCTGACACCTTTTTCGGAGCGCTCCTAGAATGGTATGCTGGGAGGTTTTTCGTCGATTTTTTTAATTTTTGGTAACGTTACAATATCTAAACACCTCCCCCCCCCCTTACCGTTACTTATCGTAGTGCATTTCAAAATCCCTCCCCCCTCCTAAATTGGTAACATAGTTTATGGACGACCCCTAATATACATGCACAATATAAACAACACTTTCGAAGACAGATATGCCTTAAGCAAAAAAACATGCAAGAAAAAATACAAAAACAGGTACAAGAAAAACAAATTTGTTATTGTATCTTCTAAAAAATAAACAACAAGAACATTCAAAACAAAATAGCCCAATAAGCCAAACAAGCTTGGAATAAGCTTGTAGTAAGCTTACAAGCTTAAACATCGCGCTTGGAAAAAGCTTGTAAAAACTGTTGTGAAATGCTTTCAAGTAATTGTAGAATAAGCAAAAAGGAACCCTTGGAAAAATATTCCTTACTGTACTATTATTCTAAGCGTTTACTATTCAATTGGTTATAAGTGTTGCAAATAAGCTTTCTACAATACTTTCTTTGCAATTGGAAAAAAGTGTTGTAAAAACATTATTGAAAATAATTATTAAATAATTGGAAGAAAGTGTTATAAAAATATTATTAAAAAATTTATTAAATAGTGGGAAGCAAGTATTATTGTAAGCTTTTAACAACTGTTTTTAAGAAATCTTATGTGCTCGCAGTTATCAAATAAGCACAAATTCATCTTCTCAGTAAAATTAATCTATACGAAAGACCATCACATCAAAATCTATAAGACATTTATCTATAAAATACTGTCGATAAACACATTGCCAATAAAAAAAAGGGAATATAAATAAAACTATGTGGACTATTCAATATACATTTTTATTAAAGCACATTGGTGTAAGTAACAAAATATTAAAAATTAATTTAAGTATTATAAAATTCTAAAAGAATGTGTTGGAATTATCACTGAACACAAGCCAATGACATCAAAATTGTTAGAGATGGAACTTTGTTTCTTATTGCAATTGTACTTTTTAATACTTGCGGAATTCCAAATTCAACAATAATGTGGAAGTTGTGAAACAATTACCTCTGAAAGCAATTTTTAATCATGCTTTGAAAACGATTTTAAATTAAACTTCAAGTAGACTTACTGCAAGTATTATTATAAGAAGCTTACTTTTATCCTGTTTCGATACAATTATACAACACAACTAGTAAATTTATTACGTAGATATGTGTTTTCAAAGCATGTTTGTAAAAGGCTTTCATTATTCCATTGTAGGTAAGCTTAATCCAAACACTATTACACAATGGTTGATTGGGAGTCGACAAAACAAGAAAACTGGAAAAATGAGTATGCTTAGTAAATGCAATGGTATTAGAAAAGCAACAATACCCAGTAGCTCGCGGCATCATTGACGAACTTTTCGTGATGATTTCTTAAAAAAAGTTTCTGCATGAGCCGCTGGACTTAAAAATCATCTATTACAAAAACTTCAAGATATTTATGATTGTTGTAATTCGCCGAATATTTCATAGGCTAAACTGTAGAGTTCGCAAACTATCGATACTATCGATAATTTCACACTTTCGTGACTATTGATAGTTTTGGACTGACTACACTGGGTAACAACCAAAAAAAAGTCATGGGTTTCTCAGCTGATTTAGACTAATTTTGGTGTTCTGAGTCCGAATATCACATTGATTTTGCTGTATCAGGTCAACTTATTGAGATACAGCCATAGGCCTAAATGACCATTTTTCCCTGAAATGTAAGCCCTGAAATAAATTCCTAATTTAATAATACGCTAACTTAGTAACCCTAATTCATCTTTTGCTATTAAATGATAACGTCATTATCCGGCAACTCTGTCATTGTATATATAGTAGTATGTAAGTCTAATTAAGTATGTAATCAATAAAAGAGTTCAGTTGCTTATCATCTTCAATCGTCAACACTTGTGTTTCTCTTCGTTCGATCTCTATCCACACATAAGTATACACACACACAAGAAACAAATTTAACAAACAGTGAACAAACATAACAAAAACAAAAGAAGCCTTTAAGATTGTAACAGTTAATCATTCCAATAGGTGCCTTTTATTCTTATTATTGTATAAAATTTATTCTAATTTTTATTGTCTGACAGTACACTGCATATTTCTATCTATTTCAGATTGATATGGCTTCTGCGCGACGTTCATGCATGAATAATCCTGACGTTTTCTGCTACATCTGCGGAGAATACACGCTTTCAGTGGACAGGAAGAACATCACGGGATTTGTGAAGAACGCCTACCAGGCTTACTTTAAAGTCAAGCTGGGTGACCAAGATAAGCCCTGGGCACCGCACACGGTCTGCAAGAACTGCGTGGAATACCTCCGGCGGTGGACGAAGGGCACGAAAACTTCACTGAAGTTTGGGATTCCGATGGTTTGGAGGGAGCCCTTAGACCATGCATCGGATTGTTACTTCTGCGCTATCAATACTACTGGCATCAACCGGAAGAATCGGCACAGCCTCCAGTACCCCGACCTTCCATCTGCCCGCCGTCCAGTTGCTCACTGCGAAGAAATTCCTGTACCAGCGTTCACAGAGCTTCCTGACATCCACGACGAGGCCACCACTGCAGACGAGGGAGGATATATAACAGACGAGGAGTATGAAGCACAAGATGGTCGGCAGCCCTTTTCACAATGTGAGCTTAATGATCTTGTTCGGGATCTCAGCTTGTCGAAGACTTCATCCGAGCTGTTGGCCTCCAGACTGAAACAGAAAAATCTACTTGGCGAGGACGCGCGTATCACTTTCTTTCGTAGAAGGCATGAGGACTACATGGGCTACTTCTGCCAGGAGGAAGACCTAGTGTACTGCCGAGATGTCGCCGGTCTTCTTGTTAAACTCGGGGCTCCTACATACGATCCGAGAGATTGGCGACTCTTTATTGACAGCTGCAAGCGCTCTTTGAAGTGTGTGCTCCTCCACAACGGGAACAAGTTCGCCTCAATCCCTCTTGCTCACTCCACAACTCTCGTAGAGAAATATGAAGCAGTGAAGTACGTGCTCGACAAAATCCAATATGAGCAGCACCAATGGTTCATCTGCGTCGACCTCAAGATGGTGAACTTTCTACTTGGTCAGCAGTCCGGGTTCACGAAATACCCATGCTTTATATGTAAGTGGGACAGTCGAGACAGAGCCCAGCACTATGTAAAGAAAGTGTGGCCGCCACGAGAGCAGTTAGTACCTGGTGCGGGAAACATCATAAACGAACCTCTTGTTGACCGGGAGAAGATATTGATCCCACCGCTACACTTGAAGCTTGGGTTAATGAAACAGTTCACGCGTGCTCTGGACAAGGATGGGAGGTGCTTCAACTACCTGTGCCGAGCCTTTCCGCGACTGACCATTGAGAAGCTGAAGGCCGGCATTTTCGATGGGCCACAGATACGGCAGCTCATAAATGACACAGAGTTCGAAAAGTCCATGAATACGTTACAGTGCGCCGCGTGGAAATCGTTTGTGCAGGTGGTGAAGAACTTCCTGGGGAACACGAAGGCAGCAAACCACGCCAGACTCATCAGCAGCATGATAGAGGCCTTTCAAAAGCTCGGGTGTTTGATGAGTATAAAGATGCACTTCCTGTTCTCACACATGGAGAAGTTTCCTGAAAACCTTGGGGCGATGAGCGACGAGCAGGGAGAAAGGTTCCATCAGGACATGCGCCAAATGGAGGATAGGTACCAGGGGAGGTGGGACGCAGTCATGATGGCGGACTACTGCTGGATGCTGAAGAGAGACAACCCAGCAGCTGCTCACAAACGGGAATCGAAGAAACGCCGATTTATGCCGTGAACTCTGAACTTTTGTGTCACGTAACGCTCATTGTTATACTAATATTATGATAAATATGCTTATTTAATTTGATGGAGTAAATAAAAACTTAATAAATTTGCATACGTTGACTTTTATTTCTTGAGGAAAACGGAAAAAATCTTCCGGGGTTTCTCAGCAGATGATCCAAAGAAATGTTTTTTTACGAAAAATCGATTTTTAAAAATTTCTGTAGCAAAATCCTGACCTGATAGAACAAAACCAAGGTCATTTTCGGACTCAGGGCATCTAAATTAGTCTAATTCAGCTGGAAAACCCTAGACTTTTTAAAAAAAAAATTGTTTTGTTGCTCAGTGCTATCGATGGTTTTCGACAGTATTTAAATATTCATTGACACCACTGTTTAGGTGTCATTGCCATTGCTGTCGAATTCGTTTGATTTTGACAATTTGGTATGATTTTTTTCCGTTTTGTAGAGTGAAAGCTCGGTGATGTTTCTCATAAATGTATGAGCATTGTGTTGATTTGGAAGATGGGTGATAGTTAGTTAGAGGCTGAAAAGATGGAGTAGTTTCGGTGAAGATTTGTTTTAAATTTGCACAGCTCAAAACTGACGGGAAACACGCTCGCAGGAGACTATTCCACAACTTTACCGTACGACTAAAGAACGAATTATCACTACAACGTGAGGTTCTGTGTAGCATCAAGGCAATGGTAAAGGAGTGGGCTTGAGCAGCTGCCCGTGTGGATCTGGAAAACACTGCGTTGTGGTGGCCTCAGGCCATTTCGAAACCAACATTACGTCGATTTCCAAAAGAATTCAGAGATGTTGAAATATTTTTATCCACTATCAAATATATCGCACGACGTTGAGTTTGGTCCAGAAGCACGTTTCGATTTTAATTCCTTGACGAATTTTCTTTATATTACTGTCTAATTTTCACTAACGAAACTTCCTCAATATTTCGATATTGGGTTCGTGCATTATAGATCCCGTCGTTTCTGCATTGCGTCTTGCACGAATTTGGAACATTTATATGAAATTTTCATCAATGTATGACCAAATCAGCATGTTTCGTCAGGGATCAAGAAAAATCGTACATGATTCATTTCAGATTTCTTTAAGACTGAAACTACTGGGTACCTTTTTAGCAGAGTTGTTTCACATAAAATAGTTGTTTTTTTTAGTTCGCGCAAATATGCGCAAAATTTCAATTCTGATTCTGTTGAAATGGCTTTTTTTTAAATATATAAGCACTTTTAATAATTTATAGTCAATTCACATTTAAAACTCAGCATGTACACAAAAAATTCCGTAGCATGAAAACCTTTTTTAAAAATAAATACAAAATATTTTTCAGTACTTTTTCACACCACTTTTTTTAATATATCACCTGACGTTGAAGGCTCTTTTTAAAAAATATGGTATTTTTTTGTTATTTTACGAAAAAAAAATTATTAAAAATGTAAAAAAAACAGTTTTCACCACTTTGCGAAAAAATACAAACAATAAGTGAACTTTGACAGCGTGCAGTTGCATTAATAAACAAATAAAAAAATTTACTTAGTGATGTGGACATATATCTACTTTAACACGGTACCAAACATTAATGTTAAAACTTTGTTTGTTTATTTTAATCCCGTTTGTTTAATTAATCCCCGGTTTCGGTACTTTCTAATCCAGTATCCGCTAGTACGTTAGCATCAAAAGGCAATAAAGTACAATATTTATATTGTATTAGATTTAACTTAATATCTAACCAAACCACTCACTCATTTACAATTTTCAATTTTTTGCTAAGGGGGAAGGGGTTGAACCCCCTGAAACCCCCCTTATCTACGGCTTTGACTGCAGCCACAAATCGTTAAAATTTAACAAGCCAGTAAGTTACAATCGGCTTTCAAATGTAATGTACAGAATTGTGTACAAAATGTCACAAGGGGTTAAAGAGATCGTGATTTGCTATAAGTGAAAAACAAATTTCTTCATGCATTTAAAATCTCGTGAATATTATAACAAAAATTCTGAATAAAATTCAACAAGGAACCTTTCCACTTACAAATTTTTTAAATTCCTTTTCTACATTTTTCTCGCGCTTCAAACATTCAAAACTCCTTTCATCATTTATTCCAATTTTTCACTAGCTTGTCTTATATGCTTGGCTTAAGGTCCTGCCGTTAAATTAGCTACATTTTAATTTACTTCAGCTATAAAGTAAAACAACCACGTTCCATGCCTCGCCAACCTTGAAATAAAATTTATTAAGAAACGCACCACTACTGTTTTTGAATAAGCGTATGTATATATATACAATATATAGTATAATTCCTGTTTCTTTGTTAAATTTTTATGAAATAATCTATTCTCTTTGCATGAGAATTTAGCTGATTTGTTTGCCAGCAGCTTCCTCGCTTCTGCATTCTAACTAAAGACAAACAACAAAGAAATAGTGGTGGGGTAAATTGGGCGTTTCAAAGTTTATTTCGACTGCTTCGTTTCACGTTTACACAGCCTTGAGTGTTTTATATGTGGCTTGTTGTTTTTGATAACATTTCCTTTTTAAATCACAAAAATACTGTTGTTCAGACAAGCGAATCAGCCTCAAACAAACGTTAGTGGAATAAAACATAAAATTTAGAACTTGTAACATTTGTTTACTCCGTAAGATTCGTCTCAGAAACTTCTTCCGTTTCCGCATCAGCTGAAGATGAAAAAAATACGCTCACAAATAATTTTTCTCAAAGGACATTCTGCTGGCAATTCATATTGTTGACATATAGCTACCTATAGCCTGGTAGCTAGTAATGAAAACATAAAAAACTTATGAATGATATGTTGCCCAGCTAAAGAATAGGTAAAACACAAAATTGCTAGTGCTTACACGTGCAAGAATAGATGGATACAATAACATCACAAACAGGCTTAGATCGATGGGGCTTGCAAGGGTTATTTGGCCTTTCCAGACACTCAACATTTTTAAATCTTTGCTAGAAATGCTATTCGTTTTAACTAAAAATGCTAAAAATAATCAGGGACCGAAAATAACGATTATTTTTTTAACTTTAGATCAAAAGATCATGTATAAAAAGTTGTTGTATAATTCTTTTAAATATAGCAATGTGAAGCTATGGAGCTAGAGATTCCATTTTTTGTATAATTTTTTTTCATGATTTTTAAGATAAAAATTACATCAAACCAATGACTTTTTGATCGATATTTTTTCGATCAGAAATAAAAGTTATTTCTTGGTTGTTATTTTTTTTAATCAGATATAAAAGTTATTTCATGGTCATTAATTTTTACAATCAGAAATAAAGTTCTTTTTTGATCGATTTTTTAGTCTCATGGCTTTTCTCTTTTTTTTTTCAACTCAACTCTTCATATTGGCGAGATATTGATAACATAATCTCTATTGGCGAAATTACAATGCAGCAGTTGCAACGAAACAAAGCAATTGAATCTAATTGTCTTATAAGGAAGCAAACGAACTACAAACAAGAAAAAAGTCAAACTGCTGTCAAAACAAACCAAGCACCGTAGTTTTTTTGTGTTAGGGAAAAAGTGAGAAAACCCCCGTGATATATGATTTTTTCTTTTAAAACTTATAAAATCTGGAATACTATTGCATATTCATTATTGTTTTGTTGAAAGTTTTTTGTATACAAACTATAATACACATTGTTACAGATTTTTTCCTTAAAAAAAGTACAAACTTTTATAAGTTTTTTTATATTGTTGAACTAGAAAAAAATGTTAACTGTAATTCAGGACCGAAAAAATGGAAAACTACAAAAATCAAATTAAAGCTAAATTTTGTATTTTGTATTATACGAGTATTTATAATACTTAAAAAATTCAATATTTCGTTAAAATTTTTCAACTTTTGTTACCATTTTCCAACTTTAAGTGTCATTGATCATTTTTGTTGCCACTTTTTTAATATTCAAATTAAGATTTGCTCTCACATTCTCACCTTATAACATTTATACGTATTATCCATAATGGAAGTTATTTCAGTCAAAACAAAAATTTTCTTTCGTTCGAAAAAAATCTATAAAAACCAGGGTGCGGAGAACGTTTGAAATACGATTGTTCTCAATTATCGTTCTCCTCATATAAAATTGTTCTCGCAAATTATCACGAACGAATGGGGAGCTCTCTGCTGGCGTCATATTTCTTATCTCTGAAAAATTTGTCAGTTTAAATTTTTTTCAATCGAAACGAACGTTCGTTTTTAAATTTTCAAAAAAATTAATCGTTCAAAGAAAAATTCAGGAACGTTCGTTTCCTACAATAAGTTCGCAAAAAAAAATTGTTGCGGATGCGTAGCATTGAGCCATGTTTGTGTTGTTCTTAAGTTAACATTTTTCCGTACAAGGGCAAATTATGTTATCATAAAAAATACCATAAAAAATTGATTTGACCTTGTAGATGTTGTTATCACCATTCCACCATTCTGTACAAGGGCGAATAATTTTGTCATTATATCTGTGTCGATAAGCAATAATAGCTTAATTCGACTTACGAAAGATTTGAGTTATTGATGTAGCTGTGTTCTACGCATATAGAACTATAAACACACAAAATCTAGATCTTCTAGCATGACCAAAGCTAAAGTTATGACACAAAAAGACATACATAACAGATATTATTTGTTAGAACCACTTGAGATTATGACCTTTCAAAAGCGGACATAACCCCAAGCGGTCAGAATCCCTATTTGTTGTTATGACTTCTTTTTGAGCGGTCATTATACTAAATACAATTTTTGGGACTATATCTTTTAAAATGGCAAAAAATTTGTAGTGTGGGATTATGTAACTTGGGATTACGTCCCGTCACCTCCTATGTTACCAAAAAAGCACGATGAATAACACTTATGGTATTTTTCAACGATTGTGGGATGTGGTAATTCCCATGTTATTTTGTGAGAAAAATCTCTCGCGTGGGTAAAAAATACCTCCAAACACCACAAAATACCTCAAATTACTACAAAAAACCACAATACCTCAAAACAACTCAAAATTCTTCAAATTACTACAATTACGTGGTAGAAATTCGAATTAAGGGAACGATGCGTTAATTGAATTGTTTGACGATGATTAACTTCTGTGCGATTCAACTTTTCCGCGATTCAACTTTGCTTAAAACTAACAAAATTATCATCATACCATTCTCCATTATACCATTATCTTCAAACCTTCAAATATACTGTATCTATTATGCAATCTAATCATATAACACCAATCATAACAAACCATCTTTTTTCATTTAATTGGGCATATCAAGTTTATTTACCTAATTCAAAAGCATTAAAACATTATTTTTTATCATATACATATACAGTCCACATCTGTATTTTTGTTTCATCTTTTCATGTCAGCAAGTGTACAAAAATACAACAACAAACTTATATTTTGTCTAATTACTCCACGTACAAACGAACGTTCGTGAATTTTTTCTTCAAGCGTTCATTTTTAATGAACAATTCCAAACGAACGTTTGTTGCTTTTTTTTGTTGTGTGAAAAATTCGTTCGAAAAAATACAAAGCTCACAAATTTATCAGTGATAAAAAAACGACGCAAGCAGAGCGTTCCTTTTTCGATTGCGAACGTTCGTCTGATTTTAAATTTTTCGTTTGAAAAATTCTCACACACAGCAAAAGACGAACGATAAGATCGTATTTTAATCGATTGCGAACGAATTTTTCCGCACCCTGATAAAAACTAACTTTTATTTCTGATCGAAAAAAATAACGGTCAAAAAATAACTTTTATATCTGATTGAAAAAAATAAGGACCACGAAATGACTTTTATTTCTGATTGAAAAAAATAGCGACCACGAAATAAGTGTTATGAAATGGTTGATTGATAGCGATAATCGTAATTGGCGGTCCCTGCAAAAAATAGATCTTGACGTTTTCGTTGCAAGTTAATCGGGCGAAAACATTAAATAAAAACTGCGATAAAATATTTCAGTACTCATAAAAAATTTTCAGAAATTAAATCGTTTTAATCAAGAAATAAGAAACAGTGATAAATTAGTAAAAAATTAGAGATTTGTTCGAACAACCTATGAATGAATTCTTGGCTATTAAAAGGATTTCTTTTAAACACTGTTTTCGTTTTTTTCTACTGAACACCCTACAAGACGCATTTTCTTAGCAAATATATGCTAATGTATACTAGCTTTTTCAGTTTTTTCAAAGATAATTAAGTTAGCAAATTTTCTGTTTGTTTGACACCAATAACATTCTCATATCTAGAAAACTATGGAAAATCTTAGTACACCGAATTATTGAATATGACATTCTTACCAGAGAACTGCAATGAGTATCTGACAGAATTCAGATACTCAAATCATACCCGAGTATCTTGCTGTTCTCTACCCTATCCATTACCATATCTATTACAATATTTTAAAAGTACATACCAGGGATGGAAGTGTAGGCGTAATTGTGCTTTTTTGGCACTTTCGAGAACAGACGGCACGTTAGGCAAGTGCTTTTTCACTATTTTAATATCTCAGAATTAAAAAATTTTCAAGTTTCAAAATTTCTCAATTTCACAATTTTGGTATAAGATAAGCACGCTTAAAAATGAACCCCATATTTTTTTATTTAATAATATATATAGAATTATCCAAGGCGTACTGTCATTGCCACACTCATTCGCTTGCTACATTCACTTTGGGTTAAATATTTATTTTCTAGTTTTCGAGATTTTCTATTCTAAATTCTTGTTTTTTAATTAAACGCTAATTTATGACCAATGCAAACTCTTCTTTTCACCAGATACGCTATGTTGTGGAGAAGCATTTTAGATTCATTTTTACGGAAATAATTAATGAAGCAATGCCAAAATATGAACTGTGTACAGTGTCATATAAAAACTAATTACTATTTTGAATATTTCTATTCTTGTGTTCCTTATCTAATTAAAAAACATGATATCATAAAAAATAATTTAATGTATAGTATTACTTATTTAGTTTTGTGTAAAAAACATGATCTCATATATGGGCATTTCCACCAAAAGGTCTAACATGACTAAAAACTTAAATGTAACTTAAAATGTTCCTAAACAAAATGTTTATATTTATATTGTGATAGTACTAAGAGCTGATCTCAATTTGAGTTTTTAAAAAATAGCAGCATTTCATGTTGCCATTTTATTGAATGGCAGCAAGATTTAAAAAATATTGACAAAAGTTCAAAAATTTTAGCGAAAGTTGGAATTTTATAAGTATAATTAACACTCGTATAATACAAAGTTTAATAAAATTTTTCCAGTTTTTGACTTTTACGGTCCTGAATTACACTTTATATATGTTTTTCTAGTTCAATTAAATACTATTAAATTAAATACTATGAAAAATGTGCACTTATTGTAGTGGAAAATCTGTATCGTAGCGTATGTATCGTAACGTATCATATAATGGTTTGTATAAAAAAAATTAAAAAAATTTTTCAACGAAATAATTATGAATATATAGCAGCATCCCAGTAGCGGATGGAATATATTCCGAATATATGAAGCATCAATTACCTTGTAATGACCACTACTTCCGACTATATTACCTTACTATGCATAAAAGGCCTTACATTTAACATTGAATGAGACAGGAGGTAAGTGATCGCCTCCCTTCAGCATTACCTAGAAGTTATGGAGTAATGTACTACTTGTATTTAGTTATAAAAATCACTGCATTATTTTTCCTTGTATGCTACATTACAGGTAATGAGGTATGAGTTAATTACTTCTGCTATATGCAGACGCATTACTTTTTGAAAAAAGTAATGCTTCCTTACCTGGTAATTTATTCTGTATTAGTTCTATGGTAGCCACTGGCAAATCCGCTGCTGGGATTATTCCAGATACTAATAAAATACCCTTTAATAAAAGAAATCGTGCACATTTCGCAGATTTTTCTTCTTTTCTATTGATGCAGACAAAAGCCATTTTAATTTTTTGCATCGTAACGCGACCTTTTTTGTGGACATTACTTTCGATCGCTTGCACTTTTTACACTAAATATAGTACTACTAGAGAGCTATCCAAAAATCAAAACAGGACAAAAAAGTTAATATTTTTCTTTGCTTTTTTATTTTTAACAACAAAAAAGGCGTACGAACGTTACGTGCGCAACCATGAAAATGCCCATATATTAAATACAAACGATTATTTGAAAAAACATAATTTGAGTTTATATATTTTTTACTTTTATTTCTTATATCGTTATTTTATATTACTATTTTTCTTAAAAATAAATCTTTTAACAAAATAAAGTTATAATTCTAACTCGACTTTTGTTTCAGGGACTACAATTTTTTTAAATATGTTGCCAAAGATACGTGGCCGAAAAAATGTTGGGAACGGTTTGTCTAATTGATTTAGTGTTGCAATGTTTATATAAAAAAATTTGAAAATATATAAAACATTTTACTATTTTTAAAACCAAAAAAGCATTTATCTCATTTTAACAATTAAATAATTTTACGTATTTATCTAATCGAATTAGTGTTTTAATAATCCTTTATAAATGTATCGTTCATTTCGTTCATAACACAAATAAGATAATCTTGAGCATAAGCAAAAAGCAATATGCCAAAAAAAAATTTTGGATACAAAAAAAAATGGCACTATTTTCTTTACAGCAGCACTATTTTTCTCTCCAATTTGGCACAATCTCAAAAGGTCCAACTCCATCCCTGGTAAATATTTATATCCGAGCGCGACGTTACCCGAACCACTCAGATTCGTTTTTAATCGATTTGAGTTTAATATCCCAGTGGGCAATTGCTGGAATCCAAAGGCCTTCTAGCAGGCCTGCGTTAGGTTTTAAAAGGCATTCCGCACTTCTGCAAACACCGTTTTATTGCTTGTATGAAATGGGAAAATTTGTCAGGCCTTCCGCTCTCCTTGCTCAAAAGAGACCTGCCAGAAGCGCTCTTTCGAGAAGTCACGTTAGAAGGAAAAGCAATATAAATATCAAATTTCAGATTTGAACCATGTTCCTTTCATGTGGCGGTCCGACATCTTACCCACTCGTGTATCGTGAGTGTTAAGAATCGATAGCTTATTTTGCATGAATACAAATGAAAGTAAGCTTTGGGGAGCCCGGGTTCGATACCCAACTGGGAAAAAATTTTTTGTTGTTTTTTTTAAATATACATTTTTTTACAAACTGTTCTGTGCATTTAAAAATTTTTTTTTTGAATTGGTTTATAAGTTTTCTTCATACAAAAATATAAGAATAGACTTGGAGTTTTTTCATATAAATATTTTCATATAATATAATATGTAATGTGTTAGTTTTCGGGAGCTCGGGTTCGATACCCAACTCGGAAAAATTTTTTTTGCTGTTTTTTTAATCTACATTTTTTTACAAACTGTTCTGTGTATTTAAATTAATTTTTTTTTTTTGATTTTTTTGGATTACTCTCTGAGGTTTTCCATTTTTTGATGCGAGAGGTGACGACAGATTTTAATTAATTCGACGGTCGACCGAAATTAATTCAATTGAAAAAACATTCTGCCTGAGTTGGGAATTGAACCCGGTGCAATTAAAATGAACGCGGTTCTTTAGCTTAGAGGCCACGCACTCTACCCACTAGGCTATGGCCGCTACCATGATTAAGGATACTCATTAGGGCGTTTCACAAAAGACGTTTTTTCTGATTTTTCCAACTCTTGAAGCGGAATATTGAAGTTTGTGATTTAAGAGAATTTTGAAATTTTTTTTGGATTTTTTGAAGATGGGTACGGGGTCGCTGAAATCGATTTTATCAAAAAAATGAGGTTATGGAGAAAAATTTTTAATATTAATTTTTGATGGTGCTTTTTCTTCATAAAACTAAACAATTCTCTTCTTAATGATCTGATCCCACGACAAAAAAATGATTGATGTGAAAAATTATTATATTAAGGACCACTTTGATAGCCTTAAAAGTACAAAATTATGTTTTTATAGATTTCAAACCTCAATAACTTTAAAAGTTTTCAACATTTTTTCAAGATGAAAAATGCGTTAGAAAGGTCTTTAAATTACCTTTCATTCGGTATATAGTTTTCTTTTCACTTGCGGGAGAAATATAAGAAAAAAATTTAAGTTTGAGAAAATTTTTTTTTATTTTTCAAATTTTATAAAAATTAAAAGAATCATGAATCATTTTTTCAAATAAAATTAAAATCTCATGATCCGGAATTTTTTCAGTACTTTTACCAAGCAGCCAAAACTGTTTGCGGTACTGTGTTTTTTTAACATCTGTAGAAATTTGTAGAGGAGAATTGCTGCTTAAATTTAGAAAACAGTTTTATAAATATTTTACTTACCCATTCTTTGATTATTTTCTTTATACTTCGTTCACTTGGTTGTTTTAATTAAAGAAACCGTATTTCAAGCAGCTGAATCTGCAATTTTATTTATTTAATAAGAAATACAATTCAAGACTTAATACTTCTGACACTTGTATTTTATTTTTTTTTATAGAATAGGAAAAAGAAAATGAATAAGCAATCGCCAATGACATTTACACATTCGACGTGTTGTGTTGTATTTTTAGGGAGCTTTGTCTTTTAGTATTGCATTTTTTGCGGCGTAAAACTGTAAGCATACTTTTCTCGATTTTGTATAAAATAAAAATGGAATTTTTTGTTGATACATGTTTTCTTCCACATTTAATGTTTTATGTATTGTGATTTTAGATACAAATTTAATTTTTAATTTTAATTTGTTCATTAAATAACATGAATTTGTTTTTTTAATATCTTTTTATTTTGTATGGAAATAAAAATATATTGATGAATTGAATTTTTGATATTTTTATTAAAACAATGTATATTAAATGTTTTTTTTTTTTACTTAACCAAGAACGAAACTTAATGAAATTCTTTTAATTTTTACAAAATTTGAAAAATAAAAAAAAAATTTCTCAAACTTAAATTTTTTTCTTATATTTCTCCCGCAAGTGAAAAGAAACCTATATACCGAATGAAAGGTAATTTAAAGACCTTTCTAACGCATTTTTCATCTTGAAAAAATGTTGAAAACTTTTAAAGTTATTTAGGTTTGAAATCTATAAAAACATAATTTTGTACTTTTAAGACTATCAAAGTGGTCCTTAATATAATAATTTTTCACATCAATCATTTTTTTGTCGTGGGATCGGATCATTAAGAAGAGAATTGTTTAGTTTTATGAAGAAAAAGCACCAGCAAAAATTAATATTAAAAATTTTTCTCCATAACCTCATTTTTTTGATAAAATCGATTTCAGCGACCACGTTCCCATCTTCAAAAAATCCAAAAAAATTTTCGAAATTCTCTTAAATCACAAACTTTAATATTCCGCTTCAAGAGTTGGAAATTTTTTTTTTGAAACGCCCTAATACTCATATTTATTTGAGCCGTCGCATTGCAGCTTCGTAGAAGTGAGTTTGAGTCGTGTTGCATGCGCTAAGGGTTCAGTAGGTTCTTGTACTTATTTTGTTCGGATATACTCAGAGTCGCAAAAAATCTATCCGTTGCAGATCACTGATCCTAAAGTGAAAAAAAAACTATTCCAAATTCAAGGTGTTGACGAAAACCTCTTCGTTGTCTTGTAAAACATTTCATGCAATTTTCTTTTGTCTGAGAGTTCTGCCTACTGAAAAGACTTGAACAAAATTATTGAAGCCATACCGTTTGTTAAGAATGTATACTTTTTAATATATTTTTTCAAATAGGTGCAAAAGTTGTTTAAAAAAAAGAAGGAAATCAAAAAATATAATTTTTATACTCTTTTATAAAACGCACACTGGCTAATCGGTGTAAAAAACCTGCATTTAAATAATGTGTATTATGTAAATTATATTGTGAACTGCTTAGGCAGCAATTCGTTGAGTAAATTTTTCGGGTCTCGTAACGAAAAACATTCTAATTTCGTTATGATTCGAGACTCGTCACAAATAATTTGTCTGCCTCTGCAAATACGAATGAGATAGACTTTGTGTGGGGCTGCAGGCTATTTTTTGTGATGTTTGTAATTGGAACCCCCAGAGGATAACAAATACGTGTAGGTGTGCACGAGATAGTTTAGGAAAAATGTTTTCCACACCCTCTTTTACCGCCCACAAATCAATGAAAATGCTATATTTCCGACGGTTTTGATCGTAGTAGACTAAAATTTGGAAATTAATTTAAATGGTTACTGCCAGACACTGTACTAAAAATGGGTGACCACGCCCCCTTTTACCACCCACAAATAAATACAAATGCTTTATTTTAGATCGTTTCAATCTTATTAGACTAAAATTTGGTAATATAGTGCATATGCTTACTTTCGCACACTGTACTAAAAATGAGCGTAGTCACCTCATAGTTACCTCATAGTTACGCTCACTTTTCAAAGGATATGAGTGGAGTGAAGCCAGGTATAACCTGAATTGAGCTGAAATTTCGACAGTTGGTTTGTTCCGAGTACGAAATTGTTTAAGGAAAAAAGACCTCTTTTACCGCTCACAAATTCATAAAAATGCTTTATTTCGGACGGTTTTGATCGTATTATACTAAAATTAAGTAATTTATTTTTAAATTTTTGTGTGTTGTATGTGAGGTCCCAGAAGGGTGGCAGATAGAATGTAGGTGTGTTTAGAAGTTTCACTTTTGTACTGTATACATGCTATACTGAGATTTTTTTATTTATTTTTATTACATAGCCAAATGTATATTTCTCAATTTCTCACTGTCAAAATTTGTTTTATAAAATTATCTAAATATACAAAATATTTTCCTAGCTTCACAGTAAGTTTAGCAAAAACAGTTAAAATCAAATTACTTTTTATGAAGATTTTGCAAGAAGATTTAATAATATTTTTATTTAATTCCTACAAGTGCAAACTTTTGCAAACATTTTTTGAAGGCTCACCTACAACTTGAAGGTTGTTAAAATATCTTTAACTTACTCCTAAAATAAATGTTATCGAAACACAAAAACTAAGGAATTTATGACCACTTTTCTGCAGCATGTTTTGGCGAATATGCAAAAATTGGTGTGGAGAAGTAACAATTTATTTCACAAAGACTCAATGACAATAGAAGAGGAGCGCATTTTTATTTTTTAGAAAATTGTAATGTCTCAAAATAACTCGTTCTGAACACATGATATTCCTAAAATTTGTGATAAAAATAAAACATATTTTAATTTTGATCAAAAATTATGTGTAAACCATTTTTTTTTTTTTCCTAAAAGTTATTCTTGCAAAGTTTCATAATTTTACGACCACTTCTTCTGTTTTCATTCACTAGCTATAAGTTCACTGTGTATCGTCTTGTCCTTACTTCTTGTGTAAAATCACAATTTATTTTTTATTTGAGCTGATTCGCCTTAAGTTATGCAACCACAGTAATTTAATTTTGCTAGTATTTTCCGCAATCCTTACAAAATGAATTTTTATTCTCCAAGCGTAGCTAAGCGCGCGAATAATAACAATGCTACTTCTGTTTTTAAATTTTTTATTTTTATTTTTTCTTCAAAATAATATAAAAGACAAAATGACAAAAATCTTCTGAAGATATAATTTTTTTAACTTTTATCATCAAAGTTTTTGATTTTTACATTGTTTATTTATTGTTTTTTTTTTTTTGTCAAAAATAGACAGAAGCTATTAGCTTATCGAAAGGTCAAATGCAAATTCCCAAAATTCATTCTGCACGGATAAATTTTGTTAGATGGGAGTTAAAAGATTGCTACAATAAAATTATGTAAATGTGTGAAAGCTGGGATATTGATATTTCCCAAATTAAAAAAAGAAATATATACATATTACATATGAAGTTATGAGTTTTTCTCGAAACTACTCATTGAACCAAAATTATTAAAAGATTATCAACAGAGTTGCACAGTTTTCGTATTTAAACTTAGCACTAATCCAAAATGAAACACACTTATGCTTGGTTTTCACTATGTCTTTTTTATGACAACACAAAAGTTTATCACCTGAAATATCACCCTAATAAAACTCTTGAACATTTTTTGCATAGTTCCATTTAATATATTAATTGTTTTTAATTTTTCAAGATTGCCAAAGTTAGAAAAAATGTCTACATGTTGTTGTTTTCAATTTGATTGACAACAACTGACCAATGAAAATGACATAGTGAAAACCAAGCATTATGCATTGCATAAATGCATTTAGGAATTCAGCCATTATGTTACCCGTTTTAAATCCACTGTCAAATTCAAAACCTTAAAATATTTAATTATAATTTTTTTTATTAAACTTTTTTATTTAACACAATACAAATTGAAAACAAATTTCAAAACTGGAATAATTTTTATGCTAATGATAATGCTTTTGACATTTATTTGAAAGAAAACTTTTTATTTACCTATTACTAAAATATCAACAAAAGTGTACATTTCATGATTCTTTTCTTAACTCATTTTAACATAACATTTTTTTTCATTTCTGTAATCATTTACGAACAAAAAATGTTTAATTTACTAGGCATTGTTTCCTAATAAAATGATAAAATAATTTTATTTGTCGCTTAAAAAAATGTTTAATAGTGTCTCAAAATAACTACAATTCTTGAATGGAAACAAAGTTTAATGAATTCAGTTCTATTAATGTTTCTTCCCGAAAACGTACGCTTGTGAGTTAATCACTTTATGCTTGAGGTTCAGTAAGAAGAAGAAAATTTCATGATTCTCTTTGAACTCATTTGTGAATGTGAAACGGCAATATTTATTGTTCATTTCGAACTTATTTTTTAATAAAAAATGGTTCATTTTGAAGTAATTGTTTTCTACTAAAATTACAAAAAAAAATAAATAAATTCTACAAAAAATTTTCACGAATTTTATCTTCTCTAGCAAGAACATTGATCTCACAAATTAAAAAAAAACACAAAAATTTACAAAAAAATGTCTTCCCGAAAACATTCTCAAAACAATCACTTTACGCAAAACCTTTGCATATGGTTCAGTGAGTATGTTTTCAAAATCTGTGACCACTGTAATTCAAAACCCGCTTTGTGGATTTGAATGAAATTTATGCAGCTATTTTAAAGCATAAAAAACTAGTGCCTGATCTAAGGATTTCTTCTCCTTTCAAAAATTTATATTTTTCATAAATAATTAACTGTTCCATATTTCCTTGATATTCCGGACAAAAATTATCAGAGGCCACCATTTTGTTTATTTTTAAAAAACAAAAACCTTCGATTGGGCACTAGATTAAGTAATAAAAAAAATTTATTGTAATGATTTCATTCCAACAAATATGGCGATAACTTTGTATATAAGTTAAATTATATTAAATTTATTATTATATTATTTAAATAATATAATATATATTTTTTAAATAATATACATTATATTATTTAAATTATATTACTTTATACAAATTGTTAGGTTTAATTTATTTTTGTATATTATATTTAGCTCTTCTCTCTATAATCATATTATATTTATTGCTAGTCTGTAAGAACTTTGTTCATTGACTGAATTGAAATAAATAAATTAATAAATATATTAATTTTTTTTTTCAAATTAGGGTAAAATCAAGTTAAAACATTAATTTCATATTGCTGGTGTTATCAAAAAATTTAAAATGTATTATAGACCTGATTACTGTATTTTAATAAAGAGAACAATTTGGACTACAGTTTAGTTTCAGCTAACCTGTTTGCTGTTCTGGATAAAAGCAACCGAAAGTAGCGACATAATAAAATACTAAAAATGTCTGTCTACAATTTGACAGCGAAAGGGTTGAGTTCAAGAATCTATACCGATCAAGGGTGCATTGTTTTTAGGCAGACGTAGCTTATAACACTGGTCATACAGTATTGATTTCAAAATATATTTATGTATACATACATATATTTATATTCCGATCCAAAAATTTATGCAGGCAATCTTTGGACCATGTTTGGCCCTTGTTCGAACCTTATTCGGCCCTTGTTCGGCTCCTGTTCAACTTTTATCTAGCAACAGCTCGTCCTTAGTTTAACTCTGGTAACAATTTAATTTAACTCTGGTGGTCAAAAGTCCGTCATCTGAAGAAGAGTTCGATATACAGCTGCGAACGAAATAATAGCAGTACTCTTATATTCAGAAATGTTTAGATAAATAATGGTAGTTTACAAATTTCGTATCCGATAAACCCATTATTCACATTCCATATGTACTTTCAACGCTGGTTTCTAATCTGTACTTAGTTTCCTCCTGAATTTTCAAGATACAGGGTGTTTTAAGTTTTTGGCACGTGTTTAATATTATTGATCTGGAATCTAAACTACTCACCGTAAAATAAAAAATTGTATATAGTAATTTAGAAAAAATATCAGCTTTTTAGCTGAGCAAAAATTTTGGGATTATCTAACGAAATATCAACAAATTTTGTATGTTTTGTTTTAAAGGAGCTGTTATTGTTCAAAGTAAGAATTTAGAAAAAACTGTTGATTAAGTGTGTTTTTACATAAAAAAAAGACATTTTTAAAATGCTAAAACAAAAGATACAAAATTTGTTGATATTTCGTAGAACAATCTCAAAATTTTTGCTCTGCTATCGCACATGACACGATAGTGGTTGATAGTGGTTGATATATTAGTTGAAAAGTTGATATTTTTTCTAAATTACAAAATATAATTTTTTATTTTATGGTATTAGTTCAGATTCTGGATCAATTATACTTAACACCTGTCAAAAAGTAAAACACCCTGTATCTGGAAAATTTTACAATATAGGAGGAAACTGAGTACATATTTGAGACCAGCGTTGAAAGTACACATAAAAATGGTAATGGGTTTACCGGATACGAAATTTTTAGACTAGCATTATTTATCCAAACATTTCTAAATATAAGAGTACTGCTATTATTTCGTTTGCAACTGTACATCATCGGAAGAAATTCTCATTAAAAAGATAGTTTTTAAAGATATTTTTAACAACTATATCGGTAATTTCTTGTCAAAGACACCACGTTTCTGACATCACTAAAAGTTTTGAAACTCTCTGAGTGCATAGTTCTCCCGAAAATATGTATGTATATTTATATATATATATATATTCCGATTAAAAAATTTATGCAGTCAATCTTTGGGCCTATTTCAACCCTTGTTCGAACCTTATTCGGCCCTTGTTTGGACTCTGTACGGCAGCTGTACGACTCTTATTTAGCTCCAGTTCGTCTAAGTTCGTGCAGAAGAGCTCACTACACATCATCGGAAGAAAATTTTCATTAAAAAAATAGTTTTACAAGATATTTAAAACAACTATATCGGTGATTCCATGTCAAAGTGCCCACGTTTCTGACATCACTATTTTAAAAAACTTTTAAACTCTGTAAGTGGATAGTTCTCGCTGAAATTATTATATCTTCGTACCATTTTTTTGGATTTAAATTTTTTTAAATACATACACTGTGCAAAATAGCTAAAAATCTTAAACATACAATTAGTTCATGTATTCAAATAGCTGTAACCTTAAGACCGTAAGTTGTACGTAAAGAAAATGTAAGTATATTTTAAAGACCTACAATGTGTCTATTTGGTGGTGTTCTTTTTTTATTGCATTTTTATGAAAAATTCTTTTTCTTTTAACCTAAAATTTTCAGTAATATTCTTCAAAGTCTTCGCAACAAATTTTTATCTTTTTAATATAGTGTCGTGTTGAGGCATCAATTTTAAAGACCAACACACAATTTTAGGTTGAGGTTCTAACGATTGCTATTTTTAATGAATTTTTTCAAAATGCCTACAAAAGATTAAATATAATTGTACCGATAATTCCATTTTTTTATGTTAACTAGTAAGCCCGTGTGGCGTTAAAACGCCAAAATCAAACATACCTAGAATTTATTTCAAGCTATTGAAAAGATTTTCAACTGATAAAAATTAAAATGAAATTAATTTTGGCCTTTTTGCAATATACGCGGTATTTTAAATTTTTGTATAAATTTTTAAAAATTAAAAAAATTTCCGATCAACAGTTAAAACAGTTAAAAAGTTAAACAATTAAAAATAATTCTAATCTTTTTTCAACCGTAAGTAATCATTCCAGTATCACTTTCATATTGAATATATCAGTTCATAGTTTTAGCCAGTGGTGCCAACTACATGGAAATTGTAGATTTCTACGGACATTTAAGCCTTGCACAGATAAACGGATAACAGTGGCAAAATAAGGTAAATCTACGGATTTTTAAGAATATCACACCGAATTTTCGCAGATTTCACTTTTTTCACCAAATTTTATGTCAAAAATTTTGGAATGGTAAAAAAGATGTACTTATCACCAAAAAAAAATGTATTTACATATAGGGTATTCACAAGGTGTGCTATCATGTCATAATGTCATATTGTCTTAAGATTTTACAATAGTTTAAACTTTTCATTGTTGCTTTCCATATAAAAAAGTACTAATATATTACAACAAAAGTTTTAGGACAATATGATAATATGACATGATAGCACACCTTGTGAATACCCTTATAATTTGTTAAAGCCTTGTGCTTATCAACACTTGCAAATAAAACAACTGTTTTAAGGAATCTAATTTCGAAGTGAGCCAGTTTGCAGCCTCATTTGAGGCGAGTGTATACAGCTTAACCCAGTAATGCTCACCACCAGAACTCGTTGTGTTTATTTCTAGAAATTTTTGGCATAATTTGTATTAATGTTAGACAAAAAACTCTGAAGTTTTGAGAAAAAATTCAAAGGATTTGGGTGAGGTGAAGTGTGTAAACTCATACGATCATAAAGTTAACAGGGGTTTGTAAGTTAAGAAATAAAAAAACCTAAAGATATAGAAAAAATTAGAAATTTTCATTTCGAAGCCGTTTAACTCTAATCTTATGCATTTGTTTTAAATTACAACGGAATCTATTTTTAAGCAAAGCACGGATGCAGAACTTGGGAAGGGGGCTTATATTAATAAAAAAATATTTATTTCCTTGTGTTATATTTGAGATAACGAGTTCTTTATAATAAAAAAGATGATTTGGCTTATTTTTTCTTGGTCAGCCGAAAATTACTACCAAAAATCGTACATTCTTTGAATTTTATTTACGGCTTACAACGCACAAGCACAGTTAAAATGATTAGTGCTCATAGCTTTTGTAAAAGTCCGCATTGAATAATATTGTGGAGGGGAAAAAGTATTCGGAGTTTTCGAGTTCGCTTGATTTCAAAGTGTCATAACATTGAAATGGTAAGCTGCATCTGGCAACTCTCTTTTGTTCTCTTAACAGAAGACCAATCAGCTGAAGATTTGTGATCATTTTGCTGGTATTGGTGCGTCGCACAGTGGTTTAAACCCGTACAAAGTTTGGAAAAAATAGAAGGAGTCGTCGTAGAGCAATAAAATTTGGTACATATGTTGGAATTACCTCTTTTAGAAGATATTAAAATTTGGAAATCCGCCCACAAACACACCTACCTCTCATATAACACAAAATTTTAAAAAGCTATATTTTTTTGGCAGTGAAGTTATATCAAAACAATTTACTCAATGATCTAAAATATATATGTAGATTAAAAAAATTTGCTACGCCCACCTCCCATAATTTTTATACGATATTTGCATAGCATTAAGAAGGAGTAGTCGTATACCAATAAAATCTGGTATATACATACGTTGAAATTTGAAATTAACTGTATAAGTGCACTTACAAAAAATTTCGCAAAACCGCCAACAAGCACGCCTACCTCCCATATAACACAAAAATGAAAACGATATTTTTCTTTTTATTGCAGCTACATCAAAACAACTCAATGAAGAATATTAAATATATGTGTACCTATATTTAAAAAATTGCCTCGCCCACCTCCCATACAAATACATATTTTTTCTTATTATATAACATTTAGCAATTTCTTTTATAATTAAAAAAAGAAAAAAAAGAAGAAAACAAAAATATGACATATTCTTTATGACAATGTGTGTAGTACGCATATGGTTATAAATATGAATTTACTCTTTTGTTCGTTTAAGCCAGGTTAGCAGCTATTAGCAGCCAATTTTTTTTTTTAAATGCTTACTAAAAGCCTACAGTTTAAGATTTTTATAGTTAGAAACTGTCGATAAGTCTCCATAACTTAGTTCTGGTCCACGAAACCTTGGAATCTGGGAAAAAAACATGGTCTTAATAAAATTATTTAAAAAAAACACAATAATAAAAAAAAATATTTATCATTATTAAAAAAGGTTTTTTAGATACATCATAATATTGTATATAAAAAGATTTAAGTAAATACAAGCAGTTATGTCGGAGCAGTTCCTACCGGAATCCGGCTTAAAATCATGGCTGTTTTTGAGAGGAAAAATTTTGCCGACTTCACTGCTCGTCCACAAAAATTGAGAAGACTTATCTTAGATTTAGACTTATCTTAGATTTTTTTTTAAATATGTTATTGAAACATTTCTAAACTTAAATTAAAAAAAAACGAACAAATATTACAACATGAAAAAATGATTTAATTCCACTTTGAAACCACTGTGTGTCGTCTTAAAAATTATTGCAAAGCAAAGATGAGTAAAATTTTAGAAAAAATACGTCATATTTTACCATTTTACTACGATAAAGGGAAAAATCCATCACGGACATGTGAAAAAATTTGTGAGGTTTACGGTGAAGGTACTCTATTCCAATCAACTGCCAGGAAATGGTTCGCTCGATTTCTGGAGTTCTGGAAATTTTGAAGTCAAAGATGTTCCTCGCTCTGGTCGGGCCATCACCGAAAAAATCGATGAAATAATGGATAACGTTCATGAAAACCGTCATGTGAGCAGCCACGACATTGCTAAGGAACTGAAGATCGACCACAAAACAGTTTTAAGCCATTTAAAGAAATTTGGTTTTAAAAAAAAACCTTGATGTTTGGGTGCCTTATGAACTTAGTGCAAAAAATGTAATGGACCGAATTTCTATCTGCGCTTCGCTTCTAAAACGAAACGAAATCGAGCCATTTTTGAAACGTATGGTAACAGGTGATGAAAAGTGGATCACGTACGATAATATTGTTCGAAAACAGTGTTGGTCGAAAAAAGGTGAAGCTCCAAGAACGGTGTCAAAATCTGTGCCACACACATCTTTATTGATCCGACAAAAACTTAAAGAATTTTACTGGGAAGTTTCCATGCATCCACCGTACAGTCCCGACATTGCTCCGTCAGATTATCATTTGTTCCGATCTCTTCAACACTCCCTTGCTGGGAAGAAATTAACCTAAACATATGCCCGGAATTTTACAATAAAGAAATCATGGTCTTAACCCAAAAATGGCAGAAGGTAGTTGAAAAAAATGCACAATATTCGGTTTAATAAAATCATTTTTTTTTAAATAAAATGTTGTTTATTTTTAGTAAAAAAATGTCTAATACTTTTTCCCCAACCCAATAGAATGGTTATTTTTAATGAATTTAATTTGAAAGCAAGCAAAATCTCTCATGAGGGTCATGTCCCTCTCCCCCTGGTTGAGCGACTGTGTTTTAATTTATGCGTTGGTACCGCTAACAACAACATACATTGTATACCGATGAGCAAGGGAAAGTGTTGTTATTTGCTCATCGAATGCCTAAGAGCATTTACAAAAACAAAAGATTAGCTGAGTTTAGGGCGTGGGCACACATGATCTAAAGCTTTTTAGGTTTACACAAGTTGAAACGAAAAACTATAATGAATTTAATGCGAGAAGTTTAAATCCAGCAAAACTTGAGTCTGTGAAATATGTTTTCGAAAGCTCTAATGTCGATGTTATCTGTGTGTCCGAAACCTGGTTTAATAGTGACATCCCCAACAGTTATTTTGACATTTCCAACTATACTCTTTATAGAAATGTTAGGATTGGTAAAAGAGGAGGTGGTGTTGCTATTTACTGCAAATCATTTCTTAAAACAAGGCTTGTAAATTTGTCCAGTGGTTCAGAAGTTGAGTTTTTAAATGTTGAAATTTCTAATAATAATAATGCTAAGTTACTTGTTTCTTGTGTATATAATCCTTATACATGCTGCAGTCTTGAACCTTTTTTTTTAGTGATCTGTCGACACGTGTAATTGATTTTGATTCCTATATTGTATGTGGTGACTTAAATGTAAACCTGCTTAACAAAGACAACATATCTGACAGTTTAATTGACCGAGTTAAGGCTGCTGGAATGACAGTTGTAAATTCTTCGTGTCCAACTCGATTTGCTTCAAATGCGACTCCTAGCTTAATTGATGTATTTTTTGTTTCAGATGTTACTTTACTATCACTCTTTGATCAAATTTCTTTTATTTCGGACCATGATCTGCTTTTCTGTTCCTTCAATTTTTACACATGTTGTGATTCGTCCTCTATGTCAGTGTCGTATCGCGACTACAAGTCAATCGATTATTCACTATTGTATGGTTATCTTTCTCAAATTTGTTGGGATGAATGTTGGTTTTGTGTGTCTGTTGATGACAAATTGACTGTTCTCACATTGCATGTATTAACTGCTTTTGATAATTTTGTGCCTCTCCGTGCAGTGACTGTTGTGAATAAGACTTGCCCGTGGTTTACACTTAAATTATCTTGCGTGATAATTGAGTTTTTAAAAACAATACTTTATTCTTAAGCTGCCTCTTATAAACTAAATTCACAATTATTATCTTTAAAACCTCCAGAGCCAGAGATTGGAAGAATATTGCTTAGTAATCAATATTCTTCCCATATTCCATTTCTGATGAATGGAAGCAGCGATCATGTAAACAATTTATAATGTAAACAATTTATGATGTGAACAATTTATGATGTGTGGCCAGCTTGGTGGTCCACACATAGTTAAAATATCATGTTACAATTAATGATTGCTAATCATTAATTCTTAAAGAAGGATATTGATTGTATTTGTATACAATCATCATCATTATTCTGGAGTGGGGTAATGTATGTAACTGTTTACCTCATTCGTAAAAGCATCTATTACGAAAAAAAATAAACTTTATGGTAAATGGAAGAAAAATCGCACTGATGATAATTGGAGACTGTTCAAGATTGCCCGCAATGAAGCGGTGTATGTTATTCGACAGTCTAAGAAAAAATACTTTCGTAGTAAGCTCGACTGCTCACTTTCTTCGAAAAATCTTTGGAAAAATATACGTAAACTTGGTGTCCGTAGTGTAACGGTGCGTTTTACGCTGGGGTATCACTCGCCGGACCAGTAGTCCTGTCACAAAACAATTTCTATTTTGGGACCCAGAAATAAAGAAGCTGAAGCGGTTTTATTTTAAATTCAAGAACTTTTGTTTATTAAATTTAGCTTCAGTGCTTTTATCTTAGATCTATCTTTAATAAATGTAAAACGTATAGGATGGCGCTTCTTGCGCGGTAAATAAGGAAATAAAATAATGAATTTAAATTGTTGGTGATGGCTTACTTGCGTGCTCTCAGCACGTCTTCGTTATAGCTGGGTTGCGTGCTCTCAGCACGTCTTCAATGTCGCGTGCGGCGTAGGCACGTCTTCGCTATAGCTGGGACTACGTACTCTGTAGTACGTCTCATTGTCCTTGGGCGCTCTCTGTAGCGCGTCTCCAATATCGCGTGCGGCGTAGCTCGTCTTCGATACAGCTGGGTTGCACCCTTGTGTGTTGCACACTCTAGCACAGCTCGGTCTTCCCTGAGTCGTGTGCTCTCTAGCCCGTCTTGGATGCCCTCGCGTTGACCAAGTGCATTGATTTCGACGCACGTGTCGACCTCTGTCTTACGGCAGATGTGTTGCTTCTTTAGGCGTTGAATACTCTGCGTTTCGTAGTCTGAGTGCGTTGGGTACGACGCACGTGTCGAACTCAGTCTTCTGGGCAAATAGAATGTTTTGCCGGACGCTGGGTACTCCGTAGTCTTGCTGGTCTGAGTGCGTTGGTTATGACGCACGTGTCAAACTCAGTTTTCTGGGCAAATCTGTGGTTTTGCCGGGCGCTGGACACTCTGCGTTGTGCTGAGCTGAGTGCGTTGGGTATGACGCACGTGTCAAACTCAGTCTTCTGGGCAAATCTGTAGTTTTGCCGGACGCTGTGTACTCTGCAGCTTGGTCGGCTTGAGCCCATGTACGCTGACCGTGGTAGCTTTACACTTTGACTCCAGGATAGACACTCTAGGGCTACTAAAATGTCCACGCCTGTACGGTAGTGTTGTCACAACAAAGAGTCGTTATACTCGGCGGCAGGGAAGGTCCAGGCCAAACCATGCGTTATTTCTGTGACCAGTGGCACTATCCAAGTTGTGACAAGCGAAGCGTACGTCTGGGTAGTAAGCTAAACCGATCAGTTTCGCTGGCTGGGGCTCCTCGGTGCCATCTTGATACTGCCGAAGTGAGACTGTGCTGGATGCTCTCGATGTTCGTAGTCGTTGGCTCTTGGGGTGTTTGACGCTAGACGCTACGTTGTACTTATAGCGTTAAGTTCGTCGGCGCTCACTGGGCCGCAAATGTAACCTTGCGCTGACGATCTTACCCAATGTCCTCGTACTGTCTGGAACTCGTTATGCCGGAGCAACTCGTCAAGTACTCGAGCATGTGGTCATAAATGCGTTGACTATTAGCAAATCTCTTTAGTTGTACTCTTCTCTAATAATCAAGGTCCAGGCCAAACCATGCGTTATGAATATTAGGTACTTTCCAACACAGAGGACCACGTACTTACTGTTGTCGGGCTTGCAGCAAACAGACAGATTTTCTGTTCTGCACTCCCTTTTATGCTTTGTCATTCTCAAAGCTTTTTGTCGTAAAAGCTCTTCGCGGCCATTTTAAAGCTTTATTATCGCTCGTTAAGACGGCTGCATTGCATGCTTGATGTCTCCTGCTTGAGCTTGATGGGTTTGAGGGTGTCGTTACACCTTACGAGTTGACCTCGCACACGCTTGGCGAGCATGTTTGACGGTTGCTCCTATTGTGTGCTCTATGGTTATGGGTGGCTAGTTGTGGCTATTTGTGATGGCCATAATTCCTTAAAAATTATGGTCGTTACAGTAGCAAAGATAATAATCAGTGTGATATTGATTCAAATGCTCTAAATGACTATTTTCTTACTAATACATCATTTGGAATTAACACATTTCAATGTAATGAGCGTCAGTTTCATGAACTTGATCAATTCTCATTTTCTAATGTTGACATAAATGACGTCACTAAATCTGTTATGAGCATAAAATCAAATGCTGTTGGAGATGGTGGTATTTCTTTGCGTTTTTTAAAGTTAATTTTACCCTATATAATTAAACCGTTGACTCATATAATTAATCATTGTTTTACAACTTCGTGTTTTCCTGAATCGTGGAAAATTGCTACTGTCATTCCAATTGCAAAGGTTACAAACGCTTCTGCTAGGAAAGAGTATAGACCAATTAGCATTCTGTCTACATTTTCTAAAATATGTGAGTCCCTCCTGGCCAAACAAATTAATAATCATCTAAAAACTCATAGCCTTCTATCTCCATACCAATCTGGTTTCAGAGCTGGGCATAGCTGTGCGACTGCCATTCTAAAAGTTGTTGATGATATCCGAACATCGTTTGATGCAGGACATATAACACTTCTCTGCTTATTGAATTTTTCCAAAGCCTTTGATTGCGTCAATCACTCTATTCTTATCCAGAAGCTTAGGTTACTTTTTGGCTTCAATAATGCTGCTGTAAAATTAATAGCCAATTATCTTGAAGGTAGAAGGCAGAGAGTTAAGATTAAAAATAAATTTTCCGACTTTAAGGATATTGTAACTGGTGTGCCACAGGGATCAATTCTTGGGCCCTTGCTATTAAGTGTCTTTATAAATGACATTTTTACCGTGTGCAGTGATGTGTTGATGCATGCTTATGCCGACGACATTCAGTTGTATTGTTCAAACCGTGTCGAACTACTTGATGACTTGTGTTGCAGGTTGAGTGACGATCTCAAAGCAATTAGTAAGTGGGCGTCTGACAATTATCTCTGCCTTAATGCAAAGAAATCTTATGTTCTGCCTATCTCCAAGGATAAACTTAGCAACCTTGAAATCCCTCCTATAATATTAAATAATAAAAGTTTGGAATTGGTGAATAAAGTAAAAATCTAGGGTTTTTTATTAACTCAAAACTGTCATGTTCTGATCACATCAATAGTATAGTTGGAAAAATCTATTACACGTTGCGATGCCTTCGGCTATCTGCTAGGTTTACACCAATTGAAACCAAAAAGAGACTTGTTGTTCAATTAATTGTGCCATATATCACATTCTCTGAACTAGTATACAGTAGTCTAGATTCACATTCAGCGCATAAAATACTTGTAGCCTTTAATGATGCGACTACGGACTGAGTCGTTTTGAACATATCTCTGCGATCAGTAAGAATATTTTGGGGTGTAGCATAATTAGCTATTTGAACGCGAGAAACTGTATCTTTCTACACAAGCTCATTATTTACAGGACTCCTTCATACCTTTATCAAAAATTGCGCTTCTGTGCCTCAAATCGAACATGTAGTCTTATAATACCGAAATTTAGTTGTTTACTATCTAAACGTCTTTTCTTCATCAACGCCATTAAACTATGGAATTCACTACCACTTAATATTAAATCTAGCGTCAGTACGAATAAATTCAAACAATCTTTTATGTTATATTTTTCGAACATCTAAAACAATATAATAAAAGCCTTAAAATTTTTATGTTTTAATCAATTTGATTTTAATTATAAATAATCATATGTTATATGTATATAGGGTCAATAAATAAATAATTTGTTATCTAACTTTAAGATATTTATTTGCCATCTGTTGATTATGATTTTTTATTTTCATGTTTATTTCTATTTTATTTTTACCTACAAAATTACTGTCTTAAAGTGCTACCTTTAATTTCATTAGTTGATTATATATTTTTATGCGTTGTACTAATTAAAGATCTTTTTGTATCTTACTGTACTAATTTATGTTCAAATAAATAAATAAAATAAATAAAATAATTAAAATAAAAAGTATTACATACTTTCCTATAATAAGCAATAAGCATCATATCAAAAATAATCATCAGCCATAATTTCCTTCACATCGTTGCTTATCTCTCTTCTGCAGTTATAAAAGAACAAAAATCAATTGTCCCTAAAATTTTCCTGCTTAAATAAGTATCTATCATATTAGCTCTGCTAATAAGACAACACGTCTTCTCTCCGTTTTACCCATCAGTGCATAATTAGAACGTATTTAAATTATTTTTGCACAACCTTCACTACTTAAATTGGCAAAATTATTTATTTCAATTAGAATTCTGTTCAAAAGTTAAACAAAGCGCGCGCTGGCTATAAATTAAAACGACAACTAAAGATTGCAACCAGTTAAGCTTGATTTACACTTTGGTGCTGCACACTTCCGGCGGACATGTTGCTGTGAGCGTTGACGCATTAAATAAACAATGGCGCCGATTTTCACACTGCATCGGCAATATGACATTTTGAATTGGCGTCATCGTTATATAACGTGAACTTTTTGAAACTAAAGTCAAAGCAAATTCTAGCAATTAGCGTAAATAGCGAAAATGAACGATTGCGATATTTTAATTTTTCCGCAACACTTCGGGTGATTCTATGGGAGATGTGTGCAACAGCAGAGTAGGAGCTGCTTTTAATTAATCAATTTTCAACGCGATTCCGCTGGCACGTCCCGCCCACAGCTGCACTAAAGTAGCAATAAAGGAAATAAGCAAGGAAATGATACAACATCAAAGTATTTCCGTTGTTAGAGGAGGTTGGGATGAAAACATTTCTTTCTTTTTCCTTTAAGAATTCCTTGCCATTACTTTGACTGTGTGGGGAAGGCAGAAAGTAAAACTGAAAGCGCAAAGAATTGAATAAAGTTTTTGCTTCGTTCTAATTATAATAAGCAAAGTTTTAAACAATCTCTGAACCATTATGATTATTGAGATAAGAAATTTAAAATATTCTTATGAGCACTTAGGCTTACTTGGTGCCTCAAAAGCTGTCCAAAAGTAATTTTCTGAAATTGGTCATTAGTTAGCAGAAAGCGACCTAACTAAAAAATTGCAATTTGGGGGAAAGCCTTAAAACAAGTATAGTGCTGCATAAATTTTAATGTATCTCAATCAACAAAAGTAAGTGATTTATAGACTGTCCCTTTTTACCCGAAATTCTGGCTCATAGTCAGTTTATTGCAAAATCAGAAGTCACAGGCCTTTTGATTTCGGTCACTTTCATTCTAAAAGTGCTAAGTATGGAATGTAATTGCAAATCTATATATTTATTCCTGCAAGAGTCCCCTTATTCCAGGAAATCAACAAACGCTGCAGAAACACTTGATATATCATCTTGAGCTGCAGGTATGCACAAAATTGTTAGATTTTTGACAGCTGATACCATTTAGCAGATATGAGGGTGAAACCCTATACGCGCAATAACGTCAATTTCAATTTTTTACCAAAAAATCTCCCAAACTGTCTTAAAAATAAAGAAAAACAAGTTTTGTTTTAAAATAAATTCTTTATTTATACAAATATTTGCAAAAAAAAAGTTTTTACAGTTTCAAAGATTAACATATTTCGGGGAATATAACATTGCTTTTAATTTAGTAATTCATGATTAGTGTAGTTTACTTACTCACCAAAAACTTTTTGTAACACTTTTTATAACAGTTTAAGACATTTACAAATATATTAAAAATATGGCAAAACACAAACTGCTGCCAAATTCAAAATTACGCTGTTGCAACTAAAAATAAAAAAATAACTGTTGATTGATTTACTCTCTAATTGAAAAGCTAGATATGCTTAGAATGCTTCTGAGTCATTTATAAGAATTCCGACTTAATTTTTTTCTCTTTACGTTATTTTTTTAGAGCAATTCCTAAATGTTGCAGATCTGCAATACGGCGCGATATAGGGTTAAAGTTGAAAAAATGGCAAAAAGACTTAAGACACGAACTCGCTTTAATGTGAATGAGAAAGTGTGATTGCCAATGCGAATATTTAAGCCATTTCTTAATCGATTTTTTCGTTTCTTTTCTTATATTTTACTTTGGTAACAGTTCTTAAAAAATAGTTTCAAAGTTAAAAGCCTTTTTTTTAAATATTTTAAATCTACTTTATATAATTATTTCAGTTTGGATTTCTGAGATGTCAGGATTGGCAGCGATTAGAATGGTAAATGAGGTATCGAATGAAAGTACTGGATGTGGAAGCGTGCACAATTTGGTTGGTTTTAAATTAGTGACCTTTGACCTTAAATAAAATCCAAACTAAAAGAGATGAAAGAGCATGATGAAAGAAGGCACTTTAGACATTACTGAGGTGTACAACAAACACACAAGACATTTTTTCGCTATCCCTTACGGATACCCTACAATAAGCATTTTTTTATGTTTCATGTGTGAACACATGCTGTGATGGTGAAATTTCTTTCAAACAATAAATTTAAAAAAACTAAGGAAGATATCCCGAAAACTCTAGCTTCTTTCAGTTTAACGTATTTTAGTACAAAAAGTTTTTGGTTGCGAAAAAATAACGGTATACGAAAGCTTTTTGCCAATAATTTCCACAAATAGTATGTTAAAAAGAATTCCCATTATTATGAATTCAAAATTATTGCGATAACTCTAAAACTGTAGATCTTCTCAGAACAACACATTTCCTTGAAGCAAAGCCATCAGCTTAGAATGAGAAAAAACGATCGAAATTTCAATTTTTTTTTATTTTGCAAGCAAATATCTGAGCCATTTTCAAATCGATTTCCATCAATTTTTGTCTGAAAGTTCAATTAAATTACTTTGTAAAAATAAGAAAAGATTTACCGTTACCTCACCAATTCAATGTTTAATATTGTTTTCAAAAATCTTCTAAAATATTAAAATTTTGCTCAAAAAATTAAGGGAAAAGTGATTTTTGTTGTATATTTTTTTTTGTTTCAATTTTCCTTTTCCACACTTTTTCAAATGACATATCATTTATTTGCCAAAACTCAGAGCTGTAACAGAATGCATGAATTTGGTTTTATTCACAAAAAGTGAATCATTGAGTAAAAAAATAAGAATACATTCAATGAATGCAAAATTGATTTATAAATAAAATTTTTAACTCACATTCATTTGACAAAAAATGATAAATAATTCAATTAGTTTTTATGATCTATTAAATAATTACATGAATTACATGAGAGCTTTAGATCAAGTAAGTTTTTAAGAAGGCAACAACAACAACAACAACTCTGTATAGAGTTAATCATCTGCACATAGAGAGGATCTGCACATTCATATACTAGTTTAAACAGTGAGTTGATCACAGCTTAATCACTCAAAGACTACTGAAGAGGAAAATGTAGCGATTTCCGAAACAGACTGTCTAGTCAGCTTAGTGATTGACTCTATACAGAGTTGTTTTTGTTGTTGTTGTTGCCTTCTTATAAACTTACTTGAACAATTTTAATTCGATAAATAATTCATTTCAATTATTCATTTTCGTTATTAAGAATAATGAATGATTTTTTTTATTCATTTCAATGCTATTCACAAGGAATGCAATTACAAAGATTTTCAAAATTTTATGTTATTCTTTTTTTATTCATTATTCATTTTTTATCCGTTAATCATTTTTTATTCATTATTCTTTTGTTGTTCATTTTTTATTCATTATTTATTTGTTCATTTGTTATTCATTTTTCTTTTTTATTCATTATTTATTTTCAATTCATTTTTCATTTTTTATTCATTACTAATTTTTATTTATTATTCCTTGGTTATTCATTATAATTAATATTAATTATTCATTATTATTTTTTATTCATTATAAATTTTTATTCATTTTTCTTTGCATGTTTTATTCATTATTCATTTTTTATTCATTTCTTATTCATTATTAATTTTTTATTCATTATTAATTTTTTGTTCATTAATAATTTTTTATTCATTATTAATTTTTTACTCATTAATCATTTTTTATTCATAATTCTTCGGTTATTCATTGTTCATTTTTTATTCAATATTAATTTTTTATTCATAATTCATTTGATATTAATTTTTCTTTATCCATTATTCATTTTTTATTCATAATGTTTTGGTTATTCATTATTCATTTTGTATTCATTATTCATTTTTTAATCATTATTCATTTTTTATTCATTATTAATTATTTATTCATTATTAGTTTTTTAATCATTGTTCATTTTTTATTCATTATCTATTTGTTATTCATTATTTATTTTTTATTCACTATTAATTTTTTATTCATTATTCACTTTGTATTAATAATTCTTTGGTTATTCATTATTCATTTTTTATTCAATATTATTTTTTTATTCATAATTCATTTGATATTCATTATTAGTTTTTAATTCATTATTCTTAGGATATTCATTATTCATTTGGTATTCATTATTCATTTTATAATCATTATTCATTTTTTAGTCATTATTATTTACTTATTCATTTTTAATTTTTTAATTATTATTTCTTTTTTATTCATTATTAATTTTTTGTTCATTATTCATTATTAATTTTTTATTTATTATTCATTTTTTAATTACAATATTATTAATTTTTATTCATTATTCATTTGTTATTCATTACTAATTTTTATTCATTATTCATTTGTTATTCTTTTTTTATTTATGGCTTAGAACTTAAATGAATAAAAAATAAACAAAGAATAACTTATTAATAATGTATAAAAAATTAATAATGAATCAAAAATGAATAATGAATAAAAAATAATTAATGAATAAATAGTGAATAAAAAATTAAAAATGAATAAAAAATGAATATTGAATAAAATATTAATAAAGATTAAAAAAAGAATAATAAATAACAAATTAATTAATAATAAAAAATTAATAATGAATAAAATATGAATAACGAATATATAATGAATCAAAAATTAATAATGAGTAAAAAATACATTTGAATAAATAATGAATAAAGAATAACAAAAAATATTTAATAATAAATGAATAATGAATAAAAAATGAAAAATTAATAAAAAATTATTAATGGATGAAAAAAGAATAATTGAAAATTCTGAAATTCTTTGTGAATTGCATTCTTTGTGAATTGCTTCATTTTGATACATAATTTAATAAACAATTTCTATCATTGAAAATCATGAGCTACTCCCTATGATTTTTTTTAATGAAAATAATTTTTTTTAAATGTTGTTTTAAAATTTATTTCAAAATAAATTCCGTGAAAAAATTTTATATATTTCAAACCACTCCATGGCCAGCACACAGTGCGCTTTTTTAATTTTAGGATTGCATTTGGGTTTTTTTTTAAATTTAAAAAAAAAATATTTTTATTCGTTAAATTATAAAACATGTATTATCAATGTGGCATGAAAAATTGATGTTTTATATGGTTTTTTTATAAAATTCGTCCAAGTTGAAACTTTCCAACAAAAATAAGCTCAATAAAATCCAAAAAAAATAAAGTCAAGTTTAAACAATAATAACTTCGAGCACAAAGAATATTTCAAGGTTTTTGTTTTTTTAACTTTTTTATGTCTTAATCGTCATTTAATTTAAAATAACATAAAATAAAAAATGTTAATAAATAAAAATAGAAAAATAATTTAAGACAAGTTGTGACCTTATTTTGTATGAGCAAAAATTTTTTTTAAAAAAATTGTTTTTTTAAATTTCGTTAATTTAGTAATATTGTTTTATAGGAGATATATCTAAAAGTTATCCGATTTGAAATATTTTTAGCATGACGTTTAAGTGAAGATAAATTAACAAAATTTAATCTTTAAAAACATAAAAAAGCAATTTTATGCGGATTTTTTTTTATTAAACAAAAATATGGTTTGTATGGGAGGTAGGCGATGCAGTTGACCTAGAATTCAAAATTTTTGTACTGTTACTTAATTTAGGCTAAAACATGAAATGCATTGAGATTTTGACAACGAGCAGGCAGCGAAATTTTTTTTCACCAGCTAGTACGCTGTAGAAGCGAAAAGTAGTGCTATGTTGCCAAATTTCCATTTGTGAGTGGAGAGTTGAAATATCAAAATTTCGCTGTCGATTATATGCTCGTACATTTAATTGGAGCAGAAATTTGTCATTCAATAATAAAAAATAAGCAGTAAATATGTTTAGGTGTTGAATTTGTTATTTAACCTATTTATTGTTGCATTTATATAGTTTAATAATGTGTAGTCTTACTTTTATAGGGTACTAGCTAAAACCCGGCGCGTTGCTGCCACGCTCCCTTGCATGTGTAAATTGAGGTCGAATACTGAATTTCAATGCTGTGCAACCTATAAATCTAAAGCTGCTAGATATCCCAAATTTGGGTTGTATGGGAGGTGCAACGCACCCTTGACCAGCGCCCATTATATGTGATCAATGAAACTGAATGTGTAAATTAAGGTAGAATACGGAATTCCGACGATGTGCGACCTATAACTCCAAAGCAATTCGATATCACAAATTTGGGTAAAATAAGAGGTGCCTTGGCAAACGCCCATAAAATTTAATCAATGAAATAGCATGTATTCATTTAGGTCAAATACTAAGTTCCGACGCTGTGCGACAAATAACTCAGAAGCTATTCGATATCGCAAATTTGGGTTGTATGGGAGGTGTCACTTTCCCTTGTTCAACGCCCAAAAAATGTTACCAATGAAAGTACATGTGTAAATATATATCGAATACTATATTCCGACGCTGTGCGACCTATAATTCCAAAGCTATTCGAAAGCACAAATCTGGGTTGTATGGGAGACGACAGTCCTCCTTTTCCTACGCCCATAAAATGTTATTAATGAAACTGCATGCATAAATTGAAGTCAAATACTGAACTCCGATGCTGTGTGACCTGTAACTCCAAAATTATTCGGTATCGCAAGTTTTGGTTGTATCGGAGGTTCCACTCCCCCTTGTTTAACTCCCATAAAATGTCATCAGTGGAACGACATGTGTTAATTGTGGTTGAATATCGAAATGCGATCCATAACTTCAAAGCAATATGATATCGCAAATTTTTATATATTTGTGGGCGGTAAAAGGGGGTGTGGCAATTTTATCTTAAACCATCTCCTACTCGAAACAAATCCACTGCCAAAATTTTAGCGCGATCAGACCAGTAATTTCGAAGTCTGTTTATCTTTTCTTGAAAGTAGGCGTAGCTATAGTGGGACCACGCCCGATTTAAGTATAGTTACCGATAGTTATACGCACTTAATTACCAAATTTTAGTTTAATACGACAAAACTGTCTTAAATATAGCATTTTTATTGATTTGTGGGCGGTAAAAGGGGTCGTGGCAAATTTTAAATATGCCTATATTGTTTGCGTATGTGCAAACAATGAGTTGACAAAGTTTTATCGCAATCGGATGAACGGTATTGCAGCGTATAGCGAGCGAACAAACAAACAAACAAACATTCATTTTTATATATTAGATATAAGAAGCATGGCCGTAGCTGGAATTTTTGAAAGCTGCTACCGGCCTAAGCCTCATTTTCGATTTCGGCACATATTTTTATTAGATTTTTTTTTTTTTTTTTTTTTTTTTTTTTAAACATGCAATAACAATAGAGTTCAGCTACAACAGCTTTTTCGCACTTTCTCCGCATTAGATCATCTTAAGAACCAGCCCAAACAACATTACAACATCTCAATAAGGCCATTCACAGTTCGAATACGCTGGTCCGCCATTTGTACGATCCGCTATTTGTATGCCAATTTACGAAAGCGCATTTTGCCTTGCTGTTGCTTTGCATACAAACGCAAATACGCAGGCACGCGGAAATAAAAGCAGCCCTTAGACGTGTTTTTTGTACCTCGTATTTTTATGATCTGTCAACAGCCGCATAATGACATACATCACAGGGCTGCACAATTTTTTTATACGACGATCACATGGCGAGGTGCTCACAGTTTGAACAATAACAAATGCTATAAATACGAATTGTTAAAAGTACGCTCAAACCGTGAATAGCCCTAATGATATCGATAAGAGTGGTCCAAAACAATCTAAAGTGAGAAAAATTTACCCACCATAATATGGGTTGGGCTCAGGGACAACACAAGACATAACAACTAACCATGCGTTAATATAGATCTAATCATACATTAGTTTTCAATCTACTTTTGAGTTGACCTTTCGATAAGTTAACATCAAAAAAGCTACAGTTGTTAACAAAGGTACTCATGCGATTTAAAGGTGCAGAAGCCATATAATTTGTGCTACTAAAAGGTAAGTAAATTAAATTGTTAGCGTTTCTACTGCTTCTACGGTTAGTGTTAAAATTTATAAGAGTTAGGAGTTCTGGTGAATCGAACCCACCAGTTATGAGTTGGTGTAAGTAGACGATATCAGCAGACTTCCTTCTCTCATTTAAAGATTGCATTTTTAATAGTTTTAAACGATCCTCATAAGGAGGAAGATTAAAAGTGTCAGTTCCGCTTAAGCCCCTTAGAGCAAACCAAACAAAACGTTTTTGAATTCTTTCTATTCGTTCAACATGTACATTGTAACTTGGCGACCAAACTTGACTTGCATACTCCAAGTGAGGACGGACAATTGAATAATACAGCGTTGTAGTTGTTATCATACTATTAAATTCTTTGGCCCAGCGTTTTATAAAACCGAGCATAGAAGACGCTTTTTTACAAATGCTATCAATATGAACGCTAAACGATAGCTTAGAATCCATGCATATACCAAGATCTTTGACAGAATCTACACGATTTAAAGCTGTATCTTTTATCTTATAATCAAAAATTAAATTATTCCTTTTTCGCGAAAAGGTCATAGTTTGGCATTTATCTGGATTAAGAAACATATTATTTTTAGAACACCAAACTTCAAAGGATTTTAAATCAGACTGGAGTAGAACTGAATTGTCTTTAGAATCTACTGTTCTATATATTTTCATATCATCTGCATAAATGAGCAGATGAGAGTATTTGATGATGTGGGTTACATCATTAATGGCTAAAATAAACAGAAGTGGACCAAGGTGGCTACCTTGAGGAACACCTGATGCAGCAATAAATTCACCAGACAACACACCTCGAAATCGTATTTGATAAGATCGCTCTGTCAGATACGATTGAATCCAGCTTACAAAAAATTGTGGAAAACCCATTAACTTTAGTTTAAATACAATTAATTTGTGTGGTAGTTTATCAAATGCTTTACTAAAATCAGTGTAAATACAATCGACCTGGTTACCTGAATAAACTGAATTTAAGCAGAATGTTGTAAAATCGAGGAGATTAGACACAGTGGATCTGCCAGTAACAAATCCATGCTGACGAGTTGTTATGACCCTCGCACAATGAATCTTCACACGATCATACACGAGCCGCTCGAAAAGTTTTGGAATCGATGAGAGTTTAGCGATAGGCCTATAGTTGTTTACATCATTCCTACAACCTTTTTTATAAATAGGACTTATAAAAGATTTTTTCCAAAAAAGTGGAAAATTACATTCCCTAATTGATTTATTGAATAATATGGAGAGTGGTTGGCTTAGAACGGAACCACATTGCGTTAACACTGCGGCAGGAATTCCGTCAGGTCCAGCATTGAAATCTTCTTCGATCGATCCAATATACTTTAAAATATCCTCTGAGTTAAAAGATATAGGGCCCAACGAAACCCTGGGTGTAGAGTTCATATATTCAAAATAAACTTCATCAGGACTAAAAGAGTCTGAACAGAATGACTCTTTAAAGAGAGTGCCACTCTTCACTTATAGGCCACAAATTATAACGGGATCGTCAGTAAATCCGTCAGAAGTCTTAAATGATGAAGGGAATCCATCAGATTTTTTTTTGGTGTTTATGAAACCCCAGAATTTCTTTGGATCAGACAATATTCTCAGCTTAATATTGTCTAAATAATTTTGATATAAGGTAGCTGAGCAACTTTCAAAATCCAGAAACAAACGCTTGTAGGTTTCTAGGTCATTTAAGTCTAAGCTACAGACATATTTCTTCCATGCCCTATTCCTGTTGTTGCGAAGAGTCTTTAATTCCCTTGTGTACCAAGGGTAAGCACAATTTTTCGCAAATTTTAGGCTATACGGCTCGGACTCAGAAAACATAGTAAAGATTTCCATATAAAAAAAATTAATTGAATCTTCAAGATTATTACCATTAAAATATTCTAAAATTACATTAACAGCCCTATTCTGGTTGTTAACTTAACAAGAAATAGTTAAGGAGCTCTTGTTAAGCTGCTTGTTATGTTATGTAAATGTTGGTATTCTTAAAAATCATTAACAACATAAAAGCTTAAAAAGCTTTTAAAGTTCACCATGCATGGTGAAAATCGATATGCCTATTGAAAGAAGAGATGCGCTATATAAACAGATGCTTCGAGTGCAGCTTGTGACTCTGCAAGCGCTTGAAAAATTTGCCACGGCTACTGAAAGATTTCATTATCAACACTTAAAATAAGTAAAAAATTCCTCCATTTTTCAGTTTAATGTATTTAAACTCAATATTATATTTTAATTTGTATTTTTTTATTATTTTCACAACAATTTTCTATCTAAGCACATACATTTCATTCGTTGTTAAGACTCTTTCTGTTATTAACAAAATTGTAAGGAAAAGAGCTTTTAAATTTGCAGCAGAATACGAAACCTTAACAAATTGTTAATATTAACTATTTTGTTAATGTGGTGAGCTTAGTTAAGCTGCCAGAATAGGGCTGTAAGTTTATTATGAAGTAAATGATTCAACCTCAGAAAGTCAGCTTGTTTGAAATTGAATTCATAAACTTTATCTATTGAATTGGAATTCACCATATTTTCCCTGTCGGACTTGTACCATATGCTCAGTGGTGGATGGTAGTCATCAACAGAAGTTAGAGCATGAAGGGCCCTCTTAACAATCACGTTGTTACAGTCTGTAGTTAAGACCAGGTCAAGAAGTCTTTCACGACTATTATAAATACAACTTACTTGTTGTAAGTCAGAACATATATTATCAACAAATATATGCTCTTGGCGTGTCTTCGAATTAGATGCACAAAAATATGTATCATCGTCTGAAGATTCCCATTCCAAGTCAGGCAGATTAAAATCACCCAACAATAAAATGTCGTCACTAACGTCAAGAATATTTATAACGTATTCTATGCAATCCGCAAGGCTTGCATAAACTTCCACACTGCTCTTTGGAGGAACATAAGCATTAACTACATATACATAAGAATTACAATGTACAATCTTAATGCATATAAGTTCGATATTAGAAGAGCAGGGAATATCGATAATGGAACTAACGAAGGAGTTCCTAACAGCTAATAAGACACCACCACCGACAGCAGAAGTATTGCCAGCGTATCTGTCTTTTCTATATACTTCAAAGCTATTATCAAACAATTCCAAGTCAGTAATGCTTCCATTTAACCACGTTTCAGTCAATGCGATAATATCTTCAGACAAATTTTGAGACATTTAAAATATGTCTCGCGTCTTAGAGCGTAATCCCCTTACATTTTGATAGTAAAGGGATAGCCTATTCAGTTTTTTTGAGTTTGACGAACAGGTTGAGTCGTCCTTCTAGACTTATTCTTAGGCAGAAACTCTGAAACGAATATATTATCGGTCCACAAATTAGAATTTAAAACATTTGCAAACTCTTCAGCTGGAACTGTGAGAATGAAGGAAGCGTGGGAAGGTTTATTCCCTATTTTTTTACATGAAAAAAAGTCGTTTTGACTCAACAAGTTGTTATGTTTGATAAACGTCAATACGTTTTCAACAGTTGTGTCAGGCTGAAGACGTGAAATAAATAAATTTTTCCTCCTTGACACTGCCCTTAAATTTAAATGATTTGTGGATTCAATAGGAGGTAAAACTGGACTATTAGTCAAAGGAGAAATATTAGTGGGTGACGAAGAAGAAACTGGAGTATTGTTATTCAAAGATGCTTTGCGACGCTTATTTTTGTTCTTATTTTTGTTCTTCCTCTTTCTTTTTGAAATAGAATGGTCTTTTTCTGATGAAATAATAGTTTGAGTCCCGGAAGAAACAGTTTGTGACAAAGAAGGTAAGACATTTTCCGGAATAGATATTTCATCATAGACGCTGGTACTGGGTGCGGCTCTAATTTCGCTAAAAAATGTGACAATTTCTCGAAAATTGTTATTTAGCGTATTAAGACTTTCCCCGAAAAGCTTTATTTTTGAATAAAGTTCATCTGGGGAAAGTGCCCTGCACGAAGCACAGTACCAGCGAAGACCTGATCGTACAGATACTAAATCGTCTAGACATGATTTAGAAATACCGGCACAAGATGCATGAAACATTTGCTCACATGGACCAGAACAACTAAACATGGGGTACAGAATATTTTGACATTTACATAGCTCGTTCAAAGAACAAGCGACAATATTTTCCACAGAAAAATATTCCATGCTTAAAGATTGAAAAACTAAGCAGATGCCAAATGTGCTTTTAGGGCTATTATTTTAACACAACGAGCGCACAGTTAAGTTCAAACAAAGAACAAAAACAACAATCACTGAGACTAAGATAAACAAATCACTGCACAAAGAGGAAAGCAAAACACAGCAAGCATGCAAAACAACAACACTTTGTTAATATGTTTAAAACATTAAATTGAGAACTAAAAGGCAAGCTATTTTTGGCAATAAAAAAGGGGAGGGCGAAATAAGTTTTGGGCTTTTATGAAGAAATTAGGTCAAAAAATTGCAGTTCGGGGCCCTCACCCCCTTTTTTTTATTGCCTAAAATATAATAAAAATATGTGCCGAAATCGAAAATGGGGCTTAAGGCGGTAGTATCTTTCAAAAATTGCAACTACGGTCATGATAAGGTGTTTACTTCTTCTAGAAAGGGGCGTTGCTTCGCCCGCTTTTAATATAAAGCGACTTCTTTTGATACCAACACCATGCGTACCAAATATAATCACCCTACGGCTACTATTGCCTGAGAAATAAGGATTTAAAGTTTTGTTTTGTATGGGCGTGGCACCTCCCCTTTGTCTAATCACAACTTAAAATAGCCTTTAACCTTACCGGGACTTTTCTGGACATTTTACAAAAAACCCCATCAAAATCGGATCAGCGGTTTGGCAGCGCATGACATACGAACAAACCAACAAACAAACAAATATTAATTTTTATATATTAGATATATATATATATATTTAAAATGGAATGTGCCCAGCAGCGGATTTGCCAGTGGCTACCATAGAACTAATACAGAATAAATTACCAGGTAAGAAAGCATTACTTTTTTCAAAAAGTAATGCGTCTGCATATAGCAGAAGTAATTAACTCATACCTCATTACCTGTAATGTAGCATACAAGGAAAAGTAATGCAGTGATTTTTATAACTTAATACAAGTAGTATGTTACTCCATAACTTCTAGGTAATGCTGAAGGGAGGCGATCACTTACCTCCTGTCTCATTCAATGTTAAATGTAAGGCCTTTTATGCATAGTAAGGTAATATAGTCGGAAGTAGTGGTCATTACAAGGTAATTGATGCTTCATATATTCGGAATATATTCCATCCGCTACTGGGTGTGTTTGTTTATTTGTTTGTTTGTTTGTACCTTATAGGAGACCAAACCTCTAGAACGATCTTCCTGAAATTTTCACAGTATTTAACTGGGACTCTGACATGATTAATAGGGTACTTATTTCGACCACGCCCACTTTTCCTCCCACTTTTTTAAAATTATGTAATTGCTCCCATATAGTTTTTAACAGATTTACTTCAAATTGTATACACATTATACTCCAGGCGAGGTAAAAATAAACATTTCTTACGCCACGCCCCCTTTCACGCCCCTTTTCACGCCAAATTTAAGTTTTAAACTTTTTGTTCTCTGTACAAATTTGTTCCTTCCAACGAATTATTTTTTTATTTGGTAGTATATTGCTCTTAATACTGTTAACGTCGCCATATTACTCTGAACCACGCCCACGACACCGCCCCCTTTTTTTAATTCAGATACTTACTTATACCACTAACAATGTTTGCTATACAAAATACTTTTTTTGTAATATGTATTTACCTAAAGTTTTATATACTTTTTATCTACAGGTAAGGTAGCCATAGATTTTTTTATTACCAAATCCCCCTTTTTCGCCCGATTTTACTTTAAATATAATTAATCTGCTTTCAATCTATATATATAAAAATGAATGTCTGTCTGTATATTTGTTTGTTTGTGCTTTATAGGAGGCCAAGCCCTTGGACCGATCTTACTGAAACTTTCACAGCATGTTACTATGGCTCTGGAAGGAATAATAGGCTATATGAAGTTTTAATTGGACAAAGGGGCGTGGCACCGCCTGCATAACCCAAAAATTTAAATCGCCATATTATGGGCATTTTTTGACCTACGTCGATGATATTTGGTACATACCCAGTAGCGGATGGAATATATTCCGAATATATGAAGCATCAATTACCTTGTAATGACCACTACTTCCGACTATATTACCTTACTATGTATAAAAGGCCTTACGTTTAACATTGAATGAGACAGGAGGTAAGTGATCGCCTCCCTTCAGCATTACCTAGAAGTTATGGAGTAACATACTACTTGTATTTAGTTATAAAAATCACTGCATTACTTTTCCATGTATGCTACATTACAGGTAATGAGGTATGAGTTAATTACTTCTGCTATATGCAGACGCATTACTTTTTGAAAAAAGTAATGCTTCCTTACCTGGTAATTTATTCTGTATTAGTTCTATGGTAGCTACTGGCAAATCCGCTGCTGGGTATGGTATTGGCATAATTAGGAATACGTACCAGGAGAAAAGTGGGTGGGAACACGCCCCTTTTTAGGAAAATTAAAAATCGTAATATAGTCTTAACTACTGGACCGATCGCCATTAAATTTTCACAATAGGATATTCTTACGAAATAATAAATTCTTGACTATATAAAATTGTGAGTGGGCAAAGGGGCGTGGCCTCTCCCATATAACCCAAAATTTAAAATCGTCATATCTTGGGCATTTTTTGACCAACGGCGGCAGTATTTGCTATATATGGTATTGGCATGAATAGAAATACGTACCAAAAGAAAAGTGGGCGGAGCACGCCCCTTTGTTTGCGATATATTGGAGGCTGAACCTTTTAACCGATCTTAAATTTTAACAGCGTGCAGCTTTGACTCAGTAATACTTATAAAATGATAATATTTTTCGACCATGCTACATTACTACGTTTATTAACGGCTTTACCTCAAATTTAAAATACATATTAATTCCCATTCTCTTTCTCCCACAACTGTTTGCAAAACAGCTGATTTTGTAACATGTGTTAATTAAAATAGAGAGTGGGGTAACCCCATTCTCATTCTCCCACAACTGACTGCGAAACAGCTGATTGTGTAATTGCTGCTTTTTGATTGGCCTAAAAATAAAAAGGGGGAGCATGAAGCAAATTACATGCGGTTCAGTGCTGAATTCTAATTGGTTTACAACAAAAAAAGGGGAGAAGCATTGCAATAATTAAATTAAAATTAAATAAATAAATTTTTGTAAATATATAAATACTTTTAATTTTATTTTATAACGAGGGGGGTAGCGAAGCACACCGGGTTCAGCTAGTATTAGATAAAATTGCAGCAATAAAAATATGAATATGACAACCAGAACAGCAAGTGCTTTTTCTCCACACAAAGTTTTGAATCTACACCAAAATTTCGCGTGTAGAGTTATATGACCAAAAATTTTCGTTCCTACAGCATACTAAGCTATAAGCTTATAACAAATTCAACACTTAAGCATACTAAATGCCTACTTTTTATTGTTGAATGGCAAATTTCCGCGCCAATTAAATGTACGAGCATATAATCGACAGCGAAATTTTGATAATTCAACTCTTCAACTCAAAAAAATTTCGCGGCCTGTTCGTTGTCAAAAATCTCAGTGTAGTTCTTATGGAAATTTTTTTTTCATTCCTACAGCATACTAAGCTTTAGCTGAAAAGTACGGAATGATTTAAAATTTACTTAACATACAAATGTCAAACACACCTGTTTTTTACCATTTATACAGCAACAAGTTATTTTTTTATTTATAATTAATTATTTATCTATAAAGAGAAAAATTAAACATATTTTGGCAATAAGCTTTGAGATAAAAATTTGTTTCTTGGATGACAGTCACAGGATTGGTGGTTTCAATTAAATGTTGGCTGTGAAAATTTAATAGGATCGGTCGCATACATTTGCTCTATCAAAGTGGTTGCCGTTCTCTAGCACGGCTGTACAATGGATTAAAGTGTTATCACTGCCAAATTGCAATATGAGGTTAATTTTAAATTAATTCATGAAAAGTTACTAAATAAGATTGCTGCACAGAAACCACGCTCTAAACTCTTAAAATGAGTATATCGAATGGTTTTAATTCAAACCAGTCATAATATTTATGATAATATCCCTATCATGCTTATATCCAACCCACCCGATTTTCGGGGAACTATCAGTTTGCATATTTTTACTATTTTGTAATTAATTAACCAGATTTATTGGATCTTAACAAACGAGCAAGATTTTAAAGCATTTCCCTACTTCTTCTTTAATAGAATTCTATCATCATTCCTTAGTGCAAATTCCTAAATTATCATTCGACAAAACTTTCGATCTTTTTTTTTTTCTTGAAAAATGTTTCCTTATCAATACAACAAAACACCAAAAATAATCAGTGACAAGCAAACGAATTAATATCATATCCATTCTACCAAAATAGAAAATCAAAACAAAACAAAAAAAACTAATGCAACAACGTCAAATTTCATGTATAACGCATTATTTACGATATCACAAACCAAAATGTTACACAACAAAACAAAGTAAAACGAAACTAAAACATCTCCAAACACATCGTATTAACTTACGCCGGATGTGTTCATAAAAGTGTCAGTAACAGCTTTTCCCGATAGCGAAATGTTTTTCCCAAAAGCAACAGAAAAAAATTGACAAATAATTTTGTGCGATAATAAATTTTATCACTAAAACATGCGGTTATTTTTTGTTTTGTTTTTTTTTTTGCTCTTGATTTATTTGTAAATAATTTGGTTTGCTTTCGATTTTTGGTCATAAGCCAACAAGGCAAAGATTATTATAACAACATACAACAAATGTTTATCATAAATTATAGCCAAAAATATGTAAATTAATTCAAGCGTATGGTGGTGCAAAAATATGACAAATTGATGTCAGTGATATAACTTAACTCGTGCGTGCATACATTTTTAATTTATCCTTAAAACTAAGTTTATTTTTTATTTATTAGTTTATTTTATTTTATTTCATTAATATTTGATGAGTCATAATAATAGTTTAAGAAGCAACGTTTCTTCTTTTTCAAGGTTTTCTGAAAGAATAATTTTTATGTAAATTGTTTGTTTGATATACTTTTAGGCAATCAGTATTATCCTTCTTTTCTGCTCCTTAGATTATTTCTTTTTTACTCTATTTTCTCATATTTCAGTTATATTTTTCATTCACTCTTTAAGAAAACATTTTAATTTAAATATTGTGATAATTTTATTAAGTTACTTTTTTTTCTAAATTTGTGTATTATTTTTAATTAATATTATTAATTTGCTTTGTCTAATCTTAAGTTGCTTTGAGTTGTTATTATTACTTACTGTTTAACTATATTGTACTATATAAGAGTTTGTTCTTATTGTACTTATGCTTGCTTCTTTTAAATAAGTAAATAAATAAATAAATAAAATAAACGTCAGCTTAAAGCGTTTTTCTGGAGACAGCTGTGAAAAGATTAGAACTGTGTAGGAAAAAGGGAAGAAAATTATTTCTTTCGTCTTGAAAACTTGAAGAATTACTACTGATAGAATAATTAAGTTTGAAAATATAACAGTCAGCTCCATTAAAAAATATGTACTATTCGTCTGCTAGCCTTATAAATCGGTATGAAAAAGTGAGGGTAGGAAGTTATTTCAGAAGTCACGATACTTATATAGTGTATTTATAACACCTTCAAAAGCTTAAAAAAAGTAAAAAGCTGTGCTTCCAGTGAAGGACAGAACGTCAGCTGGGGTGTTCAAGGTGCCGAGTACGCATACAATCTCAGCTCCAAGTAATTTATTTAACAAACTAAATGACAATCTTTCCATTATTATATCTTCAGCTGACTATTGATTTTATTAAATACTAGCTGATATACCCGGTGTTACTCGAGAGTAATTTATATAAACATTTTAATATAACTTCTCGATTTAATGTTTTTTAAATTTTGGAATTTTTAAAAAACATGTTGAACTTAAGTTTGAGACCACTATAAAAATATTAGTTAAAAAATTTACAGTGCTTTTTTAACGAAGGAATAATTTTATCGCTGTTTTTTCACAATCAAAAACTGTTTTTTAGCTCTAAACTGAATTCACTGGTTACTGGTAAACATGTTACTTATGGAAATCAAATTTGTAAAAAAAAAGGAAAATGGACACTAATCTTTCTTAATTTGTTAGTAGTTTTTTAGCAAATAACAGTTGCTTTGTGTCTAAAATAAAAAATAAAATAAACTGATGCAATTATTAGTTAGTTGATGCAATTTCTTAAATCTTCAGAATTCTTTTTTTATGCGAAAAATTGTACAGTCGTTTCTTAATGTAAATTAGCAAAAAGGTGTTAGTTAAGAAAGCAGACGTTAAAGTTATACTATAATTTCCAACAGGGGTGTGGGGAGGCAAAAACTAAGTAAATTTACTATAAGGAAGATTTTATATAAACCAAAATGTTTGTAATTACTCTAGACATACAACTGTATTCTTAGAGATAAATGGGGACGCTCAAATAATATAGAGAATTTGAAAACAAAACTCAGTTTTATTTAATAGTCTGGTATGAAAAAATAGATTTTTAGCCAGCCATAACTTTTGATTGGAAAGAGATATTGGGGTAATTTTTTCACATAAATTATTTTTGAGACTTGACTTGAGACTTGTAAAAAATATAAAAACAGCATTTTGGAACAAATTAATTTCGCGAAAAAAATCAAAGGGGGTGGTACCCTTGTTGTTTTAAAAAGAGTAAAATAATTTTTGGGCTTAGCTGGAAGAATTTTTGCAAATAAATGCTACTTCATATGAAAGGTAGCCAGAAATGCAATTTTTAATTGATTTAATTTTATAACAAAAACAATTTTTGAGTTATTTTTTGAGTAAAAAGTCGATATTTTGAACCTTTTTTGACATAACCATAAAACATATATACACTGATTTAACGGTACAGTTCAAACTATTGTTGTGGAGTGATTTTATTGAACTTCTGAACAAAAAAAATTTAAATGAAATATATTAATAGACAGCGGAGATATTTGCATCGAAAGACCAAACTTTGATTTTCATGACTTTTTTTCTCATTCTTAGGTAACGATGTTTTATGAAAAAGTCGTTGTACTAAAAATTTCTCCAATTTTTAAGATATGTGAGTGTTTTTGATGTCAAAATAACAGAAATTTTTCAAAATTAAATACACAAAAATCTCCGATACTAAAAAGTTTTACAATAACAAAATTACCGTTAGTTGAAATATTTTAGGGGGGCGTGGCAAAAACTAAGTATGTAACATTTTAAGTTGGGATGCATTTAATATGTATACCTAGTTTGACCAAAAGCCGTTGAGCCGTTTAGATTTGTATAAAAGCCAAACAAACAAACAAACGAACCGAAAACTAGTTTTATTACTATAGATAGTAGTAAATCTGTAAAGTATAACAGCCATATTCATAAAAAGTTCCAAACTCTTGTAAGCCCTTTATAACCCACATGCCTGAAAACGTTACTTATAAACGTTCAATAACGAAAAGAACCTTTTGTAACAGCTTCACAAATGAGAGAATTTTAAAATAGGAACAAACCTTATGTAAACCTTCTACAAAGCTATTTTAAATTTTAATGTTCTCAATTGAGAACAAACTTCTTATTTTCTAAAATGTGTCGAACTTTTAGCACCTACGACAATTTTAAAAAGGTAAGATTTCACTATTTTCAATTTGTGTATTTTTCTAACTTATCCATTCAAAAAAATTGCAAGAAATTGACGAAGAGTTGCATGAGTTGCGTCACATTTATTTCCGTGATTTGAATTTACTCAATGAAAATAATATTGATACTTTTTGGAAAGCATTTTTTGATCAGAAACGTAGAGATAATTCCGAAGTCTTTCCATTACTTAGAAAACTATTTTATGTTGTTTTAACGATACATGTATCTACAGCAAATGTACAAAGTATTTTTTTAAAAATACAAATTAATAGCACTAAAATCAGAAATAAATTAGAAATTCCCACCTTGTGTGGGATTCTTTGAACTAAAGATTTTTTAAAGAAAAACGATTGGAACTGCACATATTTCAAACAATCATCAGAAATGATAAAAAAGTTTGATCAAAATTTGTAAAAAAATAATTTAATTTTTCAGATTTTATCATCAATTCATCATATGTGACTATGAGATTTTTCTTAAACAGTCTTTTCATTGCAAAATTTCATAAAAAGTTTTATACTCAAATCTTATTACTACAGATTTGAGAAAATATGCTTTCTGCATTTGCTGGTGCTTCACGAATCGATAAACAGCATAAACAACAATTCCTTGTAATGAAAAGACTTGGAACTTAATCCACATTTCTTAAATTAATAAACTAAAATTAATGTGATTTATTAATGACTAAAACTATTTTGTATAGGATGTAGTTTACTTAGATCTCAAAAATTGGCAATGACATTTACATTCATATAAATACCAAATGTTTATTTACACAAATTTTTAAAATTTTTTTAAAAATAATAATTTAAATGATTTTAGTTAATAAATGCGATTGTTTTTGTTTTGATTAATTATTAATTTAATTTAAATAATTTTTTCGAATGCAATAATAAAAATTTTAAAGCACACATTTTAAAAATATATGTTTTATTATTTTTTTAGCTCCAGTTTTTTCACAAAAAAAAAATAAGTTTTTTCTGAAAATTAAAGATTTAAAAAGAAAAATATGGCAACACTGTTTTTGATTTAAAGGTAAACAAATGCCTGTGAATATATCAGCCAATGCCACAGACGAAAATTACAACTGTTCCTATTTTAAAACATCAGTATTGTCACTTTAACTATCAGACTCTTAAAACTCGTTTATGAATAAAACGCTTTTAAAGAAAATTTTAACTTTAAAAAGCATTTAATTAAGAAACGTTTGAAAGCTGTTTTAAAATATTTTTATGAATACGGCTGTAAAAATTTTAAGCTATATTAAATTTACTTATGGCCTTATTTTGCAAAACACACGCAATCAGCTCACTTGTGGTTTTTTTTGTCTGGCAATTCTATTTCCATATGAATTAGAACAAACCCTCTCTATGTCACTGAAGTTTTCATTTAAAATATATTGCCAGACATACAAAATCCATTAATCCAAATTTTGCTATTTCAAACTTTTTTAAATTATGTTTGTTTTCAAACAAGTATTTTTTTATAAAGCATATCGAGAACTTATATGCAATATGACCCATCTACATTTTCCACAAAAATGAGGTTTTTATGGCAAAGAAATCCTTGACTCATCTGCCACCTATGAGTTTTATTTTTATACAAAAAAAAAGAGAGTTTAGCAAAGTGTTCCCCTTAAATTTTTTACTTATTTACAATACAGTTTTTTGTTTGTTAATACAAAAAAAAAACTCATTTACACATTTTTTCGGAAATATTCAAGACAACAAAGTCAGGGTGTAATAGAGACGGAAATGCATTGAAAAGCATAGAAGTAGATTTTGCATCATCATCGGAAGATGATATGAGATAAATAACCGGTGCTTTTATAATCGAATAAAATTTCTTAGAATATTAAAAATTTTTAATGCAGAATACCGAGTAAAAATTTAAACTTTTTTTAGCTAAGGCCAAACAGCGGGTACAAGGCCTAATTTTAAATATTTTTCTCGGCCGTACTAGGGTCGTTTACGGGACCTTTTGGCCAAACTGCGGCCGTACAGAGGCTGTTTTTTAATAATATTGACTGTAAAACGGTCAAATGTTTTGCGCAGACAAAGCCTTTTTTGTCAGCGGGTGCGAAAAATTAAGCGAAGCGAAGTCTTTAATCCTCAACAATGCCGTATTGTGGTCGTACATCTGTCGAGCAGTGATTCCACAATGAAAATGAGCAGTTTTTTTTAACTTACATTAAACACAAAGAAAAATTATTTAGCGCCACACACAAGTGGCGATATTATCAACATCAGCATCACCGAGTGCGGCTTGCCTTGTTGCTGCGCATACGTTTGCTGTTGTCTAAGAGCTTTAAAAAATTCGGTGGCATACAACGGACGTTCAGTAGCCATACAGCGGCAGTAGAACTTAATTTAGGAATTGTTCGGCCGTTGCTTGACCTAACCTTCGGTCGCTAGGCTTTTTTGAATTGTTTTTAGGCCATCCACGACCCTTGTACGGCGCACAGTGGGCCCAAAAAGACGTTTGCGTCTCATAAATGATTTTTTAAAAATTACTCTTGCAGCCTGTATGATTATGAAAATAATCTAAGAAAAGGTGAAATTTTGTACAACAATGAAAATTTTATTAAAAAATTTAACGCGATTTAGTTATATAGCTTGCTAAAGTTATTTTCTTCTGCTAAGGAATGCAAAATTCGATGTTGCTTATTTATATAGAATTAAATATGTATACTTAAATACGCGTTTGTTATATATTTAATTTTTAAATTCCGCTGAAAAGCCAATTAATGTGCTTAGTGGAAAATCCTAATTGCCAATAGGGGATATGTTTAGAACGTAGGTGCATTCTGTCTAACCCGGCTGATCCGGGCAGGATCTAAGGTGTAAATCGTGCATGCGTATAGTTCGGGTATACGTATCTTTGGAAGATTCATACCTCCGGGCGAATCCAAAAACAACAAAAAAAGTCGTCTCAAGACACAGTCCTATATAAGCAGCGAAATGGAGACCTTTTTCAATAGAATTGTTTCAACTCTTTTTAAATTGATCATACAAGTAATATATACCGTTGGAAACCTTAAAGTCTAACCTTAAAGTTAAAGTCTTAAAGTTTAAGCTTAAAAAAATAGAAAACAAAAAATTTTTTATATAATAAATTTAATATTTTGTATGAACCTGTTTTTTATATATTTTTTATCTTTGATTAAGATTTAAATAGTTGCGCTGTCTTGCGCTGTTTTCTTTCTTAGTGCGTTTGGTTCCTTAGTGTATTGATAACTAGACCAAGAAAAAATAAGTTGCTCCAATTCTGCCTTTTTTGAGAAATTTAAATTTTCATAACGAAGTTGCATGACAAAAAAATATCCAATAAACTTTATATTTTTTTTTTCTTCTATTAAACTCTGTTGATACAGTCGCAATTGATAGTTCCGGTAAAATCTGCATGTTTCTCAAATATATGTTTGTCTAGAAGAAACCAGTGGTGTAGGAATGCAAAAGAGGACCTTGCTGCCCTTTCTAACTCATCACATATTATGAACTTGTGTTTTGAGGGTTTTTATAATATCTTTACACAATTCAACTATTCCTTTAATTTTTTTTATGGATCCCATACCTGTGTTCTGCATCGTATTATTCTGTAACATATGTTTTCTGGTTTATATCAGAATTCTTCACCAAATACGCTTTTTATGTTGATGTGTTGGTTCCGTGATCATGGCTTTAAATCGCTCATTTCGGGAAAGACCGTCACAACTAAAAATTTGGGTTTTTTTAGTTAAGTATACAGAAATATGCATTGTTATCATATCTTTAATTTGAGTGAACTCCAAACCGATTTGCTGTTAATTGACGGTTTTACAGATACTTGTGTTATTTTGATTTGTAGCAATTTCTTCACTTTTTTGAAGCAATTTTTTGACGCAAAATGAAAAATTTATGATATTATTGGTAAAACATATAATGTTCTACAAATATTATTAACTATTTTCAGTCTACCTTTACAATAAATGGTCGTGATGTCATTTCAAAATTTCATAAGGATCTCCTGAAAAATACTAAATTTTGAGTTGTGACAGTCTTGCTCGAAATGAGCGATATGTGGAGTAACATCATAATAAGGCAACATTTTTCGCGTTCGAAATCTTATTCGTATCATTCCATTTCGAAGTAACATTCCAGTCGATCACTTTTACATAATATTTAGACTTAAATTTAAGGTGAGAAACGACATATTTTCTTATATCAGTCTGAGATAAGATTCTTAATTTTAAAATTCTAGATACAGTCAATTTAGAGATGCCATTCGATGGAGAGAAAAAAATCAAGCATTCAATGCTTGAATCAAGCAAATTTTGAGCGTCAATCCCTGAATTCAAGCATTATTTTGCTAGAACTGAGCAAATTCAAAACACATGATATTAAGAAAAAAATGTTTAATTCGAGAAACATTTGCTTAAAACTCAAAAATATTTTTTTTAAATTCAAGTCTAATATTTGCTTGAAGTGAGAAAAATTTGCTTGATTTAAATAAACAATATGCTGAAAACATGAATAATATAATTTATTTGAGAAATTTATTTACCTTAACTTGAGATCAATTTATTTGATTCAAGTACACAATTTACTAAAAAACTCCAAAATAATTTTTCTAGATTCAAGTCTAATATTTGCTTGAAGTGAAAAAAATTTGCTTGATTCAAGTAAACAATATGCTGAAAACATGAATAATGTAATTGATTTGAGAAATTTATTTTCCTTGAATTCAGATCAATTTATTTGATTCAAGTACACAATTTACTAAAAACTAAAAACTAGAATAACATTCAGGATCTGAGAAATTTATTTTCCTTGAGCTTAGAAATGTTTGCTTGATTCAAGCAAAACAATTTCTTAATACTAGAATATTTTGCTTGATATCAAAAACTTAATTTTCTAATTAATAGCATAATATGCTTGATCCAAGTAAACAATTTGTTGAAAACGAAAATATTTCGCTCGATTTAAGAAATTGGTTTTCCTAGGATTGAGAAGAATTTTCTTGTTTGATCTAAATAATTCATTATCTGAAAATTAGAAAAGTTTTCTTAATACATAGGATTATTTTGTATCTTGTGTCCGGAATAAGTAAGTAGAAAGATACATTGTGTTCTTAAGGGCCTCCGAGAGTTTTTTGAAAAACAAAAGACACCTTTATAAAAAATTTTTAAGCTTTCTTTTATTTTAGATCAAAAATTACATGCATTATTAATGTATAGCTATTCAAGACTAGACCAAAAAAATTTTACATATCTAATACAAATATTTTTAGAAAAAATGTTAGGGATAAATTTTGAATAGGTTTACTTTAATAATGTAAAAACAATATTGCTCTTACATAAAATAAAGCTTACAAAAAATGTTAAAGCAGTGTCTTTTGTTATACAAAAAATATTTAATATTTTAAAAATGTTTTATTTAATTATATTTTTTATTCATTTTATAAAATAGTATTACAAATATTTTGTTTTAAAAGGCTTTCTGATATCTTGTGATAAACAAAACATTAAAAAAGGTTAGAAGCAAAAAATTAAATTTTTTAAAATGAAAAATGTCAATCTTCCATATTTTCCATATTGATAAGCAATTAAAATTGTTATCGAATTCAATTTCAAAGAAATATGTTACATATCTTCATATTAGAAGTGGGAAAGTGTTTTTTTTTTTAACTCATAATTTTAAGGCTAAAGCATAGTACTCTGTTCAGTTTCATGTGAAATTCCACTCAAATCTCTATACAAAATAGGTCAGCTGCGAAACAAGGCAGAAGGTCCTATTGCATGCAATTGATCTATTTAGGCTAGTCAAAGATGGTAAAGGTAGCAAATTTTCACAACATTTTCGTCAGAGCAGTACTCTGTTCCGCTGCGTGAAATTATTGCAACATGTTTCTGAGCAACATTTCCTCACGACAATTTAATTGTACTGCCTATTTATTTTGAAGTGAAAAGATCATATGAAATCTCCCAACATATTCTCTGAATCTCTCTGAGTAACGTTGCCATAGGAATTCCTCGCAACAAACTTTAAGTCAGAAATTTCATGCAACAAATAAATAGATGTTGCCAGCGAAATTTCATGCAAACGAACAGAGTACTAGGCTTTAAGATTAAGAAAATTATGATTACATGCTTGATATTTTTTCTTGCTTGAATCAAGCAATTTTGAAATCATTTTCTATTTTCTTAAATCAAGCTAAATCATTGCTTAATTCAGGAATATTTTTAATAACCAACTCTGCGTTTGCTTAAGTTTAGAAAATATTTTCTGATTCAAGTTTCGTTCCAGCATTTTCAAGAATCAAGTTATTTATGCTTGTTTCAACAATCATACATTTTACTTAATTTAAGAAATAAACGCTCATTATAAAATTTGTTCTTAATTTTAGTTTTTAATGCTTGATTTGTGCATATTAGGCTTAGTTTTGAATTTTCTTAAATCAAGCAAAATAATTGCTTAAAATAAGAATATTTTTCTCCGGTGTGTAGTAAACAAGATATCTCAATGGTTTTGAAGTCAAAAAAGTGGCAATTTTTAAGTATAGCAAAAAAAAACTATTGTTATTTCTGTAATTTTTCTTAACTAAAACTATCTCTTTCGACCGAAGAAGTTCAGCAAACGCTTATTGTACGGCCGCCCTTTGTTCGGCCCTTGTTCGATGGCTATCCTATTATTATTGGCTTATAATTGTTTCTTGTGTAACTATCATTTAATTTACTAGTGAAATTGGACATAGTTTCCAAAGATTTTAACATTTTAAAACAGAGTTGTCAGCTTGTCTTTCTTATGAACTAAAATATTTAGTGTACAATAATTGTACATTCTTTAAGTTAAAATTGCTACAATTGTTGCCGTTGAGGTCTTTAAAAGTTTTACGTTGTTTTTGATAAAGCTGCAGTTGTTGTTGTTGTTGTTGTTGTTGTTGTTGCTGCTAAAATTGCGTTTACTACTTCCACGCTTAATGTTTTCGCAACAAAATTTTAACAAGTAACGTTTATGTAATACAATAGTTTAAGCGTAGGCAAAATTTATACAAAATGTAGTACGTCTGTGTTGTGTGCTTAAAACACAAAAATCTTATAAAAAATTGAAAAAAATGCAATAAAAATTAAAGTCATTAAAATGCATTTGTTGTAAAAAGGTTGTGTAAATTTTCATTGCTTGAAAGTGTGTTGCTGTTTTTTTATTTTTTTAGCCCTTTATAGCTTGTAGTAGGCAAAATTATATAGTGGTTGTTGTTCTTATTGTTGTTGTTGTTGTTGGTGTTGGTGTTGTCGTTTTTGTACGTGTGCCAGTTCTGTCAACTGGGTGAAATGTTTTGAACATTTTTTTTTATAAAATTGTTATGTTTCATAAAAAGTTGCCACAGTCATCAATTTTTTACGACGCTGTAGAAATATTGTGTCAAACTTGTTAGATGTGGTTTGTATGTATTTATGTGTGTTTTTGTCGTTTTAAATGAGGTTGTTGTTGTTGTTGTTGTTGTTGTTGTTGTTAATGTTGAAGTTTTGGTTTATATTTATTTTTCTTATGTCTTTTATTTAGTTGACTGTTGTTGTGCCATCATGTTGTTGGTATTGTTGTTGGGTAATTTTAAATGATTGTTCGCTTTGAATGAAGCAAAATATTTGTTGATGCTATCGTTGTTGTTATTGAAATTATAATGTTTGCTGTGCATTTTGAGGTTGACTGTTGTTATCTTTATGTTGTTTACATACTTATTCAGCTTTTTCCGCTTTTATTTATATGTTTCAAGCTGAAGCTGAAACAGTTTTATTCTGCTACTATTTTTCCAAAAGATTTGTTTGTTGTTTTTTAGATTTAAAAGCAGTAGCTATTGCTAATGTAATGGTAACATGTGATGCAGGCCTGCAGGTAAGAGAGTTTTTAGGGTTCCCCCATAAAGCCGAAAGGTGTAAAAAATAAACACCAAAGAGACTTTTCCAGACGAACAATTATAACTTAAAAAAAAACAACTGGCCAAAAATGTCTACTCAAATTAACACACATATGATATATTCTAAAAATTGGCCCAAAAAAAATCATACAAAACAACTGAAGAGAATTTTGAAAAAAGACCCTTTTAGTTTTTAAAAATCACTTTTATAACCGAAAGTTTATCATTACTCATAATTTAAAAAAAAAAACGATTCAACAATGAAAAGTTTTTGGATTATCTCGAATTTAGTTTAAGCTAAGATTGAAAAACTCAACTCATAGTATTAGCTAGCAGGCCGCAGTTGTCTTATTAGCTTCTTGAGCTAATGCAGCACCTTGTAGTACGTTCACACCTGAGCAAAATGTGCAAATTTTAATATCTCATTAAAAAGTTATTTTATCTAATTTTATCTCATATGATTTGACGGCTATTTTTGTTTTATCACAATTTGTTTATATTTTTATATCTTTTTTTTTTAGTACCACAATTTTATCAGAGCAAGGTATATTCAACATGGTAGTGTCGTCCCAGAGAGGTGGGTACCGCAGCTGTCAAACATAAGAAGAGCGTAAAAGACAATGAAAAAGAACTTGAACCAGGGATGGAACTATAGCCACGATTGTGCTATTTTTCGTACTTTCGAGATCAGACGTGAGTTTAGGCACGTGCGTTTCCATTTCGTACTATTTAAATTTCTCGAAGTTAAAAAAATCAAGTTGCATGTAAATGTAATTTCCACATTCTTTGACATTTCATTATTCTTATAATTGCTAGTTAAGTTACTTGAACATAATTACATTACGCCAAAAATTTTTGAAAACTTTCACCAAAACAAACAGCGATAACATTTTTAATAGTGAAATTTTTCGTCGAATCCAAATATCGTAAAAGTGTCAGTAGTATGGTTGTTATGATCGAATGTAGTAAAAAAACCGTTTTTTTCGTATTTTTTTTTTTAAAGAAATTTATAGTTTCAAGCATAATATCTGAAAATAATTTTATGGGTGATAAAAAGTAAGCCCTTCAATCTGATTTCATTAAAAATTTTAAGCATATATATGTCTATATATGTCTAAAGGTGTAATTTACAAAATTATAGCATTTGAAGAGTCACATTTCAAAAATCTATATTTTTTATATATTTAGTTAATATTATATATAATTTATTAATTTACTAATTCGCTTGTTTTAAAAAAACGCGTTTCTAAAAATGTATTAAAAACTAATTTAATACAAAAAGTTTTTCCTAAAGGAATACACATACACATCTTATATGTAGATGAGTTTTTTTGCAATTTTATTTCTGATTCGTACACTTTTAAAATTTGATCAATTATTGCAAATTAGTGACACAAAATATATAACTAAATAAAATTTTGAATTAAGATTGTGAGCTTTAGATCAAGTGAGTTTTCAAGAAGGCAACAACAACAGCAACAACTCTGTATAGAGTCAATCACTTAGCTGACTAGACAGTCTGTTTCGGAAATCGCTACATATTCCTCTTCAGTAGTCTTTGAGTGATTAAGCTGTGATCAACTCACTGTTTAAACTAGCATATGAAAGTGCAGATCCTCTAATTCATTCTTATGAATTGTATGGCTGCTAATCATATGACACTTCAAAGCAGTAGGCCATTTTAGATCACCGCCATCAACTCTTGCCATCTGTTCTAGTTGCTTCTTCATTTATTTCAATATTCATTGGTGTTCGATTGTTTGTCGAAATGCACCATAGAAATGAAACGAGTTTTTGCTTCGCCAGAAGCTAGTGTTCTAACTGAAAGGTGGCTATTTTCACAACCAAATGTTCAATTACACATGACTTTGACCGAAAAATCGATCAATTATTAGATTATTTAATTAATTTGACCTTAATTAAACTTATTTGGTTCTTATGAATTGTATGGCTGCTAATCATATGACACGAAGTTTAATTAATGTCAAATTAATAAGTTTGTATTGTAATAATGTCCAAATAAGTTTAATTAATGTCAAATTAATTTAATAATCTAATAATCGATCGATTTTTCGGTCAAAGTCATGTGTAATTGAACATTTGGTTGTGAACACTAGCTTCTGGCGAAGCAAAAACTCGTTTAATTTCTATGGTGCATTTCGACAAATCGAACACCAATGAATATTGAAATAAATGAAGAAGCAACTAGAACAGATGGCAACCCTTGATAGAGTTGATGGCGGTGATCTAAAATGGCCTACTGCTTTGAAGTGTCATATGATTAGCAGCCATACAATTCATAAGAATGAATTAGAGGATCTGCACATTAAAGCGCGTCGGAAGCGAATTTCATCTGGGGGGGCAGTACAAATGGTGGTGCAAAAAAAGTTCACCAAAATTTCTTCACATGAAACATGAAGAAGAGAGAAAGAAGAGGAAAATATATAATACAAAAATATTATCGTTGTAAAAAAACTGATATTTTGAATAGCTTTTCCTTTTAAATTGTTTATCTAGCTAAAAAAGTGCGGGGGCAACTGCCCCCCTTTGCCCCCCGCTTCCGACGCCAATGTGCACATTCATATGCTAGTTTAAACAGTGAGTTGATCACAGCTTAATCACAGCTTAATCACTCAAAGACTACTGAAGAGGAATATGTAGCAATTTCCGAAACAGACTGTCTAGTCAGCTAAGTGATTGACTCTATACAGAGTTGTTGTTGTTGTTGTTGTTGCCTTCTTGAAAACTCACTTGATCTAAAGCTCACAATCTTAATTCATGTAATTATTCAATAGATCATAAAAAACTAATTAAATAAAATTTTTTAAAATGTTCGTCTTCGGAGATATAGTGTCCGATAATGGACACATTTTTCGTAAATTCATATTTTAAAAGAATGATGTCTGCAAACCTGTAATTGTTTTTATACATTTTTACGTAATTTTATCAAAAAGTATTTCAATAAGAATTTAGAAAAAATAAATAATTTTTAAAAACACTAACTTCCAAAAACGGTGTAGTTAAAATCATAAAATTTGATATTTTTTCAAAAGTTTAAATAATTTTTTCAAACCTTATTCATAATTAAATAAATATCAATTTTATTGTACTTAAAAACCAGTTATACAATCACCTTCAAGGTACTATTAACAAACCTGCAAAGTTTTAAGTACCTATATTATTTACTTTTTCAAAAAACATTCATGAAAATTGCCTAAAAAAAATAAAAAAATTTATTAACTCTTTTCATATTCACTGTTGAAATCGGTTAAGAAATTGGAAAAATATTAGGCCTTCAGAAATCCCTATGGAAATAAAAAACTTTTTTTGCTTCACTTTCAGTAAGCACAATTTTTTTAAAAGGCAGGTACTATTTTTTTTTGCAATTAGGCACAATATGAACAATTCCACTTCCATCCCTGGCTTGAACACATTGAAGACAGATGATAAACAACTGATTGTGAAAAAATGGTGGAACATGCAACGTCCAGCAATTTAATCAATTAAAATCACAAAAATTCACAACACAATTCCAATTGACAAGTTTTGTTATTTGCTTTGTTTTTGTTCGTAAACAACTGAATTTGACAGCTAAGGTACCCACCACAAGAGAGAATTGTATCTACTATTACTACCTCCTTATATATACCTTGGTTCAGAGCTGTGTTTAACATGAAATGCATTGGCCTCTTTTTTTAAAAAAGATCAAAGAACGAATACAAACAGAGTTTGGTCTTTTACCTGAAAGGAAATTGGTAGATTATTAGAGGAAGATTTGATTTTAACCATACGTGAATTATCGATTAGGCGAAATAAACGTGAAATACAATTTGAATTGCTTATTACCGAGGCTAGTGTTATGCCTTAACCTTGGCAAGCATTTCCAGCCCTTAGTTGTTTCTGTCTTTTAATTTCACATTTTCCACAATTTAGCTGTGGATTTTTTGATTCAATAATTCTCAATTGTAGTAATGAAGAAAAAAAACAATAAGAACCATGCCCGAACCCGGATTCAAACCGAGGACCTCTGAGTTGATAGTCTAGAGCATAGAACTGCACAAGCCTACTTGAAGTTCAAGTCTTTTCAAGTACTTGAATTCAAGTATGTATCCAAACTTGAAAAAGCAAGTTTTAGCCAGCTTGCAAAAATACCAAACAGATGCAAGTCATATCCAAGCTTTCTCGTGGGCTTGGATTGTTGAGACTTACTTTGTTGGGCTGAAAGTTGAAAAAGCTTGAAACGATGGGTAAACGTTATAAGCTCGCAAGTAACCAATTAATTTAGTTTAAAGCAAGTATCCAAAAAATTCACTAAGCTTGTGTAGAGAAAGCTTAAGCGTAATAGGACTTTTAAAAATTCTGTGGACTCCGTGGTTGGCAGATTTAGAGGGTAGCAGATGGGCAGATTTCGGAATTAAAGTCCAAATTTAAGATTCAAGATGGCGGATAGAGTTGCCACCTAGATTTTTTTTTGTATTTTTGCAAATTCTTGTAATTTTGAAATTCTGACAACGGATTTAATTTCGAATCTAATGTCACAGTTTTAAAATATAAGATGGAGGTTTGGGTTGCCACCTAAATTTTTATCACAGTATTGTCATCTAGTAAAGTGTATTTTTAAGAGTTTTAAACATTATTTAACAGTGTTAGGGGGTCGCTAATTTCATAGTATACATAAAAATACATATTATTAAGTGGTGACTAGGAATGGCAATCCCGGGATCCCATTCTATTTTAAGACCCGAATATCCCGGGATTATTTGATTCGAATCCCGAAATTGTTGAAAACAATTTTTTAATATCTAAGTTTTCTAAAATCTAATTAAATCTAAAATTTTTCTAACTACGATCACATATATCCCCCTTTTAACGATCAACGATCGAACTAACAAGCGTTGAGGCGGAGCGGTGCTTCTTCTCTTATATGCAATAAATTTAGGTCTAAGTTAGGGGATAAAACCATTAATGCTTTAATTTCATAAATATCGTATTTTGATCAAAAGAAGAAATATTTTTACTAAGCTCAAAATAGAAAGAGTATTGTATTTATTTTTTACTTAAATGTATTGACTTTTTTATTGTAATTTGAATGTGCTATAGCATATAATTAAAGGGAGGTTTTTGGTCAAAGCGGTTAAAATTAAGGCATATTTTAGAAGATGTTTTCTAAAAAATTTTATTACATACACAAAAAATTTAATTTACATGGTAATTTTACATCATCACGCTGATCGCCTGAAAATTAAATGTTTTTCGAAGAAAGACTCTTGAATGCACATCTTTTACCAAAATGGAAAATTAAGAAAATTACAAAGCGTGGAAAAAAGTGGAAACAATTAACATTATTTTTTGATATTATTATTTAAACAAAGACGTTCATTTTGGTAAAAGATGTGTAGAATTATAATAGAAACCGATTAAAATAAATTTTCATTGGTCGATTAGTTTGCTTTCAGTAGTGTAGCCAGTTTCGTATTGAAACGTAAAAAGTATGTTTCAAGAAAAATTGTGCTTAAAGTTAATCTTCTTAGTTAAATTTACTCTGGCGCACCAGGTTTTAAGCGCTGTAGAATCTGTATTATAAGCGGAATTGATTTATGGAAGGATAATTGAACAATAATCAATCTAAAAAAATTTAATTTTTAAACAATTGCTGTTTAAATACTGATTTAAAATAATTTTATGTAAGCAATTACTGCTAAAGCTTAGTATGCTGTAGGCACAAAAATTTAAAGGCATTTCATTCTGCACGCAAAATTTTGGTGTAGACTCAACACTAACACATACTTATCATAAAGTGTTTGTTGAAGGTATTAGTTGAACATTATTGTTGAATGTCAAATTTACACGCCAATTCAATGTACGGTTATATAAAGGCAGCAAAATTTTGACATTTTAACTCTCTAATCATGGTTGTGAACTTGGCTGTATTGAACAGTTTTTTCGGTTCAATATCGTATTAACCAACAAAAAAAATTTCGCTACCTTTTCGCTGCCAAAAATGCGATGCATTTCTTACGGACGATTTTTTTCGCTGCTACAGCATACTAAGCTTAAACCGAAAAAATGTATTTGTGCATGTATTACAAAAACTGTGTCATAAATAACTGAAGATATATGATTGCTCAAATTTTATGTTTGGTTTTTTTTTTTTTTGTTGAATTGGTACAAATTGTGCTTCTTTGTTACATCAATTTAATAGAGAGTATGTACTATAAAAGAATAGAAGTGAATGTGTTGCACTTTTTGGCAAAAAAAAATAACAAAATAAAAACTTATAGAATTTCGGAACGATCCCGGGATCCCGGGATTGTACTTTGAGATCCCGAATATCCCGGGATCGAAATAACTCCAAAAATTGCCATCCCTAGTGGTGACCCTATTATACAAAAATTACATCATTTTGAAATTCTGACAATGGATTCGGATTCAGAATTCAGAATACCTAGTGGTAAAAGTGGGTCGCCAGCACTGAATTCGTAAAAATAAAAAAAATTAGGTGGCAGCCCTATCCACCATATTGAATTTTAAAATTCTAAATTCAGATTCGAAATCAGCGAAACGAAAACACTGTCAAATGATGTTTAAAACTCTTAAAAATACATATTATTAGGTGGCAACCCTATTATACAAAAATTTCATAATTCTGACAACGGATTCGGAAACAGCGACCCACTTGACCTAGTGTTCGCGCCAGCACCGAATTCGTAAAAATAAAAAAATTAGGTGGCAGCCCTATCCACCATATTGAATTTTAAAATTCTAAATTCAGATTCGAAATCAGCGACCTGAAAATACTGTTATATGATGTTTAAAACTCTTAAAAATATATATTATTAGGTGGCAACCCTATTATACAAAAATTACAGAAATTTGAAATTCTGACAACGGATTTGGAATCAGCAACTCATATTTACCTAGTGTTCGCGCCAGCACCGAATTCGTAAAAATAAAAAGAATTAGGTGGCAGCCCTATCCATTTTATAGAATTTTAAGATTCTTAGTTCAGATTCGAAATCAGTGACCCCCTAACACCCCTAACACTGTTAAATTATGTTTAAAGCTCTTCAAAATACATTACCTTACTGAATTCGTAAAAATAAAAAAAATTAGATGGCAGCCCTATTCACAATATTGAATTTTAAGATTCTTAGTTCAGATTCGAAATCAGCGACCCCCTAACACTGTTAAATTATGTTTAAAGCTCTTCAAAATACATTTTACTAGGTGGCAATACTGTGATAAAAATTTAAGTGGCAGCCCTAACCTCCATCTTAAATTTCAACACTGAGATATTAGATCCAAAATCAAATCCGTTGTAAGAATTTCAAAATTGCAAGAATTCCCAAAAATACAAAAAAAAAATCTAGGTGACAATTCTATCCGCCATCTTGAATTTTAAATTTTGACATCAATTCCAAAATCAGCTACCCCTAAAACTACCAACCCCGAAGTTCACAGACCCCTTAAAAGTCCTATTACGCTTAAGCTTTTCCTACACAAGCTCATTGAAGTTTTTGGATGCTTGCCTTCAATTTGATGCTTTTCAAGCTTTTTGCCGAAGGCATCAAGTTTTCCTTTACTTGGGACTTCGTGCCGTTCGCTTATAAGCTAGCATACTTGCAAGTTGCTAGCTGTCGTGGGCTTATTTATATTCCAGTTTAAGTTATACTTGATTGAAAATATTCAAGCTCAAGCAAGCTTGATATTCTACTATGTATAGAATAGGGCTTTCAATCCCGAATGGTTTTGGTGAATCCCGGGATTTCGGAATTTTAAATTTATAATCCCAGGATCCCGGGATTTTTCTGGATCCCGAAATCCAAAAATTAAAACATTTAGCTGTATTAGCATGTATTTGGCGGGCTCGATAGTCTAGTGGTAGAGCACTTGACTGTCGCTCAGGGGTCCCGGGTTCGAATCCTGGCTGGGCAGTGGTCCTACGCTATAACCTTTCTTTCCTTATTTCTAATCAAAGGAACTATAAAACACATCAATTTGCGACGAAAAGTTGTAATTGGTGGTGGTAGGAAAAGTTTGTGGAAAGGAACGCTTAGTAACTTGATTTGACTGAGGTCAAGGCATGACACTTGCTTCAGATTTAATATCACATGTTTCTACAGCTTCTGCCACACTAAGAACATCCTACACAAAAGTTTCACTTGATTACTCCCTTCTTCCATTCTATGGTATCACAACGGACCAATAATAGGGTCTAATGGGCTGGTCTAACGACCTGCCGCCACCTTAACCTAACCTAACCTAACCTAGCTGTATTAAAAGCAGGGACGGTTAAAACTCTTTCTCTTAATTTCTGCGTTTTCTAATAGAAATGCAAGCTTAGTCCTCATTCATACTTAAAATATTTAAAAACTCTCGAAAGTTCATAAAAACAGCACAAAGTCGCAATCATAATTACTAATGCAGACAAAGGTAACAAAACAGTTGTAATGTACATAGAAGAACATTGAAAAGTAAGGGGAAAAATTCAACAATAACTGGAAGAAAAAGTAGAATTCTGAAAATCCATTTTGTATTTTCCACTTGTAAATTTTAGGATTAAAAATTATACTAGAAAATACCGATTACGGTATGATGCTTTTTTTTAATAAAAATTATAACCTTTACGGTCCCTTATTAATGATATTTGCTAAATTTTAACATATATCTATATATATAAAAATGGATGTATGTATGTGGGTATGTGGGTATGTGGGTATGTGGCTATATCACGTATAGACTCCAAAACCGCTGAACCGGTCTTTATGAAATTTTCAGGGAAAATAAAGCCACATCTTGAGAGTGTTCCTGTGAGGTTTTATAACGATTGGAGAAAGGGGCGTGGTACCTCCCATACAAGCCAAATTTGCTCCATCGATCACAAACAAAAAAAAAGAAAAATATTTCACGGTTTCAATCGTAAAAAACTAAGATTTGGTGATTTTGTTCAGATAGTTACTGTCGGTAACTGTACAAAAAATGGGCGTGGTAGTGTGATGTCTATAGACTCCAAAACTACTGAACCGATTGACCTGGAATTTTGGCAGTCGATTTGTTTCAGGTACGAGATGGTTGAGGAAAAAAATTTGCCACACCCCCCTTTTACCGCCCCCAAATCAATAAAAATGTTACATTTCAGTTGGTTTGGGTCGTATATGGCTAAAATTTTGTAATTTAGTATGTACGGTTACTGTCGACAACTGTCCTAAAAATGGGTTTCCACGCCCCCTTTTACCGCCCACAAATAAATGAAAATGGTTTATTTCAGACGATTTTGGTCGTATAAGACCTAAATTTGGTACTTTGGTTTGTGAAGTTACTGACAGTAACTGTACGAAAAATTGGTTTCCACGCCCCCTTTTGCAGCCACAAATCAGTGAAAATGCTATATTTCATGCAGTTTTGGCCGTATGAGACTAACATATGATACTTAAGTTTGTATGGTTACTTTCGGCAATTGTACTAAAAAAGGGCGTCATCTCTATATAGCCACACCCACTTTTTAAGAAACCATCAAAATTGACTACTGGGTCGATTGAGCTAAAATGTTGGCTTAGTTTGTACGGTTACTGTTAGCAACTGTACTAAAAATTGATCTCCACGCCCCCCTTTTACCGCCCACAAACCAATGAAAACGTTTTATTTCAACGGTTTGGGTCGTATTAGACAAAAATTTTGTAATTCAGTACATATGGTTACTCTCGGCAAGTGCACTATCAATAGGCCTGCCCTACTTTAGTTAAACTCACTTTTCGGGGAGTTAGCGTCCAGTGAAGTAAAGTGCGCCAGGCTTTCCCTAAATTGAGCTGAAATTTGGGCAGTCGATTTGTTTCGATTACGAGATGGCTCAAGGGAAATATTTTACCGCACCCCTTTTTACCGCTTGCAAAACAACAAAAATGCTATATTTCGCACGGTTTTGATCGTATTAGACTAAAATGTGGTTATTTAGTGCACATGGCTACTTTCGGCAGCTATACTGAAAATGGTGAATATATTTGACATTTCTTGACATTTTCGTGTATGGCAGTAAGGCGGTCTGTGGCAGAACAACGTTTGCCGAGGTGATAGATTGTTCCTGTGAGGTTTGGTAACGTTTGGACGAGGGGGCGTGGTTCCTCCCATACAAGCCAAATTTGCGCTATCGACCACAAACCAAATAAGGGATATATATCAGACGGTTTCGATCGTAAAAACTAAGATATTATCATTTTGTTCAGATGGTAACTGTCAGTAACTGTACAAAAATCACTTTTTCGTCGCAATTTATATACGCCCACTTTTTCGAAATCATGGCAATTCCGGAGTTCTACACATTTTTATACTGAAACTTGCTGTGTAGGTGCTCCAAGAGGCAGTCACGATACATAAATGTTTTCACGCCCACTTTTAGCGCCCACAAATCAATATCTGTACATATAAAAATGAATCGTGATTTGTTCGGATGCTTAAAACTTGAAAACGACTAGACCAAATAGGATACTTCCTTCTACTGGTTTGTTCGTAACTGCTACGCAAAGGTTTAGGAAAAAAGTAATGCCACACCCCTTTTATCGCCCACAAATCAATAAAAATTCTATATTTAAGAAGGTTTTGGTCGTATTAAATTTAAATTTGGTAAATAAGTTCTTATGATGACTGTCACTAACTTTAATAAAAACGGGCGTTGTCACACTTCATCTACGCCTACTTTTGGAAATATCACAATACTCCGAAACTATTGGTCCGATTGAGCTCAAATTTTGTAAGTGGCTTTGCTTTGAGTACGAGATGGTTTAAGAAGAAATGCCACACCTTCTTTTAGCTCCCATTAATATAAAAACAATTTGTGTTATCGAATAGCGTTATGGGTTGCACAGCTTAGAAATTCGGTATTCGACCACAATTTAGACGTACCGTTTCAGTGATGAAATTTTATGGGAGTTGGACAAGGGGGAGGGGCACCTCTCATACAATCCAAATTGGTGATATCGAATAGCTTTGAATTTATAGGAATTCAGCTTTGGAATTCAGTTTTTGACCTCAATTTACACATGCAGTTTCAATGATTTTTTTTTTTTATGGGCGTTGGACAGGGAGGCCTGACATCTCCCTTACATCCCAAATTTGCAATATCGAATTGCTTTGAAGTTATAGGTTGACAGCGTAAGAAATCGGTATTCGACCTAAATTTATACATGCACTTTCATTTCTTACATTTTATGGGCGTAGGGAAAAGGGGAGTGACACTTCCCATACAACCCAACTTTGTGCTATCAAATAGCTTTAGAGTTATAGGTCGCACAGCATCGGAATTCAGTATTTGACCAAAATTTACGCATGAAGATTTACTGATAAAATTTTTTAGAGTTTGTCGGGGGGCGTGGCACCTCCCATACAACCCAAATTTGTGTTATCGAATATATTTGGAGTTATATGTCGCACAGTTTTGGTATTCGGTATTCGACCTCCATGTACACATGCAGTTTAATTGATTACATTCTATGAAGGGTGATCAAGAGGGCGTGGCACTTCCTATACAACCCAAAATTGTTATATCGAATAGCTTTGTGGATATAGGTCGCACAGTCTCGGAATTCAGTATTTGACCTCAATTTAGACATGCTGTTTAACTGATAACATTTTATGGGCGTTTGAATAGGGAGAGTGGCAGCAACGCGCCGGGTTTCAGCTAGTAAATTAAATATTTAATAAACTTATTTAATTAAAAAGTAATAAATTTTTACATTTAGAAAATTTAAACATTTATTTAAGAATGAAAACAAAAAATATTTAAAAATATCAAATAATATTTCACTTTATTATAAACATAAAAATACAAACGTAAATAAGTTTAACCAAACAAACAACATAAATTTATATATTTTAAATATTTTATTTAAAGGATGTAAGGATTATTATTATTCAGCTCAAAAATTAAAAACATTTTTTGATATAATTTTTATTCCTCAAAAATAAAAATCGTTTTATGATTCCTAATTATTTGCTTAGAAATTTTTAATAAAGTTGAACAAGCAAAAATAGCTTAAAAAGTTATTAATGCACAAAGAAAACGGAATATTAAAAGTATTACAAATAATTGTAGATCTTATTACCAAATAGAATGATATTAACGCAACCGTGTGCATTTTTTGCTCAAATAGCATTGCTTTCATTCTCTCACTCTGCCCTTACTTCAAAATAAGTATACCAATTTTAGAAAACGTCAAAAATACGTATAACTGTACATTAATGAATCATGGTTTTAACAAGAGACTAAGGAGTGTACGCATGTCAAGTCATTTAATGACGCAAGGGATAAAGTCATCTGTACTCTTCATATTCAAGCATGTCATACAGATTTCAAAGTACCATTATCCAAATAATTAATAATATTATTAAGTGATCAGCGGTATGAATTTGCTTCTAAAATTTTGCAAACACGATATTGTACTAAAAGTATTTTATCACATTGAGTTAGAGTAAAGTCTATGAGCCATAAAGTCTATACCCTATGAGTACCAAAAACACTGTCTGAGTAAAAAATCACTAGTATCGCCTGTGGTCGAAATTCGACCAACTTTCTGAAATTTCAATCGTTTTTCTCATTCTGAGGCATTGGCCATGCCTTAAGAAAATGTGTTGTACTAAGAAAATCTTAAGTTTAGAGAAAAAGCAACAGTTTTCGAGATATCGTCATAACATCAAAATTTTTCAGAATTTACTATTTGTAAAATAAAAAATTTACTATAAAAAAATGCTTATCGTAGGGTATCCGTAAGATATAGCGAAAAATGTTTTCCCTACATTGTATTAATATCTAAAATTTCCTCCTGCATTTCTTATAGCTAAGGTTTTACTTCAGAAATATTTTTTCAATGCTCATTTTTCAGGTCAAAGGTCACATAACTATTCGGTTTACTTCTTCTCCCTACTCTAATTTATTTAAAAAAAATTATCAAAATCATATAAAACATTGAATAGGTTAAATAACGGTAAATCTTTTCTTTTTTCTCCAAAGCCAATTAATTGATCTTTTAGCCAAAGAAAATTTGATGAAAATCGATTGAAAAATGGCTAAGATATTTGCTTGCAAAATAAAAACTTGAAATTTCAATCATTTTTTTCTCATTCTGAGGCGATGACCCTGCTTCAGGGCAATACGTTGTACTGAGAAAATCTACATTTTTTGGCACATCTCAATAGTTTTGATGCCATTATAACGGGAATTTTTTTTAACATATTATCCAAAAAAAATATTACCTAAAAAGTTTTCGTATGCCGTTGTATTTCTGAACCAACGTCATTTTATACAAAAATACGTGGTACTGAAAACATCTATAGTTTTCGAGCTATCACAACAATTTTCATGTTAAAATAACGAAAATTTTTAAAACTACACTATTTGTGAGAAATTTCACCATCACAATATATATTCACTCTTGTTGTATAAAAAAAAATGCTTATTGTAGGGTATCCGTAAGAGATGGCGCAAAATTTTGGAAGTGTTTCTTGCATGTCTAAAATTCGCTCTAAATTAATTCTCCCATCTGTTACAGTTTAGCTTTTATATTTAATAAATGCTCTTTTGACGCTCATATTTCAGGTCGAAGGTCACTAATCTAAAATGCAATCACACTGTGCAGCCGTACCTTTCATCTGCTACCTCGTTCACTATTCTAACTCTTCTTAGCCCTGAGATTCCTTACAAAAATTAATATAAAATTTCAACGTTAATATTTCGGGTCAGAGGTCATAAATTTTATATCTAAAATGGTTCTGCACATATAAGGCACAGGTCCTTTCGAATGATATAAGTGTCATTGCCTTTATTCTAAAACTAATATCGAAAAGTGTGTGACAACATTTGATATTTGCCTATTAATATATAAGATTGTCAATACTTGAAAAACTAAAAAAGGGTGATTTTAAAAATCTGTACCGTAGAAACTATTAAAGTGTCCATGATGAAACTAAAAACTATTACTGCACTTAATTAAATATATCTTCTGCCACATATTCAGATTTCTTATTGCATGCGAAAATGAAGATACAGGGTGTTAAAAAGTGCTATTTTCGTTGTTCGACTCAACTATGAGAGTAAATAAAACTAATTTAGAACAACAAAAATACAAAACTCTTGATATATTCTAAACTAAATTTAAAAGGTCCTTTAAGTTGTAAAAAAAAAATTTTTATTTTTGGAGCAGCTTTCGAAAAAATCAGTGTTGAAAACTATAAAATTGATGAAAAAAAAAATATATCTTCAATAGAGCTTTTTGGCAAAACTATCACTTTTTTTCGAAAAAGTTTAAATACACATATTAAAATCTTATATTTTTATATTGAAATAAAAAAAGTTGAAAGATTTTATCTCTATTGGTTTTCAAGAAATAAATCATCACAAATGTGCTTATTTTTCATTATTTTCATAATTTTTTCATTTTTTAACTCCCTAACTTGCAAAATAAATTAGCGAAGAAATAAAAAATACCATTTCCAGTACCTACAGACCCAACTAAATTTTTGATAATTTTTTCAGAATTTTTAGAAAAGGTCGAGCACACCGATTTGCTGTTCTGTTTTGTTTTCACCCGACTTGAAATTTAAACAATAAATTTGTATAATTCGATAAATGCAAAAAAAAAAGTTCATAGTTCTTATTGGTCTTCTGAAATTTTTTCAGATAAGCAGTCAGAAATAAAGCAATAAATGGGACCTGAAATAACATTTCCATGAAAGTAATAAACTAAAAGAAAAAATTTCTTACTATTAAATTTTTCACCATTTTACATTAGGATCCTTTGACAGAAAATTATTGACATAAGATATGACCTTTTTCTCAAAATTTACTGTACAAAACAATATAGGCATGTAAGTAGCCATGGTGACCACTTTTACTCTACAATTTTAAAACAAAAATAAAGTCCCGTTCAAGAATAATAATAATGCATTCAACTTTGCATGAAAAAATGCATATCTTTACTATAAATATCATAAATATTATATTGGTACCAATACATTTTTTTATTCTAATCAACCCCCTTCCCCACCCATTGATGTGACAATAACTTTTTTTTTTGCCGGTGATATGACTCTTTAAACAATTTACAACTTACAGATTCTTAGTCAGAATCTGTCGGGTCATTTTGCCTTCTTCGCTTTTTTTTTTCTAAAAGCAACCTTGCATTACCGCCAACTGTTGTATGGCACCGCAACCCACACGATTCTGCATGTAATCCGGGAAATTACTCTGCAGCACTCGCATCGTGTTCCGTTTGTAATCGGGAATGGCGTGTGTCGCCAACTGACAGGTGGGCGAGCGATACACTGGCTTGAAATTTATTTCCAGGAAGGCGGTGTTGGTGTCCCATCTAAAGACATCTGCATCGCCTTCGTTGCGGAAGAATATCGCCGAACCGTTATCAGTGCCGATTATAACAATGCGTGCTGGT